>CM038146.1:386447341-386902044 GCA_021437245.1 Aegilops speltoides
TTTGGCAAATGGATGTAAAACTGCATTCTGAATGGGTTTCGGAGGAAGAGTTGTATATGATGCAACCAGAAGGTTTTATCGATCCAAAGGAGCTAACAAAGTGTGCAAGCTCCATGATCCATTTATGGACTGGTGCAAGCCTCTCGAGTTGGAATAAACGCTTTGATAGTGTGATCAAAGCATTTGGGTTTATCTGAGACTTTTGGAGAAGCTGTATTTACAAGAAAGTGAGTGGGAGCTCAGAGCATTTCTAATATTATATGTGGATGACATATTATTGATTGGAAATGATATAGAATTTCTGGATAGCATAAATGGATACTTGAATAAAAGTTTTTCAATGGAAGACCTCGGTGAAGCTGCTTACATATTGGGCATTAAGATCTATAGAGATAGATCAAGACGCTTAATTGGACTTTCACAAAGCACATACCTTGACAAAGTTTTGAAGAATTTCAAAATGGATCAAGCAAAGAAAGGGTTCTTGCCTCAGATTGCAAGGTGTGAAGTTGAGTAAGACTCAATGCCCGACCACTGCAGAAGATAGAGAGAAAATGAAAGATGTTCCTATGCTTCAGCCATAGGCTCTATCATGTATGCAATGTTGTGTACGGACCTGATGTGTGCCTTGCTATAAGTTTAGCAGGAGGTACCAAAGTAATCCAGAGTGGATCATCGACAACGGTCAAGAACATCCTGAAGTACCGAAAAGGACTAAGGATATGTTTCTCGATATGGAGGTGACAAAGAGCTCATCGTAAATGGTTACGTTGATGCAAGCTTTGACACTGATCCGGACGATTCTAAATCGCAAACCGGATACGTGTTTACATTAAACGGTGGAGCTGTCAGTTGGTGCAGTTCAAAACAAAGCGTCGTGGCAGGATCTACGTGTGAAGTGGAATACATAGCTGCTTCAGAAGCAGCCAATGAAGGAGTCTGGATGAAGGAGTTCATATCCGATCTAGGTGTCATACCTAGTGCATTGGGTCCAATGAAAATCTTTTGTGACAATACTGGAGCGATTGCCTTAGCGAAAGAATCCAGATTTCACAAGAGAACCAAGCACATCAAGAGACGCTTCAATTCCATCCGGGATCTAGTCCAGGTGGGAGACATAGAGATTTGCAAGATACATATGGATCTGAATGTTGCAGACCCGTTGACTAAGCCTCTTCCACGAGCAAAACATGATCATCACCAAGACTCCATGGGTGTTAGAATCATTACTATGTAATCTAGATTATTGACTCTAGTGCAAGTGGGAGACTGAAAGAAATATGCCCTAGGGGCAATAATAAAGTTATTATTTATTTCCTTATATCATGATAAATGTTTATTATTCATGCTAGAATTGTATTAATCGGAAACATAATACATGTGTGAATATATAGACAAACAGAGTGTCACTAGTATGCCTCTACTTGACTAGCTTGTTAATCAAAGATGGTTATGTTTCCTAAACATGGAAAAAGAGTTGTTATTTGATTAACGGGATCACATCATTAGTTGAATGATCTGATTGACATGACCCATTCCGTTAGCTTAGCACCCGATCGTTTAGTATGTTGCTATTGCTTTCTTCATGACTTATACATGTTCCTATGACTATGAGATTATTCAACTCCCGTTAGCCTGAGGAACACTTTGTGTGCTACCAAACGTCACAACGTAACTGGGTGATTATAAAGGTGCTCTACAGGTGTCTCCAAAGGTACTTGTTGGGTTGGCATATTTCAAGATTAGGATTTGTCACTCCGAATGTCGGAGAGGTATCTCTGGGCCCTCTCGGTAATGCACATCACTTAAGCCTTGCAAGCATTACAACTAATGAGTTAGTTGTGAGATGATGTATTACGGAATGAGTAAAGAGACTTGCCGGTAATGAGATTGAACTAGGTATTGGATACCGACGATCGAATCTCGGGCAAGTAACATACCGATGACAAAGGGAACAACGTATGTTGTTATGCGGTCTGACCGATAAAGATCTTCATAGAATATGTAGGAACCAATATGGGCATCCAGGTCCCGCTATTGGTTATGGACCAGAGACGTGTCTCGGTCATGTCTACATTGTTCTCGAACCGTAGGGTCCGCACGCTTAAAGTTACGATGACAGTTCCTTTATGAGTTTATGTATTTTGATGTACCGAAGGTTGTTAGGAGTCCCAGATGTGATCACGGATATGACGAGGAGTCTCGAAATGGTCGAGACATAAAGATTGATATATTGGACGACTATATTCGGACACCGAAATTGTTCCGGTGATTTGGAGAAACCGAGTGCTTGGGGGTTACGGAACCCCGGGAGAGTTAATGGGCCACATGGGCCTTGGTGGGAAGAGAGAGGGGCGGCCAGGGTGGGCCACGCACCCCCTCTCCCTCTAGTTCGAATTGGACTAGGAGGGGGGGCGGCGCCCCCCTTTCCTTCCCCCCTCTCCCCCTTCCTTCCCCCTCCTAGTAGGAGTAGGAAAGGAGGAATCCTACTCCTACTAGGAGGAGGATTCCTCCTCCTTTGCGCGCCCCAAGGGGACGGCCAGCCTCCCCCTTGCTCCTTTATATACGGGGCAGGGGGGCACCCTAGGACACACAAGTTGATCATCGTGATCGTTCCTTAGCCGTGTGCGGTGGCCCCCTCCACGATATTACACCTCGGTCATATTGTAGCGGTGCTTAGGCGAAGCCCTGCGATGGTTGAACATCATGATCGCTCCACGCCGTCGTCTTGACGAACTCCTCCCAAGCTTTGCTGGATCGAAGCTCAAAAGTGCGTCATTGAGCTGTACATGTGTCAAGAACTCGGAGGTGCGAGTAACGGTGCTTGGATCGGTTGGACCGGAAGACGTCTGAATACTTCCTCTCGTTGCGTCAGCGCTTCCGCTTCGGTCTACGAGGGTACGTAGACAACACTCTCCCCTCTCGTTGCTATGCATCACCATGATCTTGCGTGTGCATAGGAATTTTTTTGAAATTACTACGTTCCCCAACACAATGTCGGTGTCAAAACCGACGGATCTCGGGTAGGGGTCCCGATCTGTGCGTCTCGGGTAGGGACACAATGTTTACCTAGGTTCGGGCCCTCTCGATGGAGGTAAAACCCTACTTCCTGCTTGATTAATATTGAAGATATGGGTAGTACAAGAGTAGATCTACCACGAGATCGTAGAGGCTAAACCCTAGAAGCTAGCCTATGATGGTATGATTGTAATTGTGATCGGCCTTCTAAGGACCAACCTCTCTAGTTTATATAGACACTGGAGAGGGCTAGGGTTTACATGGAGTCGGTTACAAGGAAGGAAACTCAATATCCGGATCGCCAAGCTTGCCTTCCACGCAAAGGAGAGTCCCATCCGGACACGGGCCGAAGTCTTGAGTCTTGTATCTTCACGCTTCAATAGTCTGGACAATGTATACGGTCTGGCTGTCCGGATACCCCCTAATCCAGGACTCCCTCAATGCCAATGGGGTAGAGCGGTCGCCAGTGGTTCCTCCGACGACCACGGGTCCTCTGCCGGGGGCAGGCCCTGGGGCACCTCCCCGGCAGAGGGCCTACCTCCTGAGAACGCCTTGCGCCGAGCGCCGCGGGGACGAACCCGGATCTCGGCCCCTCTCCTATAGCCCCCGGTGCCCTCCTCCCGAGGGGTAAGAGGCTGCAGCATTGGGGCAGCCATCTGCTGCGGCGAGCTGTACCTCCTGCGACCCATGGTTAGCATAAGCTTGCTCTTGAGGAATTAGTGGTACCAGATAGTTGCCGCCACCGGCGCGGTCGTCGGGGCCCTCTTGGGGTTCCTGAAAGAGCTCAGCTTCTGGTGTCTCCTCGCTCCAGCCTGGCCCGAGGAACGAGCCTTGGTCTTCTTCCAGTGCGCACTCTCGATCCACCATGCGGGCACATAAGCTTCTGGGGCCACCGCCCCATGGGCCTCGCCAAAGTGCCCTATGCGCCACGCAGTCCGGCTCGGAGCGCTGTCTTGGGGTGGTGGCGTGGTGGCCCGCCGAGGCCGAAGGCCACGGCGTGCACTCCTTCGCCGACCGGAGATGGGGTCGGCACGACTTGTCGCCCGGTGCTGACGGCCGGGTTGGCGTTGAGTAGGCCCTGGAGTCCGCTCGGAGTTGCGTGGGCACGTATGGGGCCGCCATACGGCCCACCCTGGATCTGGGGTGGCAGCTGGACGCAGAAAGGAGGTGCTCCCGAGGCGGCGGCGTCCAGGAGCTCGACTACTTGCTCTAACAACACGTCGCGGCCACCCTCCAGCAACTGGCACCGTAGCAGCTCTCGGGCCACCGTGAGCGCGGCCCTGGAGTTCGCCTGCTCTCGTCGGGTGTGCAGCGTTGTGGCCGCGGCGTGGCTTGAGGCTCTTGCTGTTGACCACACCTGCCGCAGTGTGAGGGCAGGCGGCGTTTGCCGCGTCGCCCGCGCCCCACGGCGCCCTGCGGAGCACAAGCTGCCTGAGGCGCAAGGTTGAGGTCGCCTGGGCGCGGCGACGCAGCGTGGCGGGCGACGCCGCCAAGTGGCGTTGGCGGTTGGGTCGCTTGACATCAGAACGGCGAGGCGACGGAAGAAGGATTCCGGTGCACCCCTACCTGGCGCGCCAAATGTCGGATTTCGGGTTCCGGTAGACCCTTGAGGTTCGAACTCTAGGGTGCGCATGAAGATCTTTCCCCTCCCAACTCCCGTCTCGAGGCCTTGCAAGGAATCTAGGCTAGAAAGAAGAACACACAAGGGACACAAGGTTTATACTGGTTCAGGCCACCATTGTGGTGTAATACCCTACTCCAGTGTGTGGTGTGGTGGATTGCCTCAGGGGCTGATGATGAACAATACAAAGGGAGAACAGCCTCGCGAGGGGCTGTTCTTGAGCTGGTGCGATGAACTGCTTGGTGTTGGGGAACGTAGCAGAAATTCAAAATTTCCTACGTGTCACCAAGATCTATCTATGGAGAAACCAACAACGAAGGGAAGGAGAGTGCATCTACATACCCTTGTAGATCGCTAAGCGGAAGCGTTCAAGAGAACGGGGTTGAAGGAGTCGTACTCATCGTGATCCAAATCACCGGAGATCCTAGTGCCGAACAGACGGCACCTCCGCGTTCAACACACGTAAAACCCGGTGACGTCTCCCATGCCTTGATCCAGCAAGGAGAGAGGGAGAGGTTGAGGAAGACTCCATCCAGCAGCAGCACAACGGCGTGGTGGTCATGGAGGAGCGTGGTGATCCAGCAGGGCTTCGCCAAGCACCGCGGGAGAGGAGGAGGGAGAGAGGTAGGGCTGCGCCAAGGAGAGGTGAAAACTCATGTGTTGGCAGCCCTCAAGACCTCAACTATATATAGGGGAGAGGGAGGGGGTGCGCCCCCTCTAGGGTTTCCACCCCAAGGGGTGCGGCAGCCCCAATCCCATCTAGGGTGGCGGCCAAGGGGGGGAAGAGGGGAAACTTGCCCCCCAAGTTAGGTGGAAGCACCCCCTCCCCAAACCCTAGGCGCCTTGGGCCCTTGTGGGGGGGCGCACCAGCCCACCTGGGGCTGGTCCCCTCCCACACTTGGCCCATGCAGCCCTCCGGGGCTGGTGGCCCCACTTGGTGGACCCTCGGGACCCTCCCGGTGGTCCCGGTACGTTACCGATAAAATCCAAAACTTTTCCGGTGACCAAAACAGGACTTCCCATATATAAATCTTTACCTCCGGACCATTCCGGAACTCCTCGTGACATCCGGGATCTCATCCGGGACTCCGAACAACATTCGGTAACCACATACAAACTTCCTTTATAACCCTAGCGTCATCGAACCTTAAGTGTGTAGACCCTACGGGTTCGGGAACCATGCAGACATGACCGAGACATTCTCCGGTCAATAACCAACAGCAAGATCTGGATACCCATGTTGGCTCCCACATGTCCCACGATGATCTCATCGGATGAACCACGATATCAAGGACTCAATTGATCCCGTATTCAATTCCCTTTGTCTAGCGGTATAGTACTTGCCCGAGATTCGATCGTCGGTATACCGATACCTTGTTCAATCTCGTTATCGGCAAGTCTCTTTACTCGTTCCGTAACACATCATCCCGCGATCAACTCTTTGATCACATTGTGCACCTTATGATGATGTCCTACCGAGTGGGCCCAGAGATACCTCTCCGTCACACGGAGTGACAAATCCCAGTCTCGATTCATGCCAACCCAACAGACACTTTCGGAGATACCTGTAGTGCACCTTTATAGCCACCCAGTTACGTTGTGACGTTTGGTACACCCAAAGCATTCCTACGGTATCTGGGAGTTGCACAATCTCATGGTCTAAGGAAATGATACTTGACATTGGAAAAGCTTTAGCATACGAACTACACGATCTCTGTGCTAGGCTTAGGATTGGGTCTTGTCCATCACATCATTCTCCTAACGATGTGATCCCGTTATCAATGACATCCAATGTCCATGGTCAGGAAACCGTAACCATCTATTGATCAACGAGCTAGTCAACTAGAGGCTTACTAGGGACATGGTGTTGTCTATGTATCCACACATGTATCTGAGTTTCCTATCAATACAATTGTAGCATGGATAATAAACGATTATCATGAACAAGGAAATATAATAATAACTAATTTATTATTGCCTCTAGGGCATATTTCCAACACTTGGGTGAGTTCAGTCGCCTCTCTCTAGTCTATGCGCAATCTGGATCCACTCTAATCGATCCATCCCCCCCTCTACTGTGGTGGCTAGTCCTATTTATAGAGGGAGGCCCTGGGCCTCTTCCCAAATAATGAGCGGGAAGGGCGCCAACAATTGGCCATTTTGAAGGGGAACATCTAGTACACTTATCTCGACTAAAGTTGGTCTTGACGCCAAAGACTCTAGCAAAGGACGCCGCCCCGGCTCCACGATGACTTCCATCCTGCCGCTCTGCTGGTCTTGGTCTTGTTGCACTGAAACGGTAACCTTTGCCTAATGCCTTGGCCTGTGATTGCCCCCTTTGCACCAAAGGGGAAACAAGGACACTGCGCAGGCCGGCGCTCGCCTGGCGCCCGCCTGGTCTCGATCGTCATGGCTTGCGTCACGGGCTCCTCGCGAGGTGCCCTGCCTTGATCTCTTTGCCTCCTCGCGAGCCTGCCTGATGAGGCTGCTCCTGAGGAAGCTTCCTGTCGTCCGCCCCGCGAGGCTTGGCCCCTCGCGAGGGTCTTGAGCTTGAGCTGATGAAGCTGGGCTGCACTGGGCCTTCGCTTGAACCACGCCGCAGGCCGCGGGCAGGCAAGTCTGGGGAGCCCTGTTTCCAGAACGACGACAGATTCTAGTCCTTGGGGTGGCTATGAAGCTTGGCGTGAGGGAAACTGACATCCCTCCTCTTTTGAATTGCCATACCACCAAGCTTAGTGTTGGGTCCGTCTGTGAATTCTGTGCAACGGTTCAAATAAAAAAAATCTCTGAACAGTTCAATTGTGGGCTCTTCCTGAAGATAGGCCTCACAAAACACTTGGAAATCACAAATATTGGACACGGAGTTTGGTCCAATATCTTGAGGGTGGAGTTGGAAGCAAGCAAGAACATCACGAAAGAACTTTGATCTGGGAGGGCTGAACCCTTGATTCAGATGATCAGTAAACACAACTACTTCTCCATCCTGAGGTTCAGGAGGATTTTCTAAACCGAGGACTCTCCAATGGATGGTTTCTTTGCTCGCTAAAGCGCCAGTTACAACATACCCAGTCAGTTGTTCTTCGGTAACCCGTGAAGGGACCCAATTGCAAGCATAAAACATCTTGGCCATTTGAATAGGAAGCTGGAAAAGAGGACCAAGGCCGGTTTAAGATTTTGATTAATGCAGACAATCCGGCTTAAAAGACAGGAAAAACAAATTGAAATTTAACCCGGAGTTTTATATTAAAGATGAGTCGGCGGTTTAAAAGGAGGGCTAATGGTATCTGGCAGGTATCATTTTCTAAAAAGTATAAACCGCCTACAATGGTGTGGAAGTTACGAATCTGCAGAATTCCTAAGTGTTATACAAACAGATTTCACAGGTCGGTGTTGTAATTTTGGATCTACCACCGTTCTAAAAAGGGGATAAAATATAAACCTACAGCCGCGACAGCAGAGGAACATATATGCTCAGATGGGATCTTATGGAGAGAAAGATATCTTCCATGATTGAAAAGGGATGCTAAACTACTATTGCTCGTCTTTAATATCAGATTCAGATCAAGCTATGCAATCTAAGAGAAGAAAGTGAGGAACAGATGAAGAACGCTGATGAACGGCGGAAACCCTAATGCAGATCTGTTACATGAGAAGAGAAGTACTTACTAACGCTGCTGAACAACGGACAGGGCGTCGCGTTTCTCTGGTCAAGTCAGGCTGATGCAGCGGCTGTTGGCGGTGCAGAAGCGAAGGTCGATGGCGGTGGTCGTGCTCGAGCTCGGTGGCGACGCGAGGTAGATGATGAGGCGAAAGGGAATGAAGGGGAAGGAAAAGAATGACCCCCGGTCCTATTTATGAGGTGAAGGGATAAGTGACAGGCACGAGAATCGAGGGACCCAAAAAATGGATATCTGGCACAGCTGTCGCCTCGATTTTCATAGGAGCATTAATAAAAATTATTTATAGATTTTTTTATATATAAAGATGACGTCACGACGATTTATTATAATCTTGGAAGATGACGTCACGGCGATTTATCAAGTTCATCTGGAGGAGACATCATGGCGGTTTACAAGGATCATATAAGGATGTTCAAGGAGTTTTTTCCTAAGTGTTGAAGATTGACATGAACAGGTTCAAATCAATCTGGGGCCTAATGTTGGGGATATAACTACTGAGTATAAACCGCCCAGGAGGGGCCGAGTTATGCTCATCTGTACTGAAGCCCATGAAGACAAGTAGTATGGTGCTTTACTATTGAAGCTTAGAGGCCTAGAGCCCAAGGGCGGATTAGGGCCCATAGACATAAACCGCCATGAGATATGTAACTTGTGTTGTAAGTTAGGGAAAGGTAGAAACCGGGCCAGACATAGGTATGAGCCGGCCTCGGTATTCTATAAACCGCCGGGCGTCAACCTTTGTATATAAAGGGACGACCCGGCGGCGGTTTAGGGACAAGAAACAACAACTCGAGAGATAGGTAAAGCAGATTCGCTCCCTGCTCATCGAGACCCCATCAATTCCACCACAACTGGATCGTAGGCTTTTACCTTCACCGCAAGGGGCCGAACCATTATAAACTCCCCGTGTCCTTTGTCCGGTCTAACCCCTTTAAGCTAATCTCATTGTGATGGCTCCACGACTAAGTCCTCTCACTAGGACATCTGACGTGTTAATTCCACGACAGGAATGAAATGTGTGAACATTAATATAATGTCAGTGAGAAAACGTACTCCCCCAAGCTTAGGATTTTGCCTAGCTTGGTAATCACCATCCATAGTAGCCATCTGGTCAAATATGGAAGTGCTGGGGCGGCGACACTTGAGCGTCCCAGGCCTGGGCCTCATTCTCTACCGCTGCCAACACATTTCGGTAAGCAGTGATGTCCGTTGGCATGACGGTGTATCTATTCCTGACATGAGAGTCAAACAAAGCAGGTGCAGCCAACAAAATAATATCATGAGTATCCTCACTGAATACCAAGTTATAACGAATATGGTGAGGAGGCTCAGGGGCATCAATAAAATGGTGATCTATCATAGACTGGTGATCTAAGTAAATCCTAGGCAACAAATATAATCATGGGGGCATATATTAACATGGAAATGTCTCGCTAAGCGAGTAGCATAAAAACCACCATGGATTTTACCCTCAGTCCTATTAGTGTGAAGGCGGCGTGCAATGATAGCTCCAAGGATATAAGTGTTGTCACTGAGAAGTGCTCAGGGTAAGATGGTGAGGTCAGGGGCAAATAGCATGCTACCTTGCTCCGTAGCAGTCAAACATTTCCCTATGAATAAAGCAAAATAATGCACAACAGCAAATTGCAAACTAGTAGCTCGGGATTTCGACACGCCCCTTTCCTCTCCCACATTTAAAGTGCAGATGAAACCTATTGGTAAACAAAGTAGAAAACAAAAAATTTGGCCCTATGATCACTCAGGAACAATATGAAGATGCATAACGGGTTGTGATCAACGATCATTACCGACTCCGGGAGTGCAGCGGAAGTAGACGAGTTGGTGTAGATCATACTTGGAGTCCCTTGAACATCGATGACGATCCCGCGAACCACCCTCGAATGGAAGACTGAAAGCACAACCTCTCTACTTGGTTGCAAGCATACATTCTTCAAGATCCGGCAGCACTTCACTATCCAGAGCTAATCATCGCCGGAGAATTAGAGGGAGGAGTTTACAACCACATGGGGCTGATGGGGAACGTAGTAATTTCAAAAAATTTCCTACGCACACGCAAGATCATGGTAATGCATAGCAACGAGAGGGGAGAGTGTTGTCTACGTACCCTCGTGAGACCGGGCGAAGCGATCTGGCAACGAGAGAAGTAGTCGACGTTCTCCTCGCGATCCAACCGATCCCAGCGCCAAGCACTCGGCGCCTCGAAGTTCTTGACACACGCGTACAGCTCGGTGATGCTCCTCGGGCTCCGATCCAAAGAAAGCTCGGGGAGAGAGTTCCACAAGACGACGGCGTGGTGACGATCTTGATGTTCTACCGACGCAGGCTTCGCTTAAGCACCACAACGATATGACCGAGGTGGATTATAGTGGAGGGGGCACCGCACTGCTAAGGAACAATCTCGAGGATCAACTTGTGTGTTCTAGGGTGCCCCTGCCTATATAAAGGAGCAAGGGGAGGGCCGGCCGCCTAGGGGCGCCAGGGAGGGGAGTCCTCCTCCTAGTGGGAGTAGGACTCCCTTTCCTAGTCTAACTAGGAAGGAGGAAGGGGAAGGAAGGAGAGGAGAGGGAGAGGAAGGGGGGCCCCCTCCTTGTCCTATTCGGACTCCCTGGGGCGCCACCTCTGGTGCGGCCCTCTCTCTCCCTCTCGCCCAATAAGGCCCATTACTTCCCGGGGTTCCGGTAACCTCCCAAGCACTCCGGTTTTCTCCGAAACTTCCGGAACCTTTCCGGTGTCCGAATATAGCCGTCCAATATATCAATCCTTATGGCTCAACCATTTCGAGACTCCTCGTCATGTCCGTGATCACATCCGGACTCGAACTCCTTCATACATCAAAATACACAAACTCATAATATAACCGCCATCGAAACCTTAAGCGTGCGGACCCTACGGTTCAAGAACAATGTAGACATGACCGAGACACGTCTCCGGTCAATAACCAATAGCGGGACCTGGATGCCCATATTGGCTCCTACATATTCTACGAAGATCTTTATCGGTCGGACCGCATAACAACATACGTTGTTCCTTTGTCATCGGTATGTTACTTGCCCGAGATTCGATCGTCGGTATCCAATACCTAGTTCAATCTCGTTACCGGCAAGTCTCTTTACTCGTTCCGTAATACATCATCTCACAGCTAACTCATTAGTTGTAATGCTTGCAAGGCTTAAGTGATGTGTATTACCGAGAGGGCCCAGAGATACCTCTCCGACAATCGGAGTGACAAATCCTAATCTCAAATACGCCAACCCAACATAAGCCTTTGGAGACACCTGTAGTACTCCTTTATAATCACCCGATTCGTTGTGACGTTTGGTAGTACCAAAGTGTTCCTCCGTAAACGGAGTTGCATAATCTCATAGTTATAGGAACATGTATAAGTCATGGATAAAAGCAATAGCAACATACTAAACGATCGGGTGCTAAGCTAATGGAATGGGTCATGTCAATCGATCATTCAACTAATGATGTGACCTTGTTAATCAAATAACAACTCCTTTGTCTATGGTTAGGAAACTTAACCATCTTTGATTAACAAGCTAGTCTAGTAGAGGCATACTAGTGACACTGCTTGTCTATGTATTCACACATGTATTATGTTTCCGTTAATACAATTCTAGCATGAATAATAAACATTTATCATGAAATAAGGAAATAAATAATAACTTTATTATTGCCTCTAGGGCATATTTCCTTCATCTCCCACTTGCACTAGAGTCAATAATCTAGATTACATAGTAATGATTCTAACACCCATGGAGTCTTGGTGCTGATCATGTTTTGCTCGTGGAAGAGGCTTAGTCAACGGTGCTACATTCAGATCCGTATGTATCTTGCAAATCTCTATGTCTCCCACCGACCAAGTCCGGATGGAATTGAAGCGTCTCTTGATGTGTTTGGTTCTCTTGTGAAATCTGGATTCCTTTGCTAAAGCAATTGCTCGAAGATTGTCACAAAAGATTTTCATTGGACCCGATGCACTAGGTATGACACCTAGATCGGATATGAACTTCTTCATCCGCACTCCTTCATTAGCTGCTTCCGGTCTGCTATGTACTCCGCTTCACATGTAGATCCCGCCACGACGCTTTGTTTAGAACTGCACCAACCGATAGCTCCTCCGTTTAGTGTAAATCGTATCCGGTTTGCGATTTAGAATCGTCCGATCGGTGTCAAAGCTTGCATCAACGTAACCATTTACGATGAGCTCTTTGTCACCTCCAAATCGAGAAACATATCCTTAGTCCTTTTCGTATTTCAGATGTTCTTGACCGTCCATGATCCACTCTGGATTACTTTGGTACCTCCTGCTAAGCTTATAGCAAGGCACACATCAGTCAGTACACAAGATTGCATACATGATAGAGCCTATGGCTGAAGCATAGGAACATCTTTCATTTTCTCTCTATCTTCTGCGGTGGTCGGGCATTGAGTCTTACTCAACTTCACACCTTGTAACACAGGCAAGAACCCTTTCTTTGCTTGATCCAATTTGAACTTCTTCAAAATTTTGTCAAGGTATGTGCTTTGTGAAAGTCCAATTAAGCGTCTTGATCTATCTCTATAGATTTTGATGCCCAATATGTAAGAAGCTTCACCGAGGTCCTTCATCGAAAAACTCTTATTCAAATATCCCTTTATGCTATCCAGAAATTCTATATCATTTCCGATTAGTAATATGTCATCTACATATAATATCAGAAATGCTACAGAGCTCCCACTCACTTTTTTGTAAATACATGCTTCTCCAAAAGTCTGTATAAACCCAAACACTATCAAAGCGTTTAATCCAACTCCGAGATGCTTGCACCAGTCCATAAATGGATCGCTGGAGCTTGCACACTTTGTTAGCTCCCTTTGGATCGATAAAACCTTCTGGTTGCATCATATACAACTCTTCTTCCGTAAATCCATTCAGAATGCGCTTTACATCCATTTGCCAAATTTCATAATCATAAAATGCGGCAATTGCTAACATGATTCGGACAGACTTAAGCATCGCTACGGGTGAGAAGGTCTCATCATAGTCAATCCCTTGAACTTGTCGAAAACCGTTTGCGACAAGTCGAGCTTTGTAGACAGTAATATTACTGTTAGCGTCAGTCTTCTTCTTGAAGATCCACTTGTTTTCTATTGCTTGCCGACCCTTGGGCAAGTCAACCAAAGTCCACACTTTGTTTTCATACATGGATCCCATCTCAGATTTCATGGCCTCAAGCCATTTTGCGGAATCTGGGCTCACCATCGCTTCTTCATAGTTCGTAGGTTCATCATGATCTAGTAGCATGACTTCCAGAACAGGATTACCGCACCACTCTAGTGCGGATCTTACTCGTTGATCTACGAGGTTCCGTAGTAACTTGATCTCAAGTTTCATGATCAACATCATCAACTTCCTCACTATTTGGTGTAGATGTCTCAGAAACCGGTTTCTGCGATAAACTACTTTCCAATAAGGGAGAAGGTACAGTTACCTCATCAAGTTCTACTTTCCTCCCACTCACTTCTTTCGAGAGAAACTCCTTCTCTAGAAAGGATCCATTCTTAGCAACAAATGTCTTGCCTTCGGATCAGTGATAGAAGGTGTACCCAACTGTCTCCTTTGGGTATCCTATGAAGACTCATTTTTCCGATTTGGGTTCGAGCTTATCAGGTTGAAGCTTTTTCACATAAGCATCGCATCCCCAAACTTTAAGAAACGACAACTTTGGTTTCTTGCCAAACCATAGTTCATAAGGTGTCGCCTCAACGGACTTTGACGGTGTTCTATTCAGCGTGAATGCGGCCGCCTCAAGAGCATAACCCCAAAACGATAGCGAGAAATCAGAAGAGACATCATAGATCGCACCATATCTAGTAAAGTGCGATTCGACGTTCGACACACCATTACTGTTGTGGTGTTCCGGTGGCGTGAGTTGCAAACTATTCCACATTGTTTCAAATGTAGACCAAACTCAGAACTCAAATATTCGCCTCCACGATCGATCGTAGAAACTTTATTTTCTTATTATGATGATTTTCAACTTCACTCAAATTCTTTGAACTTTTCAAATGTTTCAGACTTATGCTTCATTAAGTAGATATACCCATATCTGCTTAAATCATCTGTGAAGGTGAGAAAATAACGATATCCGCCACGAGCCTCAACATTCATCGGACCACATACATCTCAGATGTATGATTTCCAACAAATCTGTTGCTCTCTCCATAGTACCGAGAACGGGTTCTAGTCATCTTGCCCATGAGGCACGGTTCGCAAGTGCCAAGTGATTCATAATCAAGGACTCCAAAAGTCCATCAAGATGGAGTTTCTTCATGCGCTTTATACCGATATGACCTAAACGGCGATTACCACAAATAAGTTGCACTATCATTATCAACTCTGCATCTTTTGGTTTCAACATTATGAATATGTGTATCACTACTATCGAGATTCATTAAAAATAGACCACTCTTAAAGGGTGCATGACCATAAAAGATATTACTCATATAAATAGACCAACCATTATTCTCTGATTTAAATGAATAACCGTCTCGCAACAAACAAGATCTAGATATAATGTTCATGCTCAACGCCGACACCAAATAACAATTATTTAGGTCTAAAACTAATCCCGAAGGTAGATGTAGAGGTAGCGTGCCGACCGCGATCACATCGATTTTGGAACCATTTCCCACGCCGATCGTCACCTCGCCCTTTGCCGTTGTTCGCAATCCGTAGTCCCTGCTTCGAGTTGCAAATATTAGCAATGTAACCAAGATCAAATACCCAGTGCTATCTGCGAGCTCTAGTAAGGTACACATCAATAACATGTATATCACATATACCTTTGTTCACCTTGCCATCCTTCTTATCCGCCAAATACTTGGGGCAGTTCCGCTTCAAAGGACCAGTCCGCTTGCGAGAAGCACTCGGCCAGGTTTAGGTCCGACTTGGGTTTCTTCTCCCGAGCAAAGAACTTGTTTGCTGTTCTTCTTGAAGTTCCTTCTTCTTCCCTTTGCCTTTCTTCTTGAAACTAGTGGTCTTATTGACCATCAACACTTGATGCTCCTTCTGATTTCTACCTCCGCAGCCTTTAGCATTGCGAAGAGCTCGGTATAGTCTTTACTAACCCTTGCATATTATAGTTCATCACGAAGCCTTTGTAGCTTGGTGGCGTGATTGAAGAATTACATCAATGACACAATCATCCGGAAGATTAACTCCCGGTTGAGTCAAGTGATTGTAATACCTGGACATTACGAGTATGTGCTCACCGATGCACCCATTCTCCTCCATCTTGCAGCTATAGAACTTATTGGAGACTTCATATCTCTCAATCCGGGCATTCTCTTGAAATATCAACTTCAACTCTGGAACATCTCATATGCTCCATGACATTCAAAACGTCGTTGAAGACCCGGTTCTAAGTCGTAAGCATGGCACACTCGAACTATAGAGTAGTCATCGCTTTGCTCGCGAGACGTTCTTAACGTCGTCGGTTACATCAGCAAGAAGTTCGCACCCAGCGGTGCATCCAGACGTAACTCTTCAGGCAGCAATGAGGATAATCCTCGAGATTACGGACCCGATCCGTAATTGCTACCATCATCTTTCAACTTTGCTTTCTCAAGGAACGCATTAAAATTCAACGGAACAACAAAGACGAGCCATCTATCTACAAACAAACATAGACAAGCAAGATACTATCGGTACTAAGTTCATGATAAATTTAAGTTCAATTAATCATATTACTTAAGAACTCCAACTTAGACAGACATCTCTCTAGTCATCTAAGTGATCACGTGATCCAAATCAACTAAACCATAACCAATCATCACGTGAGATGGAGTAGTTTTCAATGGTGAACATCTTATGTTGATCATATCTACTATATGATTCACGCTCGACCTTTCGGTCTCCGTGTTCCAAGGCCATATCTGCATATGCTAGGCTCGTCAAGTATAACCTGAGTATTCCGCGTGTGCAAAACTGGCTTGCACCCGTTGTAGATGGACGTAGAGCTTATCACACCCGATCATCACGTGGTGTCTCGGCACGACGAACTTTGACAACGGTGCATACTCAGGGAGAACACTACTTGATAATTTTAGTGAGAGATCATCTTAAAATGCTACCGTCAATCAAAGCAAGATAAGATGCATAAAGGATAAACATCACATGCAATCAATATAAGTGATATGATATGGGTATCATCATCTTGTGCTTGTGATCTCCATCTCCGAAGCACCGTCGTGATCACCATCGTCACCGGCGCGACACCTTGATCTCCATCATAGCATCGTTGTCGTTTACGCCATCTATTGCTTCTACGACTATCGCTACCGCTTAGTGATAAAGTAAAGCAATTATAGGCGTTGCATTTCATACAATAAAGCGACAACCATATGGCTCCAGCCGATTGCCGATAACTTTGGTTACAAAACATGATCATCTCATACAATAAAATATAGCATCACGCCTTGACCATATCACATCACAACATGCCCTGCAAAAACAAGTTAGACGCCCTCTACTTTGTTGTTGCAAATTTTACGTGGCTGCTACGGGCTTTAGCAAAAACCGTTCTACCTCGCATCAAAACCACAACGATAGTTTGTCAAATAGACTAACCTTCACAAGGATCGGGCGAGCCACACTCGTTCAACTAAAGTGAGAGAGACAGACACCCGCCAGCACCTTTAAGCAACGAGTGCTCGTGGCGGTGAAACCAGTCTCGCGTAAGCGTCTGGCGTAATGTCGGTCCGGCCGCTTCATCTCACAATACCGCTGAACCAAAGTATGACATGCCGGTACGCAGATGACTTATATCGCCCACAACTCACTTGTGTTCTACTCGTGCATTTAACATCAACGCATGAAACCTAGGCTCGGATGCCACCGATGGGGAACGAGTAATTTCAAAAATTTCCTACGCACACGCAAGATCATGGTAATGCATAGCAACGAGAGGAGAGTGTTGTCACGTACCCTCGAGACCGAAGCGAAGCGATCACAACGTAGAGGAAGTAGTCGACGTTCTCCTCGCGATCCAACCGATCCTGGCGCCGTTACTCGGCGCCCGAAGTTCTTGACACACGTGACAGCTCGGTGGCGCTCCTCGGCTCCGATCCAGCAAAGCTCGGGAGAGAGTTCCACAAGACGACGGCGTGGTGACGATCTTGATGTTCTATCGACGGAGGGCTTCGCCTAAGCACCGCAACGATATGACCGAGGTGGATTATAGTGGAGGGGGCACCTGCACGCTAAGGAACGATCTCAGAATCAACTTGTGTGTTCTAGGGTGCCCCTGCACCCAGATATAAAGGAGCAAGGGGAGGGCCGCCGGCCTAGGGGCGCGCCAAGGAGGGGGAGTCCTCCTCCTAGTGGGAGTAGGACTCCCTTTCCTAGTCCAACTAGGAAGGAGGAAGGGGAAGGAAGGAGAGGGAGAGGGAGAGGAAGGGGGCCGCCCCCCTCCTTGTCCTATTCGGACTCCCCAGGGGGCGCCACCTCCCGGTGCGGCCCTCTCTCCCCTCTCGCCCAATAAGGCCCATTACTTCCCGGGGTTCCGTAACCCCTCCCAAGCACTCGTTTTCTCCGAAACTTCCGGAACCTTTCCGTGTCCGAATATAGCCGTCCAATATATCAATCTTTATGTCTCGACCATTTCGAGACTCCTCGTCATGTCCGTGATCACATCCGGACTCGAACTCCTTCGGTACATCAAAATACACAAACTCATAATATAACCGCTATCGAAACCTTAAGCGTCATGGACCCTACGGTTCGAGAACAATGTAGACATGACCGAGACACGCCTCCGTCAATAACCAATAGCGGACCTGGATGCCCATATTGGCTCCTACATATTCTACGAAGATCTTTATCGGTCGAGACCGCATAACAACATACGTTGTTCCTTTGTCATCGGTATGTTACTTGCCCGAGATTCGATCGTCGGTATCCAATACCTAGTTCAATCTCGTTACCGCAAGTCTCTTTACTCGTTCCGTAATACATCATCTCACAGCTAACTCATTAGTTGTAATGCTTGCAAGGCTTAAGTGATGTGTATTACCGAGAGGGCCCAGAGATACCTCTCGACAATCGGAGTGACAAATCCTAATCTCAAATACGCCAACCCAACATCCGCCTTTGGAGACACCTGTAGTACTCCTTTATAATCACCCGATTCGTTGTGACGCTTGGTAGTACCAAAGTGTTCCTCCGTAAACGGAGTTGCATAATCTCATAGTTATAGGAACATGTATAAGTCATGGATAAAAGCAATAGCAACATACTAAACGATCGGGTGCTAAGCTAATGGAATGGGTCATGTCAATCAGATCATTCAACCAATGATGTGACCTTGTTAATCAAATAACAACTCCTTTGTCTATGGTTAGGAAACTTAACCATCTTTGATTAACAAGCTAGTCTAGTAGAGGCATACTAGTGACACTCTGTTTGTCTATGTATTCACACATGTATTATGTTTCCGGTTAATACAATTCTAGCATGAATAATAAACATTTATCATGAAATAAGGAAATAAATAATAACTTTATTATTGCCTCTAGGGCATATTTCCTTCAGGGGCTTCTAATTATGAGGATTAGATGTGGCTAGGTGATGTAGGGTAGAACCCTAGATGCCTAATCTTTCATGATTGGAGGGGATCCTACGAAGAACACGAGGAGAAAAAGACGAGAGAAATCACTCAACCAACAAGATTTGGTCACACATATGCCAGATCCTCAAAACACAAAGAGATACACGATCCACAATCAACAAAGGACGATACAAGTGGCAACCAGTTCATCTCCATGAGGAGGCCTTGAAGGGGGTCTGCCCGTGAGGGGGTCTTGAATCCAAGATGGATCTTCTCCGAAGAGGCCACTATCTCTCTCGATGGAGTAGATCCGGATGGATGAGCAAAGATCTATCTCAAATGAGCTAAACCAATGCTAACCCTAACTAGGAGGAGGAGGTGTCCTATTTATAGCCATAGTGCAATTGGGGGCAAAGTGAAGGGGTACATGGGCTTCAGCCCGATACTCTGCACACAGACAGGCGTCGGACGTCCGACGATTACCGGACATCCGGTGGCTCAGAAGGGACCAGACGTCAGTCCGATGTTTCGGCTCGGGTGTGGATTTGTCGGTTGTCCGGTCGGGACCGGTCATTCGGGCGCTGGAGGATGTCGGACGTCTGGTCGAGGTCGGTCTCGCTGGCTGGGACTGGGGCTGGCTGGTGAAGACTCTAGGCGTCAGACGTCCGGTAATGATCGGTCGTCTGGTGACTGTCGGTCTTCCGAGAACTGTTGCTTCCTGGCAGCTCTTCCTCTTGTTCCTTGCGCTTGGTGTCATTGTCGTCTTGTCCAATGCTCCTAGCTAATCCATGGCCTTCCTCCTAGTTCCTGGACATGCGTAGCACATATGTTTGAGGTAGTAGCCATGTCTCACATGTGGAAAGTGACGATTTGGAGAGGAGCGAGTTCACCTTGTATCCAATGGCGTATGTTCGAGGTCTCGTCATATGTCCTCTTAGGGAATGGGGAGTAGTCCGAGTGTACATGGGGATGAACGTGGGATGCTCCACATCATCTCCCCCCTGGAAAGATCCAACGTCAGATTGTGATCCTCATCACCATGGAAACGGTTGTCGTGGACGGACTTTTAGTTGGACGGAGTTGAAGGCATGGCGCAATCCAAGTAGTCTGCTACGTCTTGAGCTTGCGTTGGTTTTCCTTGAAGAGGAAATTGTGATGCAGCAATAGTAGCGTAAGTATTTCCCTCAGTTTTTGAGAACCAAGGTATCAATCCAGTAGGAGACTCCTTGAAAGTCCCACGCACCTACACAAACAAACAAAGAACTCGCAACCCACGCAATAAAGGGGTTGTCAATCCCTTCACGGCCACTTGCGAAAGTGAGATCTGATAGAGATAGTATGATAAGATAAATATATTTTTGGTATTTTCTAATATAGATAGGAAAAGTAAAGATGCAAATAAAAATAAATGGAAAACATATATGATAAAAGATAGACCCGGGGGCCATAGGTTTCACTAGTGGCTTCTCTCAAGATAGCATAAGTATTACGATGGGTTAACAAATTACTGTCTAGCAATTGATAGAAAAGCGAATAATTATGAGATTATCTAGGCATGATCATGTATATAGGCATCACGTCGGCGACAAGTAGACCGACTCCTGCCTGAATCTACTACTATTACTCCACACATCGACCACTATCCAGCATGCATCTAGAGTATTAAGTTCATAAGAACAGAGTAACACATTAAGAAAGATGACATGATGTAGAGGGATAAACTCATGCAATATGATATAAACCCCATATTTTTATCCTCGATGGCAAAAATATAATATGTGCCTTGCAACCCCTGCTGTCACTGGGTAAGGACACCGCAAGATTGAACCCAAAGGTAAGCACTTCTCCCATGGCAAGAAAGATCAATCTAGTAGGCCAAACCAAACTAATAATTCGAAGACACTTGCAAAGCTCAATCATACATAAAAGAATTCAGAGGAGATTCAAATATTTCTCATAGATAAACTTGATCATAAACCCACAATTCATTGGATCTCGACAAACACACCGCAAAAAGAGTTACATCAAATAGATCTCCACAAGAGAGGGGGAGAACATGGTATTGAGATCCAAAAAGAGAGAAGAAGCCATCTAGCTAATAACTATGGACCCGAAGGTTTGTGGTAAACTACTCACAACTCATCGGAGGGGCTATGGTGTTGATGTAGAAGCCTCCATGGTCGATTCCCCCTCTGGCGGAGCGCCGGCGAAGGCTCCAAGATGGGATCTCACGGATACAAAAGGTTACGGCGGCTGAATTTTTTTCGTTGGCTTCCTGGATGTTTTCGGGGTACGTGGGTATATATAGGAGGAAGAAATACGTCGGTGGCCGCCCGAGGGGCCCATGAGACAGGGGGCGCGCCCTGTAGGGGTGGGCAAGCCCTCCACCCTCGTGGCCGCCTCGGCTGCTTCTTGGCTTGCACTCCAAGTCCTCTGGATCACGTTCATTCCAAAAATCACGCTCCCGAAGGTTTCATTCCGTTTGGACTCCGTTTGATATTCCTTTTCTTCGAAATACTGAAATAGGAAAAAAAACCCAGCAATACGGGCTGGGCCTCCGGTTAGCAGGTTAGTCCCAAAAATGATATAAAAGTGTAAAATAAAGCCCATAAACATCCAAAAGGGGTAATATAATAGCATGGAACAATAAAAAATTATAGATACGTTGGAGACGTATCAAGCATCCCCAAGCTTAATTCTTGCCCGTCCTCGAGTAGGTAAATGATAAAAACAGAATTTTTGATGTGGAATGCTACCTAGCATAATTCTCAATGTAATTTTCTTATTGTGGCATGAATGTTCAGATCCAAATGATTCAAAATAAAAGTTCATATCGACAAAAGAAATAGTAATACTTCAAGCATACTAATAAAAGCAATCATGTCTTCTCAAAATAACATGGCTAAAGAAAGTTCATCCCTACAAAATCATATAGTTAGGCTATGCTTCATTTTCGTCACACAAAAATGTTCCCAAATTCTACACCCCCGATGACAAGCCAAGCAATTGTTTCGTACTTAAATAATCTCAAACTTTTTCAACCTTCACACAATACATGAGCGTGAGCCATGGATATAGCACTATGGGTGGAATAGAATATGATGATGGGGATTGTGTGGAGAAGACAAAAAAGGAGAAAGTCTCACATTGACGAGGATAATCAACGGGCTATGGAGATGCCCATCAATTGATGTCAACATGAGGAGTAGGGATTGCCATGCAACGGATGCACTAGAGCTATAAATGTATGAAAGCTCAACAAAATAAAACTAGTGGGTGTGCATCCAACTTGCTTGCTCACGAAGACCTAGGGCATTTGAGGAAGCCCATCGTAGTAATATACAAGCCAAGTTCTATAATGAAAAATTCCCACTAGTATAAGAAAGTGACAACATATGAGACTCACTATATGAAGAACATGGTGCTACTTTGAAGCACAATATATGAGACTCGCTATATGAAGAACATGGTGCTACTTTGAAGCACAAGTGTGGAAAAGAGATAGTAACATTGCCCCTTTTTATTTATTTTATTTTCTTTTTCTTTTCTTTTCCTTTTTTTGACCTTTCTTCTTTTTTCTCTTTTGGCCTTTCCTTTTTTTATTTTTATTTTTTATTTTTATTTTTTTTGGGAACAATGCTCTAATAATGATGATCATCACACTTTTATTGATTACAACACATGAATTACAACTCGAAACTAGAACAAGATATGACTCTATATGAATGCCTCCGGCGGTGAACCGGGATGGTGCAATGAATCAAGAGTGACATGTATGAAAAAATATGCATGGTGGCTTTGCCACAAATACGATGTCAACTACATGATCATGCAATGGCAATATGACAATAGTAATGTGTGTCATGATGATAAATGGAACGGTGGAAAGTTGCATGGCAATATATCTCAGAATGGCTATGGAAATGCCATAATAGGTAGGTATGGTGGCTGTTTTGAGGAAGATATAATGAGGTTTATGTGTGATAGAGTGTATCATATCACGGGTTTGGATGCACCGCTAAGTTTGCACCAACTCTCAAGGTGAGAAAGGGCAATGCACTGCATCAAGAGGCTAGCAATGATGGAAAGGTAAAAGTGCGTATAATCCATGGACTCAACATTAGTCAAAAGAACTCATATACTTATTGCAAAAATTTAGAAGTCATCAAAAACCAAGCATTACGCGCATGCTCCTAGAGGGATAGATTGGTAGGAAAAGACCATCGCTCGTCCCCGACCGCCACTCATAAGGATGCACAATCCAAGTACACCTCATGTTTCAAATTTGTTACACAACTTTAACCATATGTGCATTCTACGGGACTTACTAACTTCAACACAAGCATTCTTTAAATTCATAATCACCCAACTAGCATGACTTTAATATCACTACCTCCATATCTCAAAACAATTATCAAGTATCAAGTTGATCATAGCATCCAATTCACTTCCTATGATAGTTTTTATTATACCCAACTTGGATGCCTACCATTCTAGGACCATTTTATAACCATAGCAAATACCATGTTGTTCTAAGAGACTCTCAAAATAATATAAGTGAATCATGAGAGACTAGCAATTTCTACAAAATTAAGCCACCGCCGTGCTCTAAAAGATATAAGTGAAGCACTAGAGCAAAAACTATCTAGCTCAAAAGATATAAGTGAAGCACATAGAGTATTCTAATAAATTCAATCAAGTGGGCTTCTCCCAAAAGGTTTGTACAGAAAGGATGATTGTGGTAAACTAAAAAGCAAATACTAATATCATACACGACGCTCTAAGCAAAACACATATCATGTGGCGAATAAAAATATAGCTCCAAGTAAAGTTACCAATGAACGAAGAGGAAAGAGGGGATGCCTTCCGGGGGCATCCCCAAGCTTAGGCTTTTGGATATTCTTGAATATCTTGGGGTGCCATGGGCATCCCCAAGCTTAGGCTTTTGCCACTCCTTATTCCATAGTCCATCAAATCTTTACCCAAAACTTGAAAACTTTACAACACAGAACTCAACAGGAAATCTCATAAGCTTCGTTAGTGAAAGAAAAAACAAAACCACCACATAAGGTACTATAATGAACTCATTCTTTATTTATATTGGTGTTAAACCTACTGTATTCCAAGTTCTCTATGGTTCATACCACTTAATACTAGCCATAGATGCATCAAAATAAGCAAACAACACACGAAAAACAGAATCTGTAAGAAACAGAACAGTCTATAGCAATCTGTAACTTACGCAAACTTATGGAACTTTAAAAATCCTACCAAAATAGGAAGTCCTGGGAAATTTGTCTATTTATCAGCAGCAAAAAGAATCAACACAAAAGCACGTTTCTTTGATTTAACAAAACTAATTTCGTGTGCTAAAAGTTTCTGTTTTTCAGCAGAATCAAATTAACTATCACCATAGGTTATCCTATAGGTTCTACTTGGCACAAACACTAATTAAAACAAAAAAACACATCTAAACAGAAGGTAGATGCAAAATTTATTACTAAAGAGAAATAAAAACAAAAAACCCAAATAAAATTGGATTTCCTCCCAACTAGCGCTATCGTTTAACGCCCCTAGCTAGGCATAAAAACGAAGATAGATCTAAGTAGTGCCATCTTTGGCACTCAATTCATAAGTAGCTCGCATGATAGATTCATAAGGTAATTTGATTTTCTTTCCTGGAAAGTGCTCCATGCCTTTCCTTAATGGAAATTGGAATCTAATATTCCCTTCCTTCATGTAACACCCCGAAAATCATGCTACAGTAACCCCCCCTAATGGTGGCCATGTCATCATGATTACTATGCACATTGTCACTTAATAAAAATCAAATTTAAATTTCAAGTCAAAATAATATTTCTTTAAAAGGTAGAACAAAAAAATGTTCGTTGGGTTGAAAATAATCACTACATAATTTACATGTAGAAACTAACATTATTTGAGTTGTTAAACTTCCCATAAAGTATTTAAAACAGACCCAGCAGCACCTGTTCAAGACATTTAACTTCAAACCGGAAATCAAATAAATTGCGAATGCCCTCATTACTTTTTGTGCATCTCTAGAACATTGCATGTCATTTTTGTGCGAAGTTTCATAATTAACAAAAGTCATTTGATCACTAAACTATTTAGAAAAACAATAGCTAAATTGAAAAACAAAAAAAGATAAAGAAAAATAAAAGAAAGGAAGAAATCCCCTCTGTTCACTAAGCCCAGTACAAACACTGTACCAGGCCCGGCCCAGCTGGCCGGCCATTGCCCCTTCCTCTCGCAGCGGAGAGGCAGAGCCGTGCGTGCCGGCCATCCATGGCGCCAGGGCCACGTGCCGGCCATCCGCACCCTCCCTCGGCCTACTAAGGCGTTCCCCAGAAACCCTAGCTCGCCCTCATTCATTCCCCCCTCGATCCCCATCGTCCCCCCTCTCCTCTGGCTCGATTTTGAGCTCGCAAGCTCACGCGGTCACTGCTGCCTCGCCGTCGTTGACGCGTCCACCGGCCTCTCCGGCGTACGGGAGCACATCCTGGAGGTTGGCCGCACGCTACCGCGTCCGTTCAGGGCATCGGAACGAGGCGGGGAGCTGCGTAGCCGACGCAGTCTTCGTCTTCTTCGTCCGGCCGTCGCCGTCTCGCCATCACCACCGCCTCTCCGGTCCACCCCGACCCTCCCCGAGCGTGCCAATGGACTCGCGGTGAGCAACTCCTCCGGATCCCTTCTTCCCCCGCCTCGATTCGGTCACTGTTTGCCGCCCCCGAGCACATCCGAGCTCGCGTGTACGCGTACATACGTGTGTGCGTGAGCTGCTCCTGCTGCGTACTGCTGCCCGCGCGCCCGGCCTGACCTCGCCTTCGCGTGCCGCTGCTCGCCGGCCATCGCCTAGCGCCGCTCCTGCTGCCACCCGCCGCCTAGCGCCGCCCCTGTCGCTGCCTTCTGTTTCTGCCGCTGCTTAGCTGCTGCCCTATGTTGTTTAGCTTCTTAGCTGCTGCCGCTGCTGTTATTGTTAGCTGCTGCCGCTGCTGTGCACTACTTGCTGATGCTAATGACCATGGCGGCCTTGCTGTGTTCGTGGTGTGCACAGCCACCAGTGGCCGGCCGTGCTAATTAGATTAGGACTAATTGGTAGTAGGAGTACTAGATGACGTATGGACCCCATTTGATTAAGTTAAATTTTTAGTAGATTAGATATAGCTTTAAGACAGGTGGGCCACCCTCTAATAAGCCTAATTCGAAACTAACTAGACACTGTTAAAATATTACAGGGTATGACAACCGGGTGCCACAGGATTTTTGACTGGTCAACCGTGGACCAGTCAACTGTTGGGTCAACAGTTGACTGGACCCACTGGTCAGCATGACTGGTGCACCTCTGGTGCACTGCACCGGGTGCACCCAGTTTTTAACTGCTGATTTTCGAAATTAAAAGTAAATAAGAAAATCTAGAAAATCATTTAAAACTTTGAAAAATTATAGAAAATAAACCGTAGCTCGGATGAAAAAGTTTTCTACATGCAAGTTGATCAGAAAGACGAGAAGAATCCGGATACGAAGCCCGTTCGTCCGCCACACACCCTTAGCATAGCAAACTCACAACCTTTCCCCTTCGGTTCATCTGTCCGAAAACGCGAAACACCGGGGATATTTTCCCGGATGTTTCCCCCTTTCGCCGGTACCACCTACTATCGCGCTAGGGTACACCTAGCAACGCTCGTTGTCATGTCATGCATCGTCATGCTTATGTTTGCATTGTATTTATTGTTTCTTCTACCTCTTCTCTCCGGTAGTCTACAAGACCAACGCTGCTGATGTCCAGTTCAACTACGGAGTTGACGACCCTTCCTTGCCAGAGCAACCAGGCAAGCCCCCCCTTTGATCACCAGATATCGCCTATTCTTCTCTCTATTGCTTGCATTAGAGCAGTGTAGCACGTTACTGTTCGGTTACTCCTATTCTGTTGCATAGCCTGTCATTGTTGCTACAGTCATTGATACCTTACTCGCAATCCTAAATGCCTAGTATAGGATGCTAGTTTATCATTGGCCCTACATTCTTATCAGTCTGCCTTGCTATACTATCGGGCCGTGATCACTCGGGAGGTGATCATGGGTATATACTATACTTTTATACATATTATACAGATGGAGACTAAAGTCGGGTCAGCTCGTTGAGTACCCGCACGTGCTTCCGATGTGGGGGCTGGAAGGACAGGTGGCTCCATCCCAGTAGAGGTGGGCACAGGTTCTGGCGCCCGATTACTACTTTGTGGCGGAGCGACAGGCGAGGTTGAGACCACCTAGGAGAGAGGTGGGCCTGGCCCTGGTCGGCGTCCGTGGTTACTTCATAATAACACGCTTAACGAGATCTTGGTATTTGATCCGAGTCCGCCACCGCCTATACGCACTAACCAACTACGCGGGAGCAGATTATGGGCACTCGGCGTCGTGGTATCGGTAAAGCCTTCTTGGCGTCGGCGATCGGGTGGCGTACGCGGATTGGGCCGGAACGCCGCTCTTGTATTAGGGAGGCTAGGTGCGCTTCCGGCCGCCCTCATAACGTCTTGGTGTGCAATGGGCGATGGGCCCGGCACCCTGCGCCATAGGATTTAGACCGCGGTCTTGACCTCTCTGTTGTGCTGGGTGGGGCTGTGGCGTGTTGATCTTCCAAGGCGGGCATGACCCAGAAAGTGTGTCCGCCAAAGGGGATCGGCGTGTTGGGTTATGTGGTGCACCCTGCAGGAAGTTTATCTATTCGAATAGCCGTGTCCCTCGGTAAAAGGACGACCCGGAGTTGTACCTTGACCTTATGACAACTAGAACTGGATACTTAATAAAACACACCCAGACAAGTTCCAGAGATAACCCGGTGATCGCTTTCCCACAGGGCGACAAGGAGTACTAAATATTATACAAGGTTGAGCCGAGGCTGCTCAACAATTTATTACAAGCATGCCGACATAATACATAAAGGCGGATATGACACAAGGAGTATGGTGGCATAACTACTGAGTCGTAATAAAAGTAGTGGTGGATATGTCACAGTGAAGTGGGTGACATAACTCCTAAATCTTACAGCTCATCGAGCGCCGGAGTGAGGCTCGATGATTTTATTCAGGTAGCGGAAGCGTATATGATACAAGTGACCAATTCCAGGATCGCACGGGACTGACTGGGACTCCTCTAGGCGTCGGGCTCGCTATCGTACGCTTCATCCATAAGATTGCCTTCGTCAACATCTGGCCAAATCAACAAGCCAGGTGAGTACTTTGAATGTACTCGCAAGACAGTTTGGACATAAGATATAACAAATGCAAACATGATGCACATGAGCAGATTAGTAATGCACACTCAGATAATAAATTTGCACGGCATGTTAAATAAAAAGGAAGTCAGGCGGTGGTCCTCCCGAAATCCCAAAAAATAACAGAAGACCGATCGGGTGTCTGAAGCGACGCCTCGACAGGATAAAAATAAATTAACATGCCGTAGTCGGGCGTCAGGGTGACACCACATAAAGGGCTTATATTGAAATGTAGACGATAGCACGTGCCACAGTCGGAGTCTAAGCGACATGTCGAAAAGGCTTATAACAAAAGTAAATAACAAGAATGCCACAGTCGGACTTCTGAGCGACATCACGTAAAGGGCTTATATCAAAAGTAAATAATGCAAATGCCACAGTCGGACGTCTAAGCGACATCACATAAAGGGCTTATATCAAAAGTAACTAACAAGAATGCCACAATCGGATGTCTGAGCGACATCACATAAAGGGCTTATATCAAAAGTAACTAACAAGAATGCCACAATCGGACGTATGAGCGACATCACATAAATGGCTTATATCAAAAGTAAATAACAAGTGTGCCACAGTCGGACGTCTGAGCGACATCACATTAAGGGCTTATATTTCACCATTCGAATTCAAGTAGCTCATGAATTTAATTCATCCCAAGGAAATACTCAGTACATAATAATAAACTGGTTAGTCCATCCACAGGAATAACATTCAGCCGGGTTTACCACTCATGTTTATTCACCGGAGATTGTCACTGAGACTGACACTGAGATTGATGCTAAGACGGACGTTGAGATTGATACTGATACTGACATTGTCATGTTGTTCACAGTCCTTGACCATGGACACGGTTACTCGACTGGTTTTGACTATGCAGAGTTTGTACTCTTTACCCACAGCCAACGGATTTCCTTAGTCACAAAGGACTAGTTCCATTTACGGTATTTTAGAAGAAACACATCTAACCAGTACACACCCAATTCTCATTCCGCTACCAGGAATCACCCTAGGCGACGTTCAAGAAAAACTCTAAGATGGGGAGGCTACAACCTCGAATAGCATGGGATCAAATTTATAACGCGCGCTCTAAGGGGTGCCCCCCTCTCGGTCCCAACCTGAAACACCCATGCCCCCTGACCGGATGACGGGCTTTAATCCAGGGCCATTGAACCCTCATCACGGCCCCTCTATTTGGTGTGTACGAGGAAAGAGGTTTGCAACTACTAGACCGCATTCTTAGCAGAAGACATGTGGCAGCACGAAAAAGGGGGCGAACGGGAACATGACTTGATCCACGTTAATACTGGAGTTAAACGGTTGGCATAAGACTGGCATGCTTCAACAATACTAGTTTGCAACCTATCATGCCACCACATGATCAGGTTATCTCACCATCATATAAACTCATCAAATTTCGAAACTCACTTGTAGATTGCTTTGCATGCAATAAAAATTCACTAATGCTTATATGAACATGCCATGAGAAAACTACTCAAGTAAACATGCAAGACACTCGTCATATCAAAGGTTCAAACATGCTTGCCTGGTTCAGAGTAGTCGGAGTCTAGCTCGGTGAAGTTTGCGGCTCCGTCACCTCCGTCGGTATCTATGTTATAAAAGAAATAGGATACTAACGTAAATACCGTGCGTGCAAAAAAATTGCTTCAAATAATTTTCAAATAAATATGATAAAAAACTAGATAGAAAAATAAAGATGACAGAAAAAGAATCAACTCAAAATCATCTTTTGTTTAAAAGTTATAAGGGTTTTAGTCCAGGGACTAATCTGTGATGAAACAAAAACTTTCCAGGGGCTAGTTTAAATAAAAGACGGAAAACGTTTCGATTAGAAAACATATTTTGCCCAAAGGCGCTTTCAGAAAACGTTTCAAAAAAGAGAAAAAGCTGACGAGCGGGTCCCACCCATCAGGTTTAAAAATCAAAACAGAGTCCCGCCGGCGCTCGAGGCTCGCGCTGGTCGCCGCGTTGATCCACGGTGAGGTAGAGGAAACGGAGGGTACCTACGGACTCACTAAGCTCTCCCGCGTCTGTGGGTGGTGGAGTTGGTCGTCGGCGAGCACGACGTCGACGGCGACCTTCACTCCGACGGACGGTGGTTCGAGCGGTGACGGATCTCGCCGAGGAGGACTGCAAACGTCAAATTGGGACTCGAGTTAGAAGAGTGTGTGCACTAGGAGGCTACTAGCACAGTCTGGGAGGCGGGGGTGCTCTCACCAGAGAGGATCTTGCCGGAGCCCGAAGCGGATCGGGGCGGCCGGAGTCGAGGATGAAGGCCTCCTCGAGGTCCTCCTAGTGGCTGGGCGCAGCCTCGGCGGTGGAGGGTAGTGCTAGGTCGAGAACGAGCTCGAGGCCCCCTTTTATAGCCGGTCCGAGGCGGTTGCCGAGAACGGGATATCTCGGGCGAGTGATTACGGCGAGGCAGAGGTTGAACGGAAGGTTTAGGTGACTGGGCAGCTTCGTGTTGGTCCATTGGCTTCATCCAACGCCTAATCTTGGTACACTTGGGCGATACTCCAAGTCTTTTGACGGAACGGCCTCACGGGCACGTCGGCTGCAGAGAACGTGTCTACGCTTCTCGAAGCCACGCGGATCGTGGCCGCAGACGCCGGGGAAGAAGACGCCCGCGCGTAGGCTTCGGTGGTGTGGGCGGTCTTTGGCGGCGCCAGATGGCGGTGGCCCTGTTAGCCTACACGGCGGTTCTGCCACCGCGGAAGACGCCGGTGTTGGCGAGACACGTCGCCACCGACGCTCGCGCCCGTCCAAACGACCGTGCAGCATGATGGATAAGGTGGAGCAGTGAGCAAGAGGCCAGAGCGAGCACTGGCGAGATTGACGCCGCGGCTCTGAAGAAAACGACACTGACGACAGAATTGAACATTGAACTCTGTACTTTGATGTAAATAAAGCATGCCACTGTTCGATTTAAATGTTTTGGGCGCGTGGAAATATTTTCTTGAGCTGATCCTTGGTGAGGTGACCTCTTGATGCATCTAGAGGCTGCCTGATTTATCTCAGATTTTTAGGAGAAGAAAAAGAATGAATTTCACAAAAAATGGCAAATCTGGTTCAAACTTGCAGCAAGCATATTTTGAAAAATTTGAACTGTGGACCAGTGGATCTTGATGGATCTTGGTTGAGGGTACTAAGGACTAGCTAGGGTAATTTGCTTGGGCTCAGAAACTTAAAGGATCTGGTACTTCCTTTGTAAATCCCAAGAGTCCAAAGTAAAAGACAGAAAAAGTTTTGAGGATAAAATAAATAGAAAGAAAATCTAAAAGAGGTTGAAACTTGCTGGAATTGGGTGTTTGACTTGACCCAAGGTAGGGAGTGGATTTTGAAGGAAAGATATCAACATATGTCATGGAAAAAGAGATATTTTTAAATGGGAAAAGAATAAATCCATAATCCATAGGATTTCTTTTTAATAGAAAGAATTGTAAAACCTTCCAGTATTATTTGTGTTGAGCCAACACAATATGAAAAACCCTTAAAACCAAAAATCAAGGTTGAGAAGGACCTTTTTTTTTAAAAAAAAATTTGTCATAAAAAGATTTGAGAAGGAGAGTCCCTCTTTTAGAAAAATTCAAATAACCTCCTTTAAATCAAATAAAGAGTTTAATAAAAACCAAATAAATTTTTTGGAGTTTTACAACACCTACCCCCTTAGGAAAAATCTCGTCCCTGAGATTTCAGCTGATCCTCAAATAGGTGCGGGTACTTTGCCCGAAGAAAATCTTCTCTTTCCCATGTTGCTTCATCCTTGGTGTGATTGCTCCACTGAACTTTGAAAAACTTAATTGTTTTCTGACGGGTCCTCCTTTCAGACTCCTCCAATATTTTTATTGGATGTTCTCTATAGGTGAGGTCTGGCTGTACGTCAATGCTCTCATGAGATACATGCTTCTCTAGGTTGCTTACACATTTCCTCAATTGCAAGACGTGGAACACGTCGTGGACGTCTGACAGTTCTTTGGGTAGGTCTAGCTGGTAGGCTACTGTGCCTCTTCGTGCAGTCACACAGAAGGGTCCAATAAAGCGTGGTGCTAGCTTTCCTTTAACTTTGAATCATTGCAGGCCCATCATAGGAGATACTCGTAGGTACACAAATTCACCGGGTTCAAAGCTAACCTCATGATGTTTTTGGTCATAATAACTCTTTTGTCGGCTCTTGGCTGTCTTGAGTCCGTCACTGATTAGTCTAACTTTCTCCTCAGCTTCCTTGAGTATGTCTGGGCCGAAGATACGGCTGTCTCCTATTTCTGACTAGTTTAATGGGGTACGACATCTTCGCCCGTATAAGGCTTCAAAAGGTGTCATTTGTAGACTGTCTTTGTAACTGTTGTTGTATGCGAACTCGCCGTATGGCAAGCTTTCTTCCCAACTGGTTCCATAGGTGAGAACACATGCTCTCAGCATGTCCTCTAGAATTTGGTTTACACATTCAGTTTGTCCTTCAGTCTGGGGGTGGTATGCTGTACTGAATACTAGTTGGGTTCCCAGAGCTTGTTGTAAATGATCCCAAAATCTAGAGACGAATTGAGTGCCTCTGTCGGATATTATAGTCTTTGGAATTCCATGCAGACAAACTATATGGGAGAGATAATGTTTGGCAAGCTTCTGAGTGGTGAGGGTTGTCTTTAATGGGATGAAATGTGCCACCTTAGTTAATCTATCTATGATGACCCATATGACATCATTTCCATGTCGTGACCGAGGTAGTCCGACAATAAAGTCCATTCCAATTTCGTCTCATTTCCATTCAGGTATCTTGTTTGGCTGTAATAGTCCTGCTGGTTTTTGGTGCTCGGCTTTAATGCGCTGACATGAATCACAACATGCAATGAATGTGGCTATATGCCTCTTCATACTGTGCCACCAATTTTTTTTCCTGAATGTCCTTGTACATTTTGGTTCCTCCAGGGTGGATTGAATATGTAGCGGTGTGGCCTTCGGCTAGAATTTGTTGTTTGAGGTCCTCTATATTTGGGATGCAAAGTCTTTCTCCATACCATAATATTCCCTTATTGTCTATGACAAATTTCGAGGCCTTGCCCAAACTCACTTTTCTTTTTATGCCTTCGATGCTGGGGTGTCCATGCTGGGCCTCCTTAATCTGTTCCATTAGGGTGGGCTGTATTTCCAAATTTGACACGTTGCCCTCAGTGACCATCACCAAGTTGAGTTTGACGAACTCCTGCTGAAATTCAGGTCTCAAGTTTGGTAGACTGTCGTTGCCCGAGCTGGGGTTTCGACTAAGAGCATCTGCCACTACATTCGGCTTTCCTGGATGGTAGTGAATGCCAACATCATAATCCTTCACTAATTCCAACCAGCGTCGTTGTTGTAAATTGAGTTATGATTGTGTGAAAATATATTTGGGGCTTTTATGGTCCGTATATATTTCACAACGATTTCCAAGCAAAAAGTGCCTCCACTCTTTAAGTGCATGAATGGCTGCTGCCAACTCCAAGTCATGAGTAGGATAATTTCCTTCATGCTTTCGTAGTTGCCTGGAAGCGTATGCGACTACTTTGCCTTCTTGCATTAATACGCATCCGAGGCCTTTTCGGGATGCGTCTCAATACACTTCAAAACTTTTGTGTATGTCTGGTACAACCAATAATGGTGCTGTTGTTAATTTCCTTTTGAGTTCTTGGAAACTTTTCTCGCAAGCTTCAGTCCATACAAATTTCTTATCCTTCTTGAGTAACTGTGTCATTAGTTTTGCTATGGTGGAGAACCCCTCAATAAACCTTCGGTAATATCCTGCCATTCCCAAGAAACTTCGTACATCTGTTACGTTGGCTGGTGGTTTCCAGCCAAGTACGACCTTGACTTTTTCTGGGTCTAAGGCAACACTTTCTTGGGTCAATACATGGCCTAGAAAACCAACCTGTCTTAACCAAAATTCACATTTGCTGAACTTGGCGTATAATTGATGTTTCCTTAATTCTCCCAGTACAATTCTGAGATGTTCAGCATGTTCTTCTGGTGTCTTAGAGTATACCAGAATATCATCAATGAACACCACAACAAAGTTGTCCATAGATTTCATAAACACTTTGTTCATGAGGTGGACAAAACATGCGGGGGCGTTTGTCAGTCCGAACGACATTACTGTGAATTCATATAATCCGTATCTGGAGGTGAATGCTGTCTTGGGGATGTCTTCTGTCCGTACCTTTAATTGATGATACCCCGATCTTAAGTCAATTTTTGAGAAAACCTTGGCTTGTGCGAGCTGGTCAAATAAATCATTTATCCGTGGCATCGGATATTTGTTTTTGATGGTGACCATGTCGAGTGCTCGATAGTCTATACATAATCTCAGTGTCCCATCATTTTTCTTGGCAAATAGTACTGGTGAACCCCAAGGTGAGGAGCTGGCTCGAATAAATCCTTTGTCTAGTAATTCTTTTATTTGCTTCTTTATTTCTACCAACTCGGAGGGTGCCATTCTATAGGGTTTCTTGTAAATGGGGATGGTTCTAGGTGCTAGTTCAATGCTGAACTCTATTTCCCAGTTTGGTGGCATGCCTGGTAGTTCTTCGGGAAATACGTCGGGGAACTCACACATCACTAGAACTTCTCTTAACTCTGAAACGTCCACCTTGTTCAACCTTGGTTGTCGTGATATTGGTCTTTCTTGAGCTGCAATTTTTATCGTCTTCCCGTGATGATGAGTAAGAATTACAGTCCGATTGAAGCGATCGATAAATCCTTTGTTGGTGGTTAACGGTCCATTCCTAGGATAACATCCAAATCCCTTATTTTCCAATACAATGAGGTTTTCTGAAACTTTAGTCCCTAAAACTCAATAACCACACCTTGGCGGTAACTCGGTGATTTGCTTAATCCCGGGGACTTGATGATCATGGATTTTCCAAGGAAGCATTGAAAAATCATTTTGCAAAACAAATTTCTTTGAAATGAGCAGTGAGAAGCTCGGAATCAAACAAAACCGTGGCGGTATTGTGTTGACAGGAACGTGCGAAGTCACGATATCCGGTGCATTTGTGCTTCCTCCTTGGTCACATGGTTCAAGTGACCCTTCTTGTGATTGTTATTGGGGTTGAAGTTATTACGCATGGGTGTTGAATTATTTCCACTGTTGTTTGGCTTGGGGGCCGAGTTTCTTGGTTTTGGGCACTGTTTGGCATAGTGTCCTTCTTCTCCACAAGCGTAGAAAGTAACACCTAAGCGATATGTAAAATCCTTGTCCCTTGCATGAATTTTTTTGTTTGGGCGTGGAACATTGGTCGTGGATTTGTTTGCTCCATTCTTCTAAAAATCAGTCTTGTTCCGGTTGTTGCGAGCATGAGTAGTCTTGTCCCTTTTGCGCTTGCGAAAATCCTCCAAGCTGCGGCACTCATTTTCCAATGTAATGGCTTTGTCCACAAGTGTTTTGAAATCCGGAAAGGTGTGTATGACCAGCTGGCATTTAAGTGTTGGTGCCAGACCGTCTAATTTTTTTCCATCTTTTTATTTTCAGCCATATGCTCTTTGTTGGCATAACGAGATAATTGAGTAAACTGACTATTGTACTCAGTCACTGTCATGCTTCTTTGCTTGAGGTCATCAAACTCCCTTTTCTTGATCTTCATAATGCTTCTGGGAATGTGCGCCCCACGAAAACCTTCTTGAAATTCCTCCCAGGTGATGTCATTTTCATTGGGATGCATGTGTAGGAAATTTTCCCACCATGATGCAGTTGCTCCACTAAGGTAGTGAGGTGCGTAAAGTACCTTCTCACGGTCCGAACATTGTGCTATAATTAATTTCCTTTCAATGTCTCGAAGCCAATCATCGGCCTCAAGAGGTCTATCAGTGTGAGAGAACGTTGGGGGACGTGTCTTTTGTAGTTCAGACAATTTGGAATGCTGCTGATATGTTTCACGGTGATTTCCCATTATTGATAACATGGTTCATCATTTCTTGATGCTTTCTTCTTTGGCTTTGCTCATAAAGGCGGCATACTTGAGAAAATCTTGCTTCATTGCCTTCTTGACTTGGCGCCTGTGTGAAATTGTTACTTATGCGGGTACCATAATTCTCTTCCGCGGACTTGGCATGGAGCGAGTCCGGGGGCGATGCATTTTCCACTGTGGGGTATTTTGCGAAATTCATGAGAAAAAGCGAGTGGCAAAAATAAATAATTTTGCAAAGGCGGAAATTTAAGAACTCCAACATTTTTCAAGAAAATACTTGATTGCGCATGGAGAAGGACCGCTCGATTACATATCTTACCGCATAAGCCGTAATTATACAATACATCACTCGGGATGTGAGTACACATTCTGACATGTTATTTAGGCTAGTGCACTTCTCCTAGTTCCTACATGATGCGCACACAAACTACTTCTCACCAAACCTATATACATATAAACATATCATACAAGCCGGTACATCGCACACCGCTAGGCGCCTCGATCGGAGATGGTAAGAACTTCCCTCGGCTGCCGAGGTAAGACCCAGTGATCTTTGCAGACTCAACCTCCTCCTCACTAATAGGCTCGGTAGCGAGTCTTTGAGTTGAGGAGATGGTGCTTGCGCGGCGGTGGTGCGATCTTGGTGGAGTGGGAGCAATGACTTGGTCAAACTCCTCAGTGGTAGGCAGGCGGCGAGCGGTGGCAAAGATGGCAGGTGTATAGGATGCTGAGGACAAGACGTAAGTCAGTGGTGCTGCTGTATGGAGGAGCTCCCTCCTATTGGCGGAACAACTCTGCACGAAGTCCATACGAGCAGCCACAAAGTCGTCCACGAGATTATCAAAAGCTACCTCAAGAGCTTTGAGAAACTCAACCAACATTTCAATAGCCTCATCTCTCTCTCCCCTAGGGCAAGCGAATGCATAGTGACAAGTGTATGGCACGTGGCAGGGGAGGTAGCGGTAGCGACGAGCCTTCATCGAAGGAAGAGCATCCCGGAGACGAGCTATCGCCTCACGGGCAGCCATCTGCATGGCATGCCTCTCCGTAGGCATGGCCCTTCGAACAAATCGGAAGCGGCGTGACTCAGAACGTCCTCCCTTGAATTGCACTACGGCCTGGTGCATAGACACGCTGTCGATGATCTTGTGCTGGTAGAGTGTGAACTCCGGACGAGCCGATGGCCCGATCGCGACCTTGGTGATGGAGACAAGAAGCTTGATAAACCCCTCAGGTACATTGGCGAACACCTGTGACTCACAGTCACTGCCAGCCATCTACAAAGGTGGACAAAAATTAACAGTCAAATCATAAATTTATGATGACTAACAGAAAATTGCTACATTTGCTAAGTGTTAAAATAGCACTCATTACACTAATAACCGATTTGCGATCGCACCTAGTGGCTTCCTACAGTCAGCCTGGCTCTAATACCAAGGTTGTCAGGACCGGTTTTTGAATAAAACATTTATTGAGAAACTATCCTTTATATAAGACTAGTATAGGAAAATCCTCCTTACTGGTAGACATATCCTTGATACAGAAATCCAGAAGTACTAAATATTATACAAGGTTGAGCTATTTTAAATGTTTTATTCAAAAACCGGTCCTGACAACCTTGGTATCAGAGCCAGGCTGACTGTAGGAAGTCACTAGGTGCGATCGCTAATCGGTTATTAGCGTAATGAGTGCTATTTTAACACTTAGCAAATTTAGCAATTTTCTGTTAGTCATCATAGATTTATGATTTGACTGTTTGGAATTTTTGTCTACCTTTGTAGATGGCTGGCAGCGACTGTGAATCACAGGTGTTCGCCAATGTACCTGAGGGGTTTATCAAGCTTCTCGTCTCCATCACCAAGGTCACGATCGGGCCATCGGCTCGTCTAGAGTTCACACTCTACCAGCCCAAGATCAGCGACAGCGTGTCTATGCACCAGGCCTCGGTGCAATTAAAGGAAGGACATTCTGAGTCACGCCGCCTTCGATTTGTGGGAAGGGCCATGCCTACGGAGAGGCATGCCATGCAGATGGTCGCCTGTGAGGCGATAGCTCGCCTCCCGGATGCTCTTCCTTCGATGAAGGCTCGTCGCACCGCTACCTCCCCGCCACGTGCCATACACTTGTCACTATGCATTCGCTTGCCCTAGGGAGAGAGAGATGAGGCTATTGAAATGTTGGTTGAGTTTCTCAAAGCTCTTGAGGCAGCTTTGATAATCTCGTGGATGACTTTGTGGTCGCTCAGATGGACTTTGTGCAGGGTTGTTCCGCCAACAGAGGGAGCTCCTCCACACAAGACCACCACCGACTTACGCCTCGCCTCAAAGATCCTATACACCGCCATCTTCGCCACCGCCGCCTACCTACCATTGAGGAGTTTGACCAAGTCATTGCTCCCACTCCAGCCAAGATCGCACCACCGGCCACGCTCAAGACCAGCTCCTCAACTCAAGACTTCGCTACCGAGCCTATTAGTGAGGAGGAGGTTGAGTCTGCAAGATCACTGGTCTTACCTCGCAGCCGAGGAAGTTCTACCATCTCCGATCGAGTGCGCCTAGCACCGTATGATGTACCAAATTGTATGATATGTTTATATGTATATAGGTTTGGTGAGAAGTAGTTTGTGTGCGATCATGTAGGAACCGGGAGAAGTGCACTAGCCTAAATAACATGTCACGAATGTGTACACACATCCCGAGTGATGTATTGTATAATTACGGCTATGTAAGATATGTATCGAAAGGTCCTTTTCCATGCGCAATCAAGTATTTTCTTGAAAAATGTTGGAGTTCTTAAATCCGCCTTTGCAAAATTATTTATTTTTGCCACTCAATTTTTCTCATGAATTCTGCAAAAATACCCCAGAGTGGAAAATGCATCGCCCCGGACTCATTCCATGCCAAGTCCACTGAAGAGAATTATGGTACCTGCATAAGTAACAATTTCACACAGGCGCCTAAGTCAAGAAGGCAAAGGAAGCAGAAATTTTCAAGTATGCCGCTTTATGAGCAAAGCCAGCAAGAGGATCAAGAAATGATGAACCATGTTATCAATATGGGAAATCACCGTGAAACATATCAAGAAAGATTCCAAATTGTCTCGAACTACAAAGACACGCCCCCAACGCTTCTCTCACACCGATAGACCTCTGAGGCCGATGATTGGCTTCGAGACATTGAAAGGAAATTAATTATTGCACAATGTTCGGACAGTGAGAAGGTACTTTACACACCTCACTACCTCACTGGAGCAGCTGCATCATGGTGGGAAAATTTCCTACACATGCATCCCAATGAAAATGACATCACCTGGGAAGAATTTAAAGAAGGTTTTCGTGGGGCGACATTCCCGTAAGCATTATGAAGATCAAGAAAAGGGAGTTTGATGACCTCAAGCAGAGAATCATGACAAAGGATCGAGTACAATAGTCAGTTTACTCAATTATCTCGTTATGCCAACGAAGAGCGATGACTGAAAATAAAAGATGGAAAAAAATTTAGACGGTCCGCACCATCACTTAAATGCCACCGGTCGTATACACCTTCTCGATTTCAAAACACTTTTGGACAAAGCCATTACATTGAAAATGAGCGCCGCAGCTTGGAGGATTTTCACAAGCTTAAAAGGGACAAGACTACTCATGCTCGCAACAACCGAACAAGACTGATTTTCGAAGAATGGAACAAACAAATCCATCACCAATGTTCCACGCCCAAACAAAAATTTCATGCAAGGGACAAGGATTTTACATATCGCCTGTGTGTTACTTGCTACGCTTAGGAGAAGAAGGACACTATGCCAAACAGTGCCCAAAACCAAGAAACTCGGCCCCCAAGCCGAACAACAGTGGAAATAATTCAACACCCAAGCGTAACAACTTCAACCCCAATAAAAATCACAAGAAGGGTCACTTGAACCATGTGACCAAGGAGGAAGCACAAAATGCACCGAATATCATACTCGGTACGTTCCCTGTCAACACAATTCCTGCCACGGTTTTGTTTGATACTGGAGCTTCTCACTGGTTCATTTCAAAGAAATTTGCTTTGCAAAATGATTTTTCAATGCTTCCCTTGGAAAAATCCATGATCATGAAGTCCCCCGGGATTAAGCAAATCACTTAGAGTTACTGCCAAGGTGTGGTTATTGAGTTTGAGGGACTAAAGTTTCAGTAAAACCTCATTGTATTGGAAAATAAGGGACTGGATGTTATCCTAGGAATGGACTGGTTAACCACCAACAAGGGATTTATCGACTTCTTTAATCGGACTGTAATTCTTACTCATCATCACGGGAAGACGATAAAAATTGTAGCTCAAGAAAGACCAATATCACGGCAACCAAGGTTGAACAAGGTGGACGTTTCAGAGTTAAGAAAAGTTCCAGTGGTGTGTGAGTTCCCCGACGTATTTCCCGAAGAACTACCAGGCATGCCACCAGACCGGGAAATAGAGTTCAGCATTGAACTAGCACCTGGAACCACCCCCATTTACAAGAAACCCTATAGAATGGCACCCTCCGAGTTGGTAGAATTAAAGAAGCAAATAAAAGAATTAGTAGACAAAGGATTTATACGAGCCAGCTCCTCACCTTGGGGTTCACCAGTACTATTTGCCAAGAAAAAGGATGGGACACTGAGATTATGTATAGACTATCGAGCACTCAACATGGTCACCATCAAAAACAAATATCCAATGCCACGGATAAATGATTTATTTGACCAGCTCGCACAAGCCTAGGTTTTCTCAAAAATTGACTTAAGATTGGGGGTATCATCAATTAAAGTTACGGACAGAAGACATCCCCAAGACAGCATTCACCTCCAGATACGGATTATATGAATTCACAGTAATGCCGTTCGGACTGACAAACGGCTCGGCATATTTTGTCCACCTCATGAACAAAGTGTTTATGAAATTTATGGACAAATTTGTTGTGGTGTTCATTGATGATATTCTGGTATACTCTAAGACACCAGAAGAACATGTTGAACATCTCAGAATTGTACTGGGAGAATTAAGGAAACATCAATTATACGCCAAGTTCAGCAAATGTGAACTTTGGTTAAGACAGTTTGGTTTTCTAGGCCATGTATTGACCCAAGAAGGTGTTGCCGTAGACCTAGAAAAAGTCAAGGCCGTACTTGGTGGAAACCACCAGCCAACGTAATAGATGTACGAAGTTTCTTGGGAATGGCAGGATATTACCGAAGGTTTATTGAGGGGTTCTCCACCATAGCAAAACCAATGACACAGCTTACTCAAGAAGGATAAGAAATTTGTATGGATCAAGCTTACAGAAAAGTTTCCAAGAACTCAAAAGGAAATTAACAACAACACCAGTATTGGTTGTACCAGACATACACAAAAGTTTTGAAGTGTATTGTGACGCATCCCAAAAAGGCCTCGGATGCATATTAATGCAAGAAGGCAAAGTAGTCGCATACGCTTCCAGGAATCTACGAAAGCATGAAGAAAGTTATCCTACTCATGACTTGGAGTTGGCAGCAGTCATTCATGCACTTAAAGAGTGGAGGCACTTTTTGCTTGGAAATCGTTGTGAAATATATACGGACCATAAAAAGTCTCAAATATATTTTCACACAACCAGAACTCAATTTACGAAAACGACGCTGGTTGGAATTAGTGAAGGATTATGATGTTGGCATTCACTACCATCCGAGAAAGGCGAATGTAGTGGCAGATGCTCTTAGTCGAAACCCCAGCTCGGGCAACGACAGTCTACCGAACTTGAGACCTGAATTTCAGCAGGAGTTCGCCAAACTCAACTTGGTAATGGTCACTGAGGGCTACGTGTCAAATTTGGAAATACAGCCCACCCTAATGGAACAAATTAAGGAGGCTCAGCATGGGCACCCCAGCATCGAAGGCATAAAAAGAAAAGTGAGTTTGGGCAAGGCCTCGGAATTCGTCATAGACGATAAGGGAATATTATGGTACGGAGAAAGACTTTGCATACCAAATATAGAGGACCTCAAACAGCAAATTCTAGCCGAAGGCCACACCGCTCCATATTCAATCCACCCTGGAGGAACCAAAATGTACAAGGACATTCAGGAAAATTTTTGGTGGCACGGTATGAAGAGGGATATAGCCACATTCATTGCATGTTGTGATTCATGTCAGCGCATTAAAGCCGAGCACCAAAAACCAGCAGGACTATTACAGCCAAACAAGATACCTGAATGGAAATGGGATGAAATTGGAATGGACTTTATTGTCGGACTACCACGGTCACGACATGGAAATGATGCCATATGGGTCATCACAGATAGATTAACTAAGGTGGCACATTTCATCCCAGTAAAGACAACCCACACCACTCAGAAGCTTGCCAAACTTTATCTCTCCCGTATAGTTTGTCTGCATGGAATTCCAAAGACTATAATATCCGACAGAGGCACTCAATTCATCTCTAGATTTTGGGATCATTTACAACAAGCTATGGGAACCCAACTAGTATTCAGTACAGCATACCACCCCCAGACTGGAGGACAAACTGAACGTGTAAACCAAATTCTAGAGGACATGCTGAGAGCACGTGTTCTCACCTATGGAACCAGTTGGGAAGAAAGCCTGCCATACGCCGAGTTCGCATACAACAACAGTTACCAAGCCAGTCTACAAATGGCACCTTTTGAAGCCTTGTACGGCGAAGATGCTGCACCCATTAAACTGGTCGAAGAGGAGACAATAGATCTTCGCATGTACATACTCAAGGAAGCTGAGGAGAAAGTTAGACTAATCAAGGACCGACTCAAGACAGCCCAAAGCCGACAAAAGAGTTATTATGACCAAAAACATCGTGAGGTCAGCTTTGAACCCGGTGAATATGTGTACCTACGAGTATCTCCTATGATGGGCCTGCAACGATTCAAAGTTAAAGGAAAGCTAGCACCACGCTTTATTGGACCCTTCTGTGTGACTGCACGAAGAGGCATAGTAGCCTACCAGCTAGACCTACCCAAAGAACTGTCAGACGTCCACGACGTGTTCCATGTCTCACAATTGAGGAAATGTGTAAGCAACCCAGAGAAGCATGTATCTCATGAGAGCATTGACGTACAACCATACCTCACCTATAGAGAACGTCCAATAAATATATTGGAGGAGTCTGAAAGGAGGACCCATCAGAAAACAATTAAGTTTTTCAAAGTTCAGTGGAGCAATCACACCGAGGATGAAGCAACATGGGAAAGAGAAGATTTTCTTCGGGCAGAGTACCCACACCTATTTGAGGACCAGATGAAATCTCGGGGATGAGATTTTTCCTAAGGGGGTAGGTGTTGTAACACTCCAAAAAATTTTATTTGGTTTTTATTAAATTCTTTATTTGATTTAAAGGAGGTTATTTGAATTTTTCTAAAAGAGGGACTCTCCTTCTCAAATCTTTTTATGACAATTTTTTTTAAAAAAGGTCCTTCTCAACCTTGATTTTTGGTTTTAAGGGTTTTTCATATTGTGTTGGCTCAACACAAATAATATTGGAAGGTTTTACAATTCTTTCTATTAAAAAGAAATCCTATGGATTATGGATTTATTCTTTTCCCATTTAAAAATTTCTCTTTTGCCATGACATATGTTGATATCTTTCTTTCAAAATCCACTCCCTACCTTGGGTCAAGTCAAACACCCAATTCCAGCAAGTTTCAACCTCTTTTAGATTTTCTTTCTATTTATTTTATCCTCAAAACTTTTTCTGTCTTTTACTTTGGACTCTTGGGATTTACAAAGGAACTACCAGATCCTTTAAGTTTCTGAGCCCAAGCAAATTACACTAGCTAGTCCTTAGTACCCCCAACCAAGATCCATCAAGATCCACTGGTCCACAGTTCAAAATTTTCAAAATATGCTTGCTGCAAGTTTGAACCAGATTTGCCATTTTTGGTGAAATTCATTCTTTTCTTCTCCTAAAAATCGAGATAAATCAGCAGCCTCTAGATGCATCAAGAGGTCACCTCACCAAGGATCAGCTCAAGAAAATATTTCCACGCGCCAAAACATTTCGTCGAACACCGGGCGTGCCTCGCTTTCACAAAGTTCGAGTTCAGTGTTCAATTACTCGCCGATGTCGCTTTCTTGAGTCATGGCCAATCTCGCCAGTGCTCACTCTGGCCTCTTGCTCCCTGCTCCTCCTTCTTATCCATCGCGCCGCACGGTCGTTTGGACGGGCGCGAGCGTCGGTGGCGACGTATCTCGCCAACGCCGGCGTCTTCCGCGGTGGCAGAACCGCCCGTGGCGGCCAACAGGGGCCAGCCCTGCCATACGGCGCCGCCCAGCACCACCCACACCACCGGAAGCCTACGCGTGGCCGTCTTCTTCCTCAGGCGTCTTTGCGCACGATGATCGGGCTCGAGAAGCGCAGCGCGCTCTGCCGCCGCGTGCCGTGAGGTCGCTCGTCCGAAAGACCCGAGTATCGCCTAAGTGTACCAAGATTAGGCGTTGGATGAAGCCAGTGGACCAACACGAAGCTGCCCAGTCACCTAAACCTTCCGTTCAACCTCTGCCTCGCCGTAATCACTCGCCGGAGATATCCCGTTCTCGGCAACCGCCTCGGATCGGCTATAAAAGGGGGCCTCGAGCTCGTTCTCGACCCAAAGACTACCCTCCACTCGCCAGATCGCGCCCACCACTAGGAGGACCTCAAGGAGGCCTTCTTCCTCGACTCCGGCCGCCCCGATCCACTTCGGGCTCTGGCAAGATCCTCTCTGGTGAGAGCACCCCCGCCTCCCAGACTGTGCCAGTAGCCTCCTAGTGCACCCACTCTTCTAACCTGAGTCCCAATTTGACGTTTGCAGCCCTCCTCGGCGAGATCCATCACCGCCCGAACCACCGTCTGTCGGAGTGAAGGCCGCCGTCGACGTGGTGCTCGCCGACAACCAACTCCACCACCCACAGACGCGGGAGAGCTCAGTGAGTCCGTAGGTACCCTCCGTTTCCTCTACCTCACCGTGGATCGACGCCGGCGACCACCACGAGCCTCGGGCGCCGGCGGGACTTTGTTTTGATTTCTAAACCTGACGTGTGGGACCCCCTCGTCAGCCTTTTCTTTTTCAAACGTTTTGAAGCGCCGCAAAATACGCTTAACCAAACGTCGTTTTCATGTTTTTTAAACCAGCCCCTGGAAAGTTTCTGTTTCATCACAGATTAGTCCCTGGACTAAAACCCTTATAACTTTTAAACAAAAGATGATTTTGAATTGATTCTTTTTCTGTCATCTTTATTTTTCTATCTAGTTTTTTATCGTATTTATTTGAAAATTATTTGGAGCAATTTTTATGCACGTACGGTATTTACGTTAGTATCTGATTTCTTTTATAACGTAGATACCGACGGAGGTGACGGAGCCGCAAACTTCACCAAGCTAGACTTCGACTACTCCGAACCAGGCAAGCATGTTGGAACCTTTGATATGATGAGTTTCTTGCATGTTTCCTTGAGTAGTTTTCTCATGGCATGTTCATGTAAGCATTAGTGAATGTTATATTGCATGCAAAGCAAGCTACAAGTGAGCTTCAAAATTTGATGAGTTTATATGATGGTGAGATAACCTGATCATGTGGTGGCATGATCGGTTGCAAGCTGGTATTATTGAAGCATGCCAGTCTAATGCCAACCGTTTAACTCCAGTATTAACGTGGATCAAGTCATGTTCCTGTTCGCCCCCTTTTTCGTGCTGCCACATGTCTTCTGCTAAGAATGCGGTCTAGTCAGTTGCAAACCTCTTTCCTTGTACACACCAAATAGAGGGGCCGTGATGAGGGTTCCATGGCCCTGGATTAAAGTCCGTCATCCGGTCAGGGGGCATGGGACCGAGAGGGGGGCACCCCTTAGAGCGCGCGATATAAATTTGATCCCATGCTATTCGAGGTTGTAGCCTCCCCGTCTTAGAGTTTTTCTTGAACGTTGCCTAGGGTGATTCCTGGCAGCAGAATGAGGAATGGGTGTGTACTGGTTAGATGTGTTTCTTCTAAAATACCGTAAATGAGACTTGTCCTTTGTGACTACGGAAATCCGTTGGCTGTGGGTAAAGAGTACAAACTCTGCAGAGTCAAAACCAGTCGAGTAACCGTGTCCATGGTCAAGGAATGTGAACAACATGTCAATGTCGAGATCGATGTCGATCTCAACGTCCGTCTCAAATGGTCTCGATGGTCGGCCTCAAGGACAATCTCCGGTGAATAAACATGAGTGGTAAACCCGGCTGAATGTTATTCCTGTGGATGGACTAACCAGTTTATTGTTATGTACTGAGTATTTCCTTGGGATGAATTAAATTCATGAGCTACTTGAATTAGAATGGTGAAATATAAGGCCTTTATGTGATGTCGCTCAGACGTCCGACTATGGCACACTTGTTATTTACTTTTGATATAAGCCCTTTATGTGATGTCGCTCAGACGTCCGACTGTGGCATTTTTGTTAGTTACTTTTGATATAAGCCCTTTATGTGATGTCGCTCAGACGTCCGACTGTGGCATTCTTGTTAGTTACTTTTGATATAAGCCCTTTATGTGATGTCACTTAGATGTCCGACTGTGGCATTTGCATTATTTACTTTTGATATAAGCCCTTTACGTGATGTCACTCAGACGTCCAACTGTGGCATTCTTGTGATTTACTTTTGTTATAAGCCCTTTTCGAGATGTCGCTTAGACGTCCGACTGTGGCACGTACTGTCGTCTACATTTCAATATATGCCCTTTATGTGGTGTTGCCCTGACGCCCGACTGCGGCATGTTAATTTATTTTTACCCTGTCGAGGCGTCGCTTCAGACACCCGATCGGTCTTCAGTTATTTTTTTGGGATTTTGGGAGGACCACAGCTTGACTTCCTTTTTATTTTACATATCGTACAAATTTATTATCTGAGTGTGCATTACTAATTTGCTCATGTGCATCATGTTTGCATTTGTTATATCTTATGTTGAAACTGTCTTGCGAGTACATTCAAACCACTCACCTGGCTTGTTGATTTGGCCAGATGTTGACGAAGGCGATCTTATGGATGAAGAGTACGATAGCGAGTCCGACGCCTAGAGGAGTCCCAGTCAGCCCGTGCGATCCTGGAATTGGTCAATTGTATCATATACGCTTCCGCTACCCGAATAAAATTATCGAGCCTCACTCCAGCGCTCGATGAGCTATAAGATTTAGGAGTCATGTCACCCACTTCACTGTGACATATCCACCAGTAACTTTATTACGAGTCAGTAGTTATGCCACCATACTCCTTGTGTCATATCCGCCTTTATGTATTATATCGGCATGCTTGTAATAAATTGTTGAGCAGCCTCAGCTCAACCTTGTATAATATTTAGTACTTCTGGATTTCTGTATCAAGGATGTGTCTACCAGTAAGGAGGATTTTCCTATACTGGTCTTATATAAAGGACGGTTTCTCAATAAATGTTTTATTGGAAAACCGGTCCTGATAGCCGGGTAGGATTATGCTATGCGATGCTACTTGGAGGACTTCGATCTACTCTCTTCTACATGCTGCAAGACGGAGGCTGCCAGAAGCGTAGTCTTTGATAGGACTAGCTATCCCCATCTTATTCTGGCATTCTGCAGTTCAGTCCACCGATATTGCCTCTTTACACATATACCCATGCATATGTAGTGTAGATCCTTGCTTATGAGTACTTTGGATGAGTACTCACGGTTGCTTTGCTCCCTCTTTCCCCCCTCTTTCCTTTTCTTCTCGGATGCCGCAACCAGACTGGAGCCCAGGATCCAGACGCCACCGTCGACAACGACTCCTACTACACTAGAGGTGCCTACTACTATGTGTAGGCCGCTGACGACGACCAGGAGTAGTTTAGGAGGATCCCAGGCAGGAGGCCTGCGCCTCTTTCGATCTGTATCCCACTTTGTGCTAGCCATCTTATGGCAACTTGTTAACTTATGCCTGTACTTAGATATTGCTGCTTCCGCTGACTCGTTTATGTTCGAGCACTTGTATTCGAGCCCTCGAGGCCCCTGGCTTGTAATATGATGCTTGTATGACTTATTTTATTTTTAGAGTTGTGTTGTGATATCTTCCCATGAGTCCCTAATCTTGATCGTACACGTTTGCGTGCATGATTAGTGTCTGATTGAATCGGGCGTCTGAAGTTGGTATCGAGCCGATCGCTGTAGGAATCCCCTTTCCACACTCCTTGGCCGAAGTCGAGTCTAGACATTTCAAAACTTTTACTAACATGGCTGTGTGTCTTATGGGCTCACGTCGCCATTTGGGTGGTATTAGGATCTTTTACTCTTCGTCTATACTCTGGGACTCTGGTCTCTCTTCTGTTCGGGATAAATGAATTTTGCTAACTCTAACATTAGGATCTCGTGATCACTTCCATCCGGAGATCCCTTATTAGAGATGATCGCCTAATGCGTCAGAAGATTCCGAAGATACTCTCCGATGTTTTCCTGAGACCCTTGTGCCCTTTGTCGTTGCAATCCCTACCATCGATAAATCGTTATGGATAACTACCTACAATCATTGTTCATACCTCCATCCCCAATTGCTCTTGTTATTACAAGATTTCCTGAAACATTCCAATATCCCGAGAATCCATTATGCATGATGCCTTGCAACTCCATTTCCGCTTTAATACATCTACGGATAATTCCTCACACTCATCGAGGATTTGTTCATTCCTAGTTGATCATGTGGTCCACAAGATACTTTGAAATACTGTCCGGTCTTCCGATAATCCATTGCCTACAATTGTTCTGCAAATACTTGTCTGCTTGCATTATGGATACTTTCCATATGCCTAGCAATATTCACGAGCATCCTTTGTCACCGTCATTTTGAATCTTTGATCCAATATGTTTGCGAATGGTCGCAATCATCAATCCAACCCAGAATTCATCCTTCCGGCTCAGACGTCATTTTAAACATGAGCTGGATCTCGACCAACCAAATTATCATCGATTGTATGTAACACCCCGTATTCGATGCGCCAGGTTTCCGACAGTTATTCGCCGTTGTTGCCATGTCATTTTCTTGCGTGTTGCATTTTATCATGTCATCTTGTGCATTTCATTTTGCATACGTGTTCGTCTCATGCATCCGAGCATTTTCCCCGTTGTCCGTTTTGCGATCCGGCACTCCTATGTCCCCCGGCGTCCCCCTTTTGTCTCTCGTTGTGAGTGGGTGTTAAACTTTCTCAGAATGGCCCGAGGTTTTCCAAGCGGCCTTGGTATAGCACCGGTAGACCGCCTGTCAAGTTTCGTGCCATTCGGAGGTCGTTTGGTACTCCAACGGTTAACCGGGTAACCGCAAAGCCCTCTTTTGTTGCAGCCCAACACCCCTTCCAAAGTGGCCCAAAACCCATCTAACTCCCCTCCATGCTCTCGGTCGCTCGATCACGATCGCGTGGCCGAAAACCGCTCCCCATTTGGACTCTCCTAGCTGCCTCTACCTATAAATATGTGGCCTCCCCCGAAATCCCGGGTCCAAACCCTAGCCTAGCCTCTCCCCGCGCCGCCGGACGCGTCCACCGACCACCGGACATGTCCGCCACCGCCCCCTCAGCGAATCGCAGGCCGCCACGTCACGCCGCCGACCAGCACCCGCCGCCCGCCCGCCGAGGAACGCTCCGGCCCCATGGCCAGCCGCCGCCGCCGCCCAGGCCCATCCCAGCGCCGCCGGGCCCATCCCATCCCGCCGCCGCCATTGCCGCCGCCGTGCACGTCGCCGGCTGCTCGCCGCCCGGCCTTCGGCGCCCTTCGCCCCGCCACCCGCGTCGCCTCGCCGCGCCGCCGCCGCGCCCGGCCGGCGCGCCGCCTTGCCCGACCTGGCGAACTCGCCCGCTCATCGCATCAAGGCCGCCTCCGGCGAGATCTGGCAGCGCCGCCGGATCCGCCCCAAGCATCTCCGGCCGCCCCGAGCCCCGCTGGCCCTCCTCCTCCTCGTCTCCGGCGAGATCCCGACGTGCATCGATATCCGTGCAGAAGGTTGACCCCGAATTTTTCTCTAAGTCCCCGGATCTGCTACATAATCATACCATGTTCATCATGCCGTATCTCTGCATCCGTAGCTCCTTTTCGTGCTTGTAATATGTCAAATTGTTCGTCTCGACGAGTACTTCATTTCATTGCATTGCATCATTTTCATTTGAGCTCATCTTGATGCCCGAAATGCTGTTGGAAGAGTGCATGTTGATGTTAATCTGCTGAAACTGTTATAACATGCTCATTTGTCATTTTTGCCATGATTGATGTGTGCATCCTATGAGGTTGATGTCTTCATATGTTTTGATCTATGCCATGCCATCTTTCCAGGGGTGTATGCCATGTATTTTTGTGATCAATGTGGTGACTAGCACAAGCATGCAAACTAGGCATCGTGATATTGCTGATTTTAGTCCCTGTTCTGCTGTTATTTTGATGCCATCTAAACTTGATGCTACAGAGAGATCCATGCTTATTTCGAGATACTTCAGTAAGGGTGTTTTGAACATATGGTTATTTTATATCCATTCGTGCCCTTGTTTGCAATTATGGAGTAGTCTAGCATGCCATTTGAGTGCTCTACTTTTGCTCAAAATGTTTCCTGGCAGATTGCTTACTTGTTATTCAATTTGGCCAAGGTTGCTATAGTTGATCCTTGCATGCTATGGACTTGTTCTTGACTTGGTTTGTTGCACAAACATGTCTTCTTGATGATGCTATGCTTATCTTGTCATGCAATGACTTGTGGTGAGTGAATCGAGCTTGTTAAGGAGGGTACTTGCTGTTGCTGTTTTGCTAGGCTGAATCTGTTATTTCGTGATGCTATATAAACATGTTGCTACTAATCATTCTATGCATAATCTGGAGGTGTTCTATAAACATGTTTTGATCTACATGTCATGCTCTATCCATACATGTCCCTGGTTGCATTTATAGCTTGCTGTAGATTGTTCATATCTTGCTCCAAAGTTGTTTCATAATGTTGCTATCAGCCTGTTAACATTAAGTTCCATGTTTCCATGATTGTTTGCTAGTGATCCATGCACCCTATGAACTTGTTCTTGCCATGTATAGCTTCACAAACATGCCTTCTTATTGTTGGTTGCCTTTCCATGCCATGTATTGCTCTGTGGTGAGTGGTTCAAGCTCACGAACATGCCTACTTATTCTTATTCCTGCCATGTATGAATCTGTAATATAACTTGCCATGTTTACATGGATGCCATCATTTCTTCTGATCCCTTTTGGCTCATGGTCAGTAAGGGACTGTTGTTCTATGCATTTAGTAGTATAATGCCATGCCTTTGTTTGCCATGATAAGTTCCTGTAACATGTTGTTTGATAGCTCTAAACATTGCAACCTGATGTTATTTCTGCTAAAGTCTGAAACTGTTATTATTTGCAATCTTACCATGTGTTTTGGAGCATGTTCTAGCGATTTCTGGAGATAGCTCAGTGTTCATGTTTTGTAGTGCTTTACGTGTACTTCATGCCCATGCCTTTTGTTATTATGTTGGGATGATGTAGCTTGTTGTTTTGATGCTTGCAATATGCCTAGTTGCTGTTATGGACAGATTGTTGTTATGACTTGTATAGTGTGTGTGTGTTGAACCGTTGCTCCGTTTTGAGTGTGCTCTATATGAAACTTGCTTGATTTTGCATATAGTTTCATATTATCATGTTGCATCCTTGTTTTAGTGTGTTTGCTTGATGTTTGGGTGCATTTTGCATCAATGCCATGTTGAACTTGTTTTGCTCATATCTTCTAGGCCGTAGCTCCAAATTAAATGAACTTTATATGTAACTTGACTAGAATTTCGTGTAGATACTCTTGGTGCTCTTTAACTTGCTGTTTAGCAACTTGAACATAAGGTTTATTAAGTTCTGGACCAATTTCGAAATTTGCATATGAGGACTTACCGGAATAGTTATATGTTGTTTCCGGCCTCATTTAAACTTGCCTTGATGTGTTGTTCTTGTTTGCATCATCTCTTGCCATGAGTAGCTTCATGTAGCTTGGTCATGCATCATGCTTGTTGTGCATCATGCCTTGTTCATGTGTGGTGTGTTTACCTATGTTGTGTGCTTCTTCTTGTTAGTTCCTGTTTCGTTGCGATCGTGTGGATTCGTTCGTCTACGGTTGGTTCGGCTCCATCCGCTCGTCTTCTTCATGGACTCGTTCTTCTTCCTAGCGGGATTTCGTGCAAGATGACCGCTACTGGATCTCACTACTATCATTGCTATGCTAGTTGCTTCGTTCTATCGCTATGCTGCGCTACCTATTACTGCTTATCAAGCCATCCCAAATTGCCATGAACCTCTAACCTTTGACACCTTTCCTATGCAAACCACTTGTTTGGCTATGTTACCGCTTTGCTCAGCCCCTCTTATAGCGTTGCTAGCTGCAGTGAAGTTGAAGATTTCTCCATGGTGGATGGGTTATGTTGGGATATCACAATATCTCTTATATTATTAATGCATCTATATATTTGGTAAAGGGTGGAAGGCTCGGCCTTATGCCTGGTGTTTTGTTCCACTCTTGCCGCCCTAGTTTCCGTCATACCGGTGTTATGTTCCCAGATTTTGTGTTCCTAACGCGGTCGTGTGATTTATGGGACCCTCCTGACAGTTCGCTTTGAATAAAACTTGTCCAGCAAGGCGCAGCCTTGGTTTTACCATTTGCCTCACCACCACCTATACCTTTCCCTTGGGTCGGCCAACCCGAGTGTCATCTTTATTTTAGCCCCCCGGGCCAGTGCTTGTCTAAGTGCTGGTCCGAACTAGAGTCCTTTGCAGTGCCCCCTCAAGGAAACTTGAGGTCTGGTTTTAGTTGTACGGAGTGCTCATCCGGTGTTGCCCTGAGAACGAGATATGTGCAGCTCCTATCGGGATTGTCGGCGCATCGAGCGGCTTTGCTGGTCTTGTTTTACCATTGTCGAAATGTCTTGTAAACCGGGATTCCGAGACTGATCGGGTCTTCCTGGGAGAAGGTCTATTCCTTCGTTGATCGCGAGAGCTTGTCATGGGCTAAGTTGGGACACCCCTGCAGGGTTTAAACTTTCAAGAGCCATGCCCGCGGTTATGTGGCAGATGGGAATTTGTTAATGTCCAGTTGTAGATAACTTGACACCAGATCCGAATTAAAACGCATCAACCATGTGTGTAGCCGTGATGGTCTCTTCTCGGCGGAGTCCGGGAAGTGAACATGGTTTCTGGGTTATGTTTGACGTAAGTAGGTGTTCAGGATCACCTCTTGATCATTGCTAGTTGACGACCGTTCCTTTGCTTCTCTTCTCGCTCTCATTGCGTATGTTAGCCACCATATCATGCTTAGTCGCTGCTGCAACCTCACCACTTTACCCCCTTCCTTTTCCACTAAGCTTCGCTAGTCTTGATACCCATGGTAATGGGATTGCTGAGTCCTCGTGGCTCACAGATTACTACAACAACAGTTCCAGGTTCAGGTTTATGCGATGATCATGACGCGAGAGCGATGTTTGCTTGTTTTGGAGTTCTTCTTCTGCTTCTTCTTCGATCAGTTGATAGGTTCCAGGTCGGCAGCCTGGGCTAGCAGGGTGGATGTCCTTTGAGCTTCTGTTTGTGTTTCATCCGTAGTCGGATGTTGATCTTATGTAAAATGTATTGTTGTATTCATGTGGCATTGTATGCCTCTTGTATGTATCCCCATCTATTTATGTAATGTTGATGTAATGATATCCACCTTGCAAAAGCGTCTTCAAGATGCGCTTCTATCCTTGGTGGGACCTTCGAGTTCCTTTAGGATAGGGCCGCATCTTGGGCGTGACAAGTTGGTATCAGAGCCTCGACCGACCTTAGGAGCCCCCTTGATTGATCGTGTAGTTTGGCCGTTGTTGAGTCTAGAAGAAAACTGTTTTCGGAGTCTAGTTATATCGGAGAGTAGGAATTCTTTTTACTCCTCTGCCCCTTCGTCGCTCTAGTGAGGATTCTTGACGTAGGTGTTTTGATTTACTCCTCTTCCCCTTCAAATTTTTCTTTAGGTTCACACAGTTGGTTTTCCGATCGTTGTTCCTCAGCTCTTTTATCCGGTGCATTTCTCGTCAAGTTGACTTGAGCCTCTTCATTTTTTGCCAAGTTCAATCCTCAGTTGTTTTCTTTTCCCACCCGCCCTCCCTTCTTTTTCTCGGAACCGGAGTCCGTAATCGAGTATCCATTCTACTCGTGCGAAGTATGTGCTTTCTTTCGTCATTAATTTCAACCGGTGTTTTCTCTTCAAGATATTTCGTCGGTTTCCCCCTTCCAAGTTGCCTTTGTTTTCCCGCCCTCCCACCCTCTTCTTCCCGGAGTTGAGTCTCTTTCAACTTTCTATTTCATCCAAGTGGAGCCTCTTCAGTCCTTCGTCAATTATTTCAACCGGTGAATTCTCGTCTCGTTCGTCATTCTTCATCTCCTTTTCTTCTACGGTGGTTTCAATTCTAGTTTTTTTTCGGTAGTGATTATATTCTTTTCCTCAGCTCAAGTGTTTTCCCTGCTCGTTCGCCTCTCGCCAGTTTATCCTTCCGGAGTGTTCAAGATATCTTAGGAGATTCGTCCGTGTTCCAATTAATTCGAGGTTGTCACCTCATTCAAATATTTCAATTGTTCCGGTGCAACATCTATCTCTTCAACAACCCTTTCCAACGGTGTTTTCTTTTAGTGGGCCCTAACCCACAGGTCTTTTTCCAGGATCTTACCTGACTCTTCTAATTACTCCGGAGCCATCACTAATTCTTTTCAAGTGTGACGTAAGAATGAGTTTCATCAGTCACATACCTTTTCCAAGTTTGATTTCAAATCATTTTTCATTGTTGGTTTAACCTCTTTGCTTTTCATTCTTCCGGAGTGTCTCAACAATTTTGGTGGTGTTTCTCGTCGTCTTTCTCAGCTTTGAAGACCGAAGAAGAGTTTTTCCCCTAAATCTTGTCCGTTCTCCCGGAGTTTCGTGGTTCTAGCTTCATGTTATCCTCTCAAATTATTCCGTTTGTCAGATATTCTTTCTTATCCATCCGGAGTATGTCAGGAGTTGTTTTCCCGTTTCTTTTCACTGGAGGCCATCATTCCAGTTATCGTTCTCTATTTATCCCGGTGATTCAGTCTCTTTCATCAGTCATGTTCGAATTCTAATGGTGGTTCGTTCAAGATTCTTTTTCTTTGATTATCATATTAATCCATTCATTTTTTTCAATCCTACCGGTGATTCATGAAGACTTTCTCAAGTTTGCGATATGTCACTTCTCAATCCTTTTCAAGAAGAATAAGTAGTATGTAAAATCCATTGTTCGTCATCAATTTATTTTGATGAAGGATAAGCATACAATAAATCTTATTCTTATTTCATCCAAGAGAGTAATCCCTTCCTTTGGAGTTTGTTTTTGTTGAATAAATTCTAGTTTCAAGTGTTTCATCTTTTCTTTTCGGAGTTCAATTTTTCCTCGGCCATTTCGTCGGAACCTCCACCTTAAATCATCGTAAGCTTTAATCTTATTCTTTCATTCTTCATTCTATCTCATCATCCTTTTGTCAACGGAGTTCTTCATGGTGGTTCTTCATGATTTAATTCATTCTTCTAGAGTTCATCAAGATTTTGTTGGAGTAGTTCAAGTATCTTTTCTTCTCCGTTCTTTTCATTCAACTCTTTCAATTCTTTCCGGAGTTTTTGTGTCATGTATTCAACAAGTTTCATTCCATCCTCTCTAGCTCGTGTTCTATTCTTTCCATGTTTCAGCCGAAGTGCTGCCTAAATCCTTTCAGTCTTATCCGTTTCTTTTCGCATTCTAACCACTCCGGTTAGAACGAGTGGTTTCATAGTCTATTTGATTCCGTGAGTTTTCGATTATTGTCATTCTCGTCGTTCCTCTCTTCTTCTCGAGTTCTCTCGATTCTTTGCTTCTTCTCTTGAGTTTTTGGTTCACCTCATCCCTTTTTCCCTTCCGTCTCGGTCCTAAGATCTCGGGACTAGATCTCTTGTTAGTGGAGGAGTGTTGTAACGCCCCGGATTCGATGCGCCAGGTTTCCGACAGTTATTCGCCATTGTTGCCATGTAATTTGCTTGCGTGTTGCATTTTATCATGTCATCTTGTGCATTTCATTTTGCATACGTGTTCGTCTCATGCATCCGAGCATTTTCTCCGTTGTCCGTTTTGCGATCCGGCACTCCTATGTCCCCCGGCGTCCCCCTTTTGTCTCTTGTTGTGAGTGGGTGTTAAACTTTCTCGGAATGGCCCGAGGTTTGCCAAGCGGGCTTGGTATAGCACCGATAGACCGCCTGTCAAGTTTCGTGCCATTCGGAGGTCGTTTGGTACTCCAACGGTTAACCGGGTAACCGCAAAGCCCTCTTTTGTTGCAGCCCAACACCCCTTCCAAAGTGGCCCAAAACCCATCTAACTCCCCTCCATGCTCTCGGTCGTTCGATCACGATCGCGTGGCCGAAAACCGCTCCCCATTTGGACTCTCCTAGCTCCCTCTACCTATAAATATGTGGCCTCCCCCGAAATCCCGGGTCCAAACCCTAGCCTAGCCTCTCCCCGCGCCGCCGGACGCGTCCACCGACCACCGGACATGTCCGCCACCGCCCCCTCAGCGAATTGCAGGCCGCCACGTCGCGCCGCCGACCAGCGTCGCGCCCGCCCGCCGAGGTCTGCTCCCCAGCCATGGCCAGCCGCCCGCCAGGCGCCTCGACCCAGCCACGAGCCTATCCGCCGCCGCGCCGCCACCCAGCGTCGCCGCCGCCACAAGACGTCGCCAGCTCCCGCCGCCCGGCGGCCGCCTCGGCCTCGGCCAAGGCCTCAGGTCTGAAGCCGCCGCGCCGCCCGCTCGCCGCGCGCCGCCTCCGGTCGACTCGGGCAGCGCCGCCGGATCCGCCCCTAAGCATCTCCGACCGCCCGAGCCCACTGTCGTCCTCCTCCTCGTCTCCGGCGAGATCCCGACGTGCATCGATATCCATGCAGAAGGTTGACCCCGAATTTTTCTCTAAGTCCCCGGATCTACTACATTATCATACCATGTTCATCATGTCATATCTCTGCATCCGTAGCTCCGTTTCATGCGTGTAATATGTCAAATTGTTCGCCTCGACGAGTACTTCATTTCATTCCATTGCATCATTTTCATTTGATCTCATCTTGATGCCCGAAATTCTGTTGGAAGAGTGCATGTTGATGTTAATCTGCTGAAACTGTTATAACATGCTCATTTGTCATTTTTGCCATGATTGATGTGTGGATCCTATGAGGTTGATGTCTTCATGTGTTTTGATCTATGCCATGCCATCTTTCCAGGGGTGTATGCCATGTATTTTTGTGATCAATGTGGTGACTAGAACAAGCATGCAAACTAGGCATCGTGATATTGCTGATTTTAGTCCCTGTTCTACTGTTATTTTGATGCCATGTAAACTTGATGCTACAGAGAGATCCATCCTTATTTTGAGATACTTCAGTAAGGGTGTTTTGAACATATGGTTATTGTCTATCCATTCATGCCCTTGTTTGCAATTATGGAGTAGTTTAGCATGCCATTTGAGTGCTCTACTTTTGCTTCAAAATGTTTCTTGGCAGATTGCTTACTTGTTATTCAATTTGGCCAAGGTTGCTATATTTGATCCTTGCATGCTATGGACTTGTTCTTGACTTGGTTTGTTTCACAAACATGTCTTCTTGATGATGCTATGCTTATCTTGTCATGCAATGACTTGTGGTGAGTGAATCGAGCTTGTTAAGGAGGGTACTTCTTTGTTGTTTGTTTTGCTAGGTCAATCTGTTATTTCGTGATGCTATATAAACATCTTGCTACTAATCATTCTATGCATAATCTGGAGGTGTTCTATAAACATGTTTTGATCTACATGTCATGCTCTATCCATACATGTCCCTGGTTGCATTTATAGCTTGCTGTAGATTGTTCATATCTTGCTCCAAAGTTGCTTCATAATGTTGCTATCAGCCTGTTAACATTAAGTTCCATGTTTCCATGATTGTTTGCTAGTGATCCATGCACCCTATGAACTTGTTCTTGCCATGTATAGCTTCACAAACATGCCTTCTTACTGTTGGTTGCCTTTCCATGCCATGTATTGCTCTGTGGTGAGTGGTTCAAGCTCACGAACATGCCTACTTATTGTTGTTCCTGCCATGTATGAATCTGTAATATAACTTGTCATGTTTACATGGATGCCATCATTTCTTCTGATCCCTTTTGGCTCATGGTCAGTAAGGGACTATTGTTTTATGCATTTAGTAGTATCATGCCATGCCTTTGTTTGCCATGATAAGTTCCTGTAACATGTTGTTTGATAGCTCTAAACATTGCAACCTGATGTTATTTCTGCTAAAGTCTGAAACTGATATTATTTGCAATCTTACCATGTGTTTTGGAGCATGTTCTAGCGATTTCTGGAGATAGCTCAGTGTTCATGTTTTGTAGTGCTTTACGTTTCCTTCACGCCCATGCCTTTTGTTATTATGTTGGGATGCTGTAGCTTGTTGTTTTGATGCTTGCAATATGCCTAGTTGCTGTTATGGACAGATTGTTGTTATGACTTGTATAGTGTGTGTGTGTGTTGAACCGTTGCTCCGTTTTGAGTCTGCTCTATATGAAACTTGCTTGATTTTGCATGTAGTTTCATATTATCATGTTGCATCCTTGTTTTGGTGTGTTTGCTTGATGTTTGGGTGCATTTTGCATCAATGCCATGTTGAACTTGTTTTGCTCATATCTTCTAGGCCGTAGCTCCGAATTAAATGAACATTATATGTAACTTGACTAGAATTTCGTGTAGATCCTCTTGGTGCTCTTTAACTTGCTGTTTAAAAACTTGAACATAAGGTTTATTCAGTTCTGGACCAATTTCGAAATTTGCATATGAGGACTTACCGGAATTGTTATATGTTGTTTCCGGCCTCATTTAAACTTGCCTTGATGTGTTGTTCTTGTTTGCATCATCTCTTGCCATGAGTAGCTTCATGTAGCTTGGTCATGCATCATGCTTGTTGTGCATCATGCCTTGTTCATATGTGGTGTGTTTACCTATGTTGTGTGCTTCTTCTTGTTAGTTCCTGTTTCGCTTGCGATCGTGAGGATTCGCTTCGCTCTACGGTTGGTTCGCTCCATCCGTTCGTCTTCTTCATGGACTCGTTCTTCTTCCTAGCGGGATTTCAGCAAGATGACCGCTACCTCAGATCTCACTACTATCATTGCTATGCTAGTTGCTTCGTTCTATCGCTATGCTGCGCTACCTATTACCTGTTTATCAAGCCATCCCAAATTACCATGAACCTCTAACCTTTGACACCTTTCCTATGCAAACCACTTGTAAGGGCATATTTATCCCTAAGTGTTTTGGTGATTGATGACAATACTCATGCGGACTAATCGTGTGCCTTGAGTCCCTCAGATGCTTCATCATTAGGCACAAGACGATTCGGTGCCCCTCGGAGACTGTTGAAGCCGGCGTTGTTCTACGTTTCTCTTTGGTGGAGTTGAGTCATAGGAGAGCCGTACTATTAAGAGGGGGTCCGCGTTGGAAAGGTAGGGTGGAATCACACGTACACTTGTCCCTCCTTCTTTGCACTCTGGAGCTTCCTATCGTTATCTTGGTTGTGCGAAAAACTGACGACTACTGCTGTACTTGCGGTAGTACCGCAAGCACAAGCGGTAGTACCGCGGCAGGCCACGGTAGTACCGCCCCCTTCTCGCGGTAGTACCGCGGCACCTTGGCCTAGTGCCCCTCCGGTGCGGTAGTAGGGGCGGATGTAATTTTTTACATCCGCGCCCCTCACGGTAGTACCGCTCCATTGGTGCGGTAGTACCGCCGCACCCTGGCCTAGTGCCGCTCCGGTACGGTAGTAGGGGCGGATGTAATTTTTTACATCCGCGGTCCCCACGGTAGTACCTCTCGTCCAGCGCGGTAGTACCGCGGGGGCCCATGGTAGTACCGCTCCCTTGGAGTTGCAGTACCGTGGCCCTTCTGCCTAGTACCGCTGCGTCGCGGTAGTAGGCGCGGATGTAATTTTTTACATCCGTGCCTACCTCGGTAGTACCGCGCCTCACGGGAGGTAGTACCGCATCGGGTTTTTGCACCACCCTAATTTCTGCGGAAGTAGGCACGGATGAAATTTATTTCTTCCGCGCCCTTCCCAGGCCGAGACCCTCCTGCCTTGCGGTAGTACCGCAAGGGGGAGCGGTAGTACCGCGCGAGCGGTAGTACTGCTCTTTCCTCAGGCTTGGTCCGGCCTGCGCAGCTGCCACGGTAGTACCGTGGTGACCCACGGTAGTACCACGCGGCTCCGCGGTAGTACCGCGCCCTTGGAGCGGTAGTACCGTGAGTCGCGGGCAGATCTAGTGGATAACGGTTGGATCTTTTCCACGACTATATAAGGGTTGTCTCCTACCTCTAGTTGACTACCTCTTCCACCTCTAAGCTCCATTGTTGCTCCAAGCTCCATTTTCGCTCGATCTCTCTCCCTAGCCAATCAAACTTGTTGATTTGCTCGGGATTGGGTGACAAGGGCCCGATCTACACTTCCACCAAAGGATATTTGATTCCCCCCACTTATCCCTTGCGGATCTTGTTACTCTTGGGTGTTGAGCGCCCTAGACGGTTGAGGTCACCTCGAAGCCATATTCCATTGTGGTGAAGCTTCGTGGTGGTGTTGTTGTTGGGAGCCTCCGATTGTTGTGGAGATTGCCCCAACCTTGCTTGTAAAGGTTCGGTCGCCGCCTTCAAGGGCACCAATATTGGAATCACGGCATCTCGCATCGTGTGAGGGCGTGAGGAGAATACGGTGGCCCTAGTGGCTTCTTGGGGAGCATTGTGCCTCCACACCGCTCTAACGGAGACGTACTTCCCTTTAAAAGGAAGGAACTCCGGTAACACATCCTCGTCTCCACCGTCTCCACTCTTGGTTATTTCGTGCCTTTACTTTCGCAAGCTTACTTATTGTTACATCTCTTGCTTGCTTGTTTGCTAGTTATTATTGCATCATATAGGTTGCTCACTTAGTTGCATATCTAGACAACCTATTTGTTGCAAAGTTTAATTTGGTAAAGAAAAGCTTAAAAATTGTTAGTTGCCTATTCACCCCCCTCTAGTCAACCATATCGATCCTTTCAATTGGTATCAGAGCCTCGTGTCTTTATTAAGGACTTTGCCGTCCGAAGAGTATGGTTGACACCAACGATGGTGCGGAGGAACACTCGGTGTGAATCCCATCTCATCTTCACCAAAGGGGAACTCGGTCTCGTGAGGAGTTCAATGTGGCATTAGACACATTGAAAACCTCCATGACGGTCGAGGTTAAAAGCATGTTTAATGATTTCCTAGAGGGACTTAAACTATCTACCGCGCCTATGAAAGTGGGTGATCCTACTAACAAGGTGACGGATGCTTCCTCCGACAAGGGGGAAGCTAACAATGAAAAGAGTCCTTCTACTAGTGGTAGAAATGGCACCGGCATCTTGGCCCATGTGGAACCCCCGGTTTATGGAGGGCCTATCCCCTCCACTCATTTGAATCATGCCGGTCCACCTCCTAAATATGAGAAGCATGAAGATTTTGATAATTGGGTCTATCGCTTTTAAGCGCCATTTGAAACATGTGAACACTAACGCTTGGAGAGTCATTGAAGAAGGTTTTATCCTCATGACCCAAGTAACTTCACCCTCGAGAAGCCGTGGACAATCAATTCAATGAGAGTGCTCTCTTCATCATCCAAGATGCCATTCTTCCCGAAGATCTCCCTCACCTTCGACCCCATGTCGTGGCCAAAGAAGCATGGAAATGTGTCGAGGGTCTCTATCGTGGAAGTGCTAGCATTCAACGGTCCAACTATGAAGTGGTGCAAGATGAAGCCGATGAGTTTGCAATGAAAGAAGATGAAGAACCTCGTGAGCTCTTTCGAAGAGTGACCAAACTCGCGGTGGCACTTCGAGATCATGGAAGCAAGGACACGGATGACAATTGGATCAAGCGGAAGTTCCTCAAGGCCATGATGCCCTACAACAAAGCCATGTCCTCCATCATTCGTCAACGGCCGGACTTCCACACCATGACCTCAAGTGAAGTGTTGGATGAGTTCGTGCCAATGAGCATCTTGGACAAGACCGCCGACAATGCGGTGCTCCGCTCTCAAAGAGTAAAGAAGCCTAACCTTGCTTTGAAGGCCAAGGTTATTGCGGAAGAAGAGGAAGAAGTGGAAGATGAGGAAAGCAACCACGAAGACACCAAGTTTGACTACCATGAGCACATGGCCCTTGCTTCAAGACAATTTTGGAGCAAGAAGAGCTCAAGACCCAACTTCAACAAGAACAACTCAAGTGGCGTCAAGGGCAAGCAACGAGTTAGAACTTGTTTCAACTGTGGCAATGTGAGCCATTTCGTTGCGGATTGTCCCTACGAGAAGCGGGAGGACAATGGTGGCAAGTTCATTTGGAAAGACAAAGCCAAGTCCTTCCCCAACAAGAACAACTTCGCCAAGAAGACTCCCACGCGTGGGTTGGTGGTTCAAGAAGAATACCAAGAGGATCACGATGATGATGAGAATGAAGAAGCAACGGCCATGGCATCCATTGCCATTGCTACTCCCCGGGTGTCTCTCTTCGAATCACCCAATGAAAACATCACCGCTAGATGCCTCATGGCTAAGGCCTCAAACAAGGTAACCCCCAACATCACAACCACCATCATTACTAATCCCTCCGTGGAGGATTGCATTGATGAACATGTTGAGTCTAATGAGGAAGTGAATGAATTTTAGCTATTTATGAGTAAGCTCAAGGGAAAGTCCAAGAAGAACTTTGTTGCTCTCTTGGAACAACTTGGTGAGGCCAATGACATGATCGAGGCTCACGAAGAAACCATCTCCAAGATGGAAGGTCATAGTCGTGACTATGCCGATGAGATATCGGATCTCTCTAATGCTCTTGAGGAAGAGCGTGTGCATCGTTTGACTCTTGAGGAGTCACACAATGATGACCATGCTAGGTTAAAGAAAGATTTTGATCATGCTCTTGTCATGTCTCGTGTGCTAACCTCCGAGAAGGCTAAACTTGGGGTTGATCATGCTAGACTCAAAGAGGAGTTTGAGATACTTGACAAGGCTCACAAGGTCTTGAAGGGTACTCATGCTAGCCTCAAAGAGTCTCATGCTCAACTCCAAGTTAAGCTAATCAAGGAAAAGGCCACCTTTCCTCATATGGTATTAATTGATAATGCATGTGCTACTAACCCTTGTTGTGAGCATGTGCATCTTGTGGAGGAAAATGCCAAGTTGAAGGATCAACTTGAGAAGGGCCTTGTGACTTGCATTCAAGGTGAGAAAAACCTCAACGATCTTTTGAGCAATCAAAAGGAAGTTGTGGGCAAGGAAGGAATTGGGTTCGCACCCAAGTCCAAGAGCAAGAAGAAGAAGAACAACAAGGCCAATCGTCCACCTCCCCTCAAACAATCTTTCGTGAAAGAGGGAGAGGGTGCTTCTAAGAAGAAGGAAGAGAAAGTGAAGAAAGTTGATGTCCAAAAGGGCAAGAGCATTTCCTCAAACAAAGCCGGCGACTTTAACCCTTCATATGTGTCGTGCCGTGCTAGTGATGGACATGTTTTTGCTAAATTTGTTGGTTCTTCATATGAGTACATTGAATGGTCTATTTGGGTTCCCAAGACCCTTGTTGCTAATATCAAAGGACCCATTACTAAATGGGTACCTAAAACCAAGCATTGATCTCATGTAGGTGTTTGCTTCCGGTGGGGGATCTTGGTTGCTCGATAGTGGAGCAACAAATAATATGACCGGGAGCAAGGACTTGGTGGTGGACGTGCAAGAGATTCCATCTATGCCCACCAATGTCGAGTGGGGTGATGCATCACATTCTAAGGTATTGGGTCTCGGCAAGGTTGTCATTTCTCATGATCTAACGATCGAGAAAGTCATGCTTGTTGAGTCCCTTGCATTCAATTTACTTTCCGTTCGTCAACTTGCACTCATGGGCTTTGCCACATTCTTTGATATTGATACCGTGGCCCTCTTGTGGAGCAAGACTCTTAAAGTAGCCTTCGTTGGGCATCTCGAGAACGGTCTCTATGTGGTTAACTTTTCGGAGCAACCCACTAAGACCGCGACTTGCCTAATGGCTAAAGTTGACGTGGGATGGCTTTGGCATCGCCGTTTGGCCCACGTCAATATGAGATCTTTGCAAAGTCTTCTCAAGGGGGACCATGTTCGTGGACTAACAAATGTTAGTTTTGCCAAAGATCGTGCTTGCAGTGCTTGTATCGAAGGAAAGCTTCATGAAAAAGCTCACCCTCCCTCAACCATCATCTACTCGAAGAGACCCTTGGAGCTCCTTCACATGGATCTCTTTGGGCCTCCATCTTTTGATAGTCTTGGAGGAAGAAAGTATTGCTTGGTGATTGTGGATGATTATTCAAGATACACTTGGGTATACTTCTTCAAGAGGAAGAGTGAGACCCAACAAACCGTCATCAACTTTGCAAATGAAGCTCAACGTCAACATGATGCAAAGATCTTGACAATAAGAAGCGACAACGGCACCGAGTTCAAGAACTACACCTTGGATGAGTTCCTTAGTGACGAGGGGATCAAGCATCAATATGCGGCACCTTATACCCCTCAACAAAATGGTGTTGCGGAGAGGAAGAACCGGACGTTGATGGATGCGGCAAGGACCATGATGGCGGAGTTCAAGTCTCCGTACCACTTTTGGGCCGAAGCCATCAACACCGCATGTCATGCATCCAATCGGCTCTATCTTCGCAAAGGCTTGAACAAGACTCCTTATGAGATCCTCACCGGCAACAAGCCCAACCTCAAGTACTTCCAGGTGTTTGGTTGTAAGTGTTTCATTCTCAAGAAAGGTGTTCGGTTGTCTAAATTCGAGGCTAGAGCTCATGAGGGCATATTTGTTGGTTATGCTACAAACTCTCATGCTTACCGTGTCCTCAACAAGTCCACCGGACTCATTGAGGAGACGTGTAACGTGGAGTTTGATGAAAATAACGGCTCCTAAGTGGAGCAAAGTGGTACTTGTGATATAGGTGATGAAATTCCTCCCCAAGCCATAAGAAGAATGGGTATTGGTCAAATCCTACCCATTGAGGAACCCTTGTGGTCAAGGAGAAGGACAATGCTCTACTCAAGTAGAGCCATCACCTCATCAAGACCCACACGCTCAAGAACAAAGTGAAGGCCCTCAACCTCGTGAACAAGACCAAGGGCAAGATCTACCTCAAGACGGTGATGAACCACTAAATGATGCCCAAGGTCAAGTTCTCCCCCTCGAGCGAGTTCAAGATCAAGAGCAACCTCGAGATCAAGAACAAGCTCAAGACGGCGCTCAATATCATCAAGTTAACCCTCCTCCTTCCACACCTGAGGAGGAATTAGAGCGTCGTGTCGCGAAGATTGCTTCCAAGCTCACCACCCAAGGCCATCTCATGGAAAATGTGGTTGGAAGCCTATGAAAGGGGGTAAGCACTCGTAGACAATTGGCAAACTATTGTGAACATCACGCGTTTTTCTCTTGTGTCGAACCCCAAAAGGTCTATGAGGCGCTCGAAGACTCGGATTGGCTCAATGCCATGCATGAAGAACTCAACAACTTCGAGTACAACAAGGTGTGGAGATTGGTGCCAAGACCATCCGGGAACCACAACGTCATTGGAACCAAGTGGATCTTCAAGAACAAGCAAGATGCTCATGGGAACATCATTCGCAACAAGGCAAGATTGGTACCACAAGGCTACTCCCAAGTCGAGGGTATCGACTACGGTGAAACCTTTGCTCCCGTTGCTCGCCTTGAATCCATTCGTTTGTTGATTGCTTATGCTTACCATCACAACTTTAAGTTGCAACAAATGGATGTGAAAAGTGCTTTTCTTAATGGTCCCATTAATGAGTTGGTCTATGTCAAGCAACCCCCCGGGTTCGAGGATCCCTACTTTCCGGATCATGTGTATCAACTCGATAAGGCACTCTATGGCCTTAAACAAGCCCCACGTGCGTGGTATCACCACCTTACCGATTTGCTACAAGATCGTGGTTTTGAAGTAGGGCTAATCGACCCCACTCTTTTTACTAAGAAGGTCAACGGGGAGTTGTTTGTATGCCAACTATATGTTGATGACATTATCTTTGGTTCCCCTAACAAAGCTTTCAATGAAGAATTTGCCGCCCTCATGACCTCCAAGTTTAAGATGTCTTCGATGGGAGAGTTGAAGTTCTTCCTTGGTTTCGACATCAAGCAAAGAAGAGAAGGAACCTTCATCAACCAAGCCAAATACACTCAAGACATGCTTAAAAGATTCAAGCTAAGTGATGTCAAGCCGGCTTCTACTCCAATGCCTACCAAGTGCCAACTTGACATCGATCCCAATGGTAAAGCGGTGGATCAAAAGGTATATCGCTCCATGATTGGCTCCTTGCTTTACATTTGTGCATCTAGACCGGATATCATGTTGAGTGTGGGGATGTGTGCACGTTTTCAAGCCGCACCTAAGGAAAGTCACTATGTGGCGGTCAAGCGAATCTTTCAATATTTGGCTCATACCCCAAACTTCGGCTTATGGTACCCAAGAGGAGCAAACTTCAAGCTTGAAGGTTTCACAGATTCGATTAGGGGAGACAAAGTGGATAGGAAGTCCACTGAGGGTGCCAATTTCTTGGTTGCTCTTTGGTAAGTTGGTCTTCCAAGAAGCAAAGTTGTGTGTCTCTCTCGTCCACCGGGCGGAGTATGTGGCGGCCGTAGTAGTTGTGCTCAACTCCTATGGATGAGGCAAACTTTAAAGGAGTACAGTGTCATTTTTGACAAAGTGCCTCTTTGGTGTGATAATGAAAGTGCCATCAAGATTTCTCTCAACCCGGTGCAACACTTCAAGACGAAGCACATTGAGATTCGGTATCACTTCATTCGGGATCACATTAGGCGAGGGGAGATCGAGCTCAAGTATGTCAACACTCATGATAACCTTGCAGATATTTTCACGAAGCCCTTGGATGAAGCAAGATTTCGCGAGTTAAGGCATGAGCTAAATATCATTGATTTGAGCAATGTGACTTGAACCCGTGCACCCCCCACCACACTCAACTTGTTGTCTAGTCTAGGTGTAGGCATGGACATAGGGGGAGTGTTGTTCTCTCAATGAACTCTCCCTCCCCCCATTATGCATAAATAGATCACCTCTTTCACATTCGCCATTTTTGATGGTACTTGTGCTTCAAAGACGAGTTTTGGTCATGGGCCCAAGGATAATTCTTTGCGGTTCCATACCATCCAACTCAAACATAGGTGGCTTCGGCCACCGCCCTCTCCTCGAGAGGTTTTGTCACTTAGGGATTGCCTGTTGTTCACTTGGTATGTGCTTGTTTTGTGCAGTTTTGTATTGTGTTTGTTTTTGATGCAAAGGCACTTTTCTCTCTTGTTCGAAACCTTCGGTGGCGTGAGCTCACGGTACTACCGCGGTCGGTCACGGTACTACCGCGGCCAATCACGGTACTACCGCTGATGGGAGCACGGTACTACCGTCCCCAAGCGGCAGTAATTTTTTTACTGCCGCCTGGTTGAGCGGTACTACCGCCTCGGCGCGGTACTTCCGCCCGGGTGGTACTACCGCAATGACCCGCGGTACTACCGCGCCGGTTCGGGCGCGTGGGGATAAGGTCGGGCAGGGGGGTTCTAACTCCCCCATACCCATTCGTCCCCTTCTCTCCACATCGCCCTTTCCTCTCTCGTGCTCACGAACGGAGCCGGCGTTCGTCGCCGGATCTCCTCCACCGGCTGCCCTCCCGTGATTCCGTCCGGTGGGATCGTTCCCCATCGCGTGCTCTTGCTATGGACCAAGGTTTTTCCCCAAATCCTTCTCCGTTTTGATTGTATTTGGTTCTTCTAGGTTTTGGGGGAGGCTTGTATGTTCTTGAGGTTCTTAGTCTAGATCTCTGCAAGAGTAGGATGAAGGAGTGTGGTATTGCATAGGATTTACACTTGTATTGTTGTCTTGCACTAGATCTGATCACCGTAGCACCGCCATGGTTTCGCGGGTATTTTTCAGATTCAAATCCTGCCAGATCCGACGCGACGCGGTACTAACGCTCGTAGGGAGCGGTACTACCGCTCACACGGTACTACCACCCCTAGGGCGCGGTATTACCTGCGCCGTCTTATACTAAAGCCTTACTTCGCCCCACCACGGTACTACCGTGACCCCTCACGGTACTACCGCGTCTGAAGCTGTACTAAGACTTTAGTATCGCACCCCATGGCAGTTCTACCGTGGCTCACATCTATCGCATGCCAACTTTCTCGTTTATCTTCTATGGGTTTCATGTGTTGTCTTATAGCTTTTGCATTGATCCTTTTCAACTTGTTTTGGTGCTTTGCGTGTGTGTTTTAGGTGGTGGTTCTCGCCGGGCCAATCCTGCTCGTGACACGGGTTCCAAGCGTCTGCAAGAACCCAGAGAAGTTCCCGAGGGGTCATCTGCATCAAAGCGCAATGTCAAGTCCACCGCCAGCAAGCATAAGGAGCCCGCCAGGGGTATGGATGAGATAGGCGCTCAAGAGTATGTCCGTCTTCGGCAGCTTCACCCCTATGTGCACCAACGCTCCACTGTCAGAGGGTGTGAACTGTTCTGGAACAAGTCCCAAACCCAGATCTACTTGGATGTCATCAAGAATAAGCAGAATACCTATGTGGATGTGAAGTGGATTGACATGCATCACATGAGGAAGGACAAGTTTCGTGACTACTTTGGGGAGGCTCTGGACTTGGTGGAGCAGTTTGGGATTGAGCATGTGATCTCTTTCCACATGGACTATGACCCCGAGATCATCTGTCGCTTCTTTGCCTCTGTGTTCTTTCACACCAATGATGAGAGGAGGATGACTTGATGACCAATGGCCGCCACCGTCTCGCTACCGGAAGGAGTTCATGGAGTTACTTCACGTTCCTGATGATGGACTTGACACTCCCGTTGGTGTTCGCCCTCACGGCAATGCTGACTCTGCTGACAAGGACAAGCTCACCCCGTTAATGGTTGAGAAGAAGCTAGCCACTGGCAAGATAATCTTGGTTCTCAACCCCTTTCTGGATATCATGTACCGCATCTTTCGCAACTCCTTGTTCCCACGCATCGGTGACAAAGACAAGGTTCATGCCTTCATGGTGGATATGATGCTTATATGCGAGGAGGCTCGCTCGGCTCAGACTCACCCACTTGATGTCTCTCACATCATGTGGTGTGAACTTCAGTTTGCTGTGTTCAACCGTAAGGTGCCTATTTATGGGCCCTACCTGTTTCTGCTGATTTCGAAGACTTGGGAGAAGATGTTCCCTGAGGAGGAGTTCCTGGCTCCAGACTGGATTCGCCATGAGCCCATTTGTCTGCGGGTCAAACCCAACTGGGCTAACACCGCTACTCGTGCTGAGGCGTCTACTGCGAGGGCTACTGCTGTTGATGAGGATGTTGCTGGCGCTGAGGATGTTGATGAGGGCCGCTCTGCTAGGCCCTCTCAGAGTGACTCTAGGCCATCTTGGGCCAAGAAGTTGAAGGATAAAATGAAGTCTCTTTTCTGCATGCAAGCCAAGGGACAGTACAGGGCTCACGTGGAGTCCAAGGAGAGTCGTCGCCGGCACAACAAGGTCTTGCAGCCCTATGGCGAGGATGTGTCTGGCGGTTCTGAGGAGCGCATCACTCCTGAGACCGAGTGGATGGAGAAGCAAGGATACAAGTGGACTGATTCTGAGGAGGAGGCCGAGGAGTCCATTACAGCTGCAGAGGAGTCTGACGAAGACGCGTGGGACAACTTCTCTGCTTGAGCCACCTCTTGCGTGTTTAGGTGTCCTCTCTGCCTTTTTGGCGTCTCGATGCCAAAGGGGGAGAGAGTGTAGGGATTTGCGAGTTTGTGTGTTTGCTGCTTTCAGTTGAACTATCTGCTGCTTTTATTGCTTGAACCTTGGTTATCTTATCTCGTATGGTGTAAGACATATGCACTCTATCTATCCTAGCTAGCTTGTGTTATATTGTGCTACTTTCATGCTATGCTATGCTTATTATCATGTCTTGGTCTCTAAAATATAGGGGGAGTGTTGATCCTAGTTTGTGTGCCATGCAGTCCAAAGAATTCATCTATAGTGCACACATCTAGGGGGAGCCCCATCTATATTTTAGAGGAGTGGGGTTTGCCACTGCTTTAAAAATATCTTATCTATGTGCAAATCCCGTCTTGTAATCAATACACCAAAAAGGGGGAGATTGTAAGGGCATATTTATCCCTAAGTGTTTTGGTGATTGATGACAATACTCGTGCGGACTAATCGTGTGCCTTGAGTCCCTCAGATGCTTCATCATTAGGCACAAGACGATTCGGTGCCCCTCGGAGACTGTTGAAGCCGGTGTTGTTCTACGTTTCTCTTTGGTGGAGTTGAGTCGTTGGAGAGCCGTACTATTAAGAGGGGGTCCGCGTTGGAAAGGTAGGGTGGAATCACACGTACACTTGTCCCTCCTTCTTTGCACTCTGGAGCTTCCTATCGTTATCTTGGTTGTGCGAAAAATCGACGATTATCGCTGTATTTGCGGTAGTACCGCAAGCACAAGAGGTAGTATCTGCGGCGAAGCCACGGTAGTACCGCCCCTTCTCGCAGAGTACCGCGGCACCTTGGCCTAGTGCCGCCCGGTGCGGTAGTAGGGCGGATGTAATTTTTACATCCGCGCCCACGGTAGTACCGCCCATTGGCGGTAGTACCGCCGCACTCGCCTAGTGCCGCTCGATGCACGTAGTAGGGGCGGATGTAATTTTTACATCCGCGTCCCCCACGGTAGTACCGCTCGTCAAAGACGGTAGTACTGCTGGGGCCCACGGTAGTACCGCTCCTTGGAGTTGCAGACCGTGGCCCTTCTCGCTTAGTACCGCTGCGTCATGGTAGTAGGCGCGATGTAATTTTACATCCGTCCCTACCACGGTAGTACCGCGCGCCTCCACGGGCGGTAGTACCGCGTCGGGTTTTTGCACCACCCTAATTTCTGCGAAGTAGGCACGGATGAAATTTATTTCTTCCGCGCCTTTCCTGCCGAGATTCTCCCGCCTTGCGGTAGTACCGCAAGGGGAGCGGTAGTACCCATGAGCGGTAGTACTGCTCTTTCCTCAGGCTTGGTCCGGCCTGCGCAGCTGCCACGGTAGTACCGTGGTGACCCACGGTAGTACCGCGCCCTTGGAGCGGTAGTACCGTGAGTCGCGGGCAGATCTAGTGGATAACGGTTGGATCTTTTCCACGACTATATAAGGGTTGTCTCCTACCTCTAGTTGACTACCTCTTCCACCTCTAAGCTCCATTGTTGCTCCAAGCTCCATTTTCGCCGATCTCTCTCCTAGCCAATCAAACTTGTTGATTTGCTCGGGATTGGGTGACAAGGGCCCGATCTACACTTCCACCAAAGGATATTTGATTCCCCCACTTATCCCTTGCGGATCTTGTTACTCTTGGGTGTTGAGCGCCCTAGATTTGTTGAGGTCACCTCGAAGCCATATTCCATTGTGGTGAAGCTTCGTGGTGGTGTTGTTGTTGGGAGCCTCCGATTGTTGTGGAGATTGCCCCAACCTTGCTTGTAAAGGTTCGGCCGCCTTCAAGGGCACCAATAGTGGAATCACGGCATCTCGCATCGTGTGAGGGCGTGAGGAGAATACGGTGGCCCTAGTGGCTTCTTGGGGAGCATTGTGCCTCCACACCGCCTAACGGAGACGCATTTCCCTTTAAAAGGAAGGAACTCCGTAACACATCCTCGCTCCACCATCTCCACTCTTGGTTATTTCGTGCCTTTACTTTCGCAAGCTTACTTATTGTTACATCTCTTGCTTGCTTGTTTGCTAGTTATTATTGCATCATATAGGTTGCTCACCTAATTGCATATCTAGACAACATATTTGTTGCAAAGTTTAATTTGGTAAAGAAAAGCTTAAAAATTGTTAGTTGCCTATTCACCCCCCCTCTAGTCAACCATATCGATCCTTTCACCACTGTTTGGCTATGTTACCGCTTTGCTCAGCCCCTCTTATAGCGTTGCTAGCTGCAGGTGAAGTTGAAGATTTCTCCATGGTGGACAGGGTTATGTTGGGATATCACAATATCTCTTACATTATTAATGCATCTATATATTTGGTAAAGGGTGGAAGGCTCGGCCTTATGCCTGGTGTTTTGTTCCACTCTTCCGCCCTAGTTTCTGTCATACCGTGTTATGTTCCCGGATTTTATGCTCCTAACGCTGTCGGGTGATTTATGGGACCCCCGACAGTTCGCTTTGAATAAAACTTGTCCAAAGAAGGCCCAACCTTGGTTTTACCATTTGCCTCACCACCACCTATACCTTTCCTTGGGTCGGCCAACCCGAGGGTCATCTTTATTTTAGCCCCCCGGCCGTTGCTTGTGTAAGTGCTGGTCCTAACTAGAGTCCTTTATAGCCCCTCAAGGAAACTTGAGGTCTGGTTTTAGTTGTAATGGAGTGCTCATCCGTGTTGCCTCGAGGATGAGATATGTGCAGCTCCTATCGGGATTGTCGGCGCATCGGGCGGCTTTGCTGGTCTTGTTTTACCATTGTCGAAATGTCTTGTAAACCGGGATTCCGAGACTGATCGGGTCTTCCTGGGAGAAGGTCTATTCCTTCGTTGATCGCGAGAGCTTGTCATGGGCTAAGTTGGGACACCCCTGGAGGGTTTAAACTTTCGAGAGCCATGCCCGCGGGTATGTGGTAGATGGGAATTTGTTAATGTCCGGTTGTAGATAACTTGACACCAGATCCGAATTAAAACGCATCAACCGTGTGTGTAGCCGTGATGGTCTCTTCTCGGCGGAGTCCGGGAAGTGAACACGGTTTCTGGGTTATGTTTGACGTAAGTAGGTGCTCAGGATCACCTCTTGATCATTGCTAGTTGACGACCGTTCCTTTGCTTCTCTTCTCGCTCTCATTGCGTATGTTAGCCACCATATCATGCTTAGTCGCTGCTGCAACCTCACCACTTTACCCCCCCTTCCTTTCCCACTAAGCTTTGCTAGTCTTGATACCCATGGTAATGGGATTGCTGAGTCCTCGTGGCTCACAGATTACTACAACAACAGTTGCAGGTTCAGGTTTATGCGATGATCATGACGCGAGAGTGATGTTTTCTTGTTTTGGAGTTCTTCTTCTGCTTCTTCTTTGATCAGGGGATAGGTTCCAGGTTGGCAGCCTGGGCTAGCAGGGTGGATGTCGTCTGAGCTTCTGTTTGTGTTTCATCCGTAGTTGGATGTTGATCTTATGTAAAATGTATTGTTGTATTCATGTGGCATTGTATGCCTCTTGTATGTATCCCCATCTATTTATGTAATGTTGATGTAATGATATCCACCTTGCAAAAGCGTCTTCAAGATGCGCTTCTATCCTTGGTGGGACCTTCGAGTTCCTTTAGGATAGGGCCGCATCTTGGGCGTGACATTGTATCCCTAAGCCTACTCAACTTATCCACCCTTAATCAGAGGTGTTTGATTCTTATCCCTTGATTTGGAAATCACAACTCCTTTGCATTTGAGTTTGAATTAGTTGGCTGTTTCTACAATCCAATGCCTTTGCATTGTTTCTTCCTCTGGTTGAGTACTGATGCTTACATCAGATCCCTTAAGGACCATCGGATCATTTGTTGTATTTTATCCGACAATGTCCTTCATATTTAATCACTTTGGAAGTTCTTTCCCTGATACATAATGACATTGGTAAATCCTATTCCTTGATTTGGCCAACCAAGCTCTGCTTTCGAGTTGGTGATATTTACTATTGAAGCTTGTGTTATATGTTTCCACGATACCCTGATGGGTTGAACCTATGCCTTCCTTAATATGTGTGAACTCGAAAGTTTTCACGAGTCATACTCTTCTGGTATTTTGCCAGGTAAAATTCCAACACTACAGTTATATCAAAGCGAGAGGTGAATGAAATGATATGCATTAAAGGAGTGGGAGTCGACCTTGAACATTGTGTTCATGCCCATGAAAATGATGTAGACCGTCTCGGAAGCTTCTTGCAAAATGATTATCCAACAGTATGATTCTTTCGGTATTCTTGAAATTGATTCCTTACAGTTATGGTTCCGACCATGTTGTCCTGATCTGATATATCTGATGGGAATTCATTTCAGTACCTCATCTATTTTTTGGCAAGGTTGAAGTATCTACTGTCATAGGTCAATGACCCGGTTCTACTTCTATCATGTTCTACCTTCGAGTATTACCCCCTGGTATCTCAGAGATGTCTTGCCATTGCACCACATCTTACTAACTTTGTTGAAGTAATGTCTTTCCTTGTCGTAATCACCGTACGGGTTCTGGGTGTTGTAAACCGAGGACACCGTCTAGTGAAATTATTCTGCGCTACAAATCAAATACCCCTAGTATTTTTACTAGGAAATTCTGAACTCAATCAGGTCATTCCTAGACTATCGGCTACATCCTGGTCTTGCTACCTCTGACTGTGCTACCTCGTCCTTCTCTGGTGCATGAATTCTTCAGTGTGTGAGCACGACTTGCGTCGAGTTTTCGACATCATGTTGCTTGTCTTGAAAGGCAACTTTGCTTCCAAGCTTGCATCTTATATATTGATCCTATAACTTGCAACTTCGTCATTCCCTTGCTTGTTGCCGTTGTTGTTTGATTGCATCCTCTTGAAACCTCCGGCAAATGTGTCGGATCACCTTCAAAACTTTGACTTTTTTCGAGATGCCAACTGTGTTCATGATGAGAAATACCCTCCTTGCCCTCGATGATTTTTATTATCATCGACAACACCCTTGACTTCCTTTCATCGCGAACTTGTCCACATTATGAATACAACTTGCTCTCCAGCTAGTGTTGTGTTCTACCTTGAAATATTATAGTCTTTTTTGTCGAGAATGTTGTGTGGATTGCTCCACCTCTTAGAAATTCTCGGTATGATGATACTTCTCACCATCACCATTCTTCCTTGGTCCCTGTGTTGTTTTTAACCAGGATACCAATATGTCAATGATGCTGCTTGAGTTCTGGACCTCTAGCAACCCTATTGCGTTGAAGCTAACGATCGACAGTTCATTCTTAGACTGTTAGTTATTGAATCATCACTCTAACATTGATCTTGCTGCCTAAGATCATATTTCGGGCAGAACTTTCAGCTAATGATTGATGGGTGTATGTTTTACTCGAGCATACCACATTATATCATTTAAATTGACAAGTGTCATCTTCTTGTTCACATTATTGTGGAAATCCATCCGTTTGGAATTCTTGATGAATTGTCGCTGAGCCCATCAGCCACCTCCTCACCCCCTCCTTGGTTTAATGATGAACTATTGTTTCAGGAACCCTCTCCCATAGCTCATTTCCCGAGAATTTTACAATGTCATTTCGTCGATTTGTGTTGCACCTTTTCTTCTCGGACAGCCTGAGTCTGAGGTATCATGAGACCAATCGAATCTGAATCTCGGTCAGATATGATGGTTGGGACAACTTTCCAAGAGTTATGATGTTGGTCCTTTGATGACCCAGTAACATGATGTCATGCCTAGCACCCCCCTGGCTGGAGGACCAATCATTATAATTTCTTTTGCAAGGATAACCATTCTTCCTGGAGGAAATTGTGAGACTTATTTTATAAGTTGCTCTTGATGGATCATTTGTGTATCCAAAGTCTGGCCCTTGATTGAAACACCATATCATTGCTACCTCGAAGCATGACTATGATACCCCGCTCATCAACAAGAACATTGGAGGCACGATGCTAAATGTTTCTTGGTCAGTTATCCAAACACCATTGTATGGGTAACATCTTAATTAATCCTTGCCTCTTATCTGAATGGTTGGGTACTTGCTCTCCTACCCTGTATGCCATGTTCTGCTGGTACATGGGAAGGATATACTCCTACTAATTGTGTGTAATCACAATTTTCCTTTCCAGTGTTCTGTTTAATCTGATAATCACGTTTTCCTTTCCATTCTTTTGTTTAACCTTTCATAAATCTGACTTAACTGAGCAGAGATAATTCCCTACTTAGGTAAGCACCTTGTTGTACCTCTGTCTGTAAGACCCTGTTACTATTGTTGATGATATTCTGGTAACCACCAACGGGTGAGAACTTTGCCAATTGGTTCGTCTCGTTCAACGAGTAGGAAAATGGTTCTCTTCGTTCCCCGTCCTTGGTACCGACATTGTTGTCGGCATAGATGACAAGCTATTCACTGACGTGCCTCCCTGTCGCGGCTGTGCAAGATGTCACCACCCTTCCTACTTTCAACCCACATGGTGGGCCCATAACCCACAGGTCCACTGGATCGAAACCTGACTCTTCTTTATAACCATGATTCTAATGTATCCTTTGCACCTGGCTTCATATGTGATTCGCGAGCTGAATGCTATACCATTATTCATCCTGGAATCAAACACCATGTTATTCTCGTTGTTCAACCCCCCATTCCAGCTTCTGTCTAGTCATCGAATGATTGCCTACCCGTTTGAAACTTTGGTACCATCGTATATTGCACTCAGTGAATTCACTGAAATACAACTCATGGGGTACCTTGTGTATTTCCCATTGAGTTCACCGCCAGATGCCCAGCTTTGTGGAGATGCGTTCTTCTGGAGTTTTTTTCCCTTGGTCGCGTTCGTAGGACGATGGAGATCCCGAAGGAAGGATGACGACTTGATCATGGTAACTTGAAGCAGAGAAATGAAGACCTCAACAAAAAGGGGATCAACCTCTTCGAAAGGGCAGCCAAGACCGAGAAGACTCGTTAGGTTTTTTGCTACCAGCAGCTTCCCCTTCCCCCTTACTCCACCGCTTAAATCTCGGGAGGAGATTTCTTGTAGTGGAGGAGATTTGTAACACCCCAAAAATCATGCTACAGTAATCCCCCCTAATGGTGGCCATGTCATCATGATTACTATGCACATTGCCACTTAATAAAAATCAAATTCAAATTCAAATTTAAATTTCAAGTCAAAATAATATTTCTATAAACGGTGGAACAAAAAAGTTTGTTGGGTTGAAAATAATCACTATATAATTTACATGTAGAAACTAACATTATTTGAGTTGTTAAAGTGCCCCTAAAGTATTTAAAACAGACACAGCAGCACCTGTTCAACACATTTAAATTCAAACCAAAAATTAAATAAATTGCGAATGCCCTCATTACTTTTTGTGCAACTCTAGAATATTGCATGTCATTTTTGTGCGAAGTTTCATAATTAACAAAAGTCATTTGATCACTAAACTATAAAAAACAATAGCTAAATTGGAAAACAGAAAAAGATAAAGAAAAATAAAAGAAAGGGAGAAATCCCCCCTGTTCACTAGGCCCAGTACAAACACTCGCAGGGGAGAGGCAGAGCCGTGCGTGCTGGCCATCCATGGCGCCAGGGCCACGTGCCGGCCATCCGCACCTTCCCTCGGCCTACTAAGGCGTTCCCCAGAAACCCTAGCTCGCCCTCATTCATTCCCCTCGATCCCCATCGCCCCCTCTCCTCTAGCTCGATTTTGAGCTCACAAGCTCACGCGTCACCGCTGCCTCGCCATCGCTGACTTGTCCACCGGCCTCTCCGGCGTACGGGAGCACATCCTGGAGGTTGGCCGCACGCTACCACGTCCGTTCAGGGCATCGGAACGAGGCGGGGAGCTGCGTAGCCGACGCAGTCTTCGTCTTCTTCGAGAAAAAGGGTTTCCCCCTGCTTTGTATTACAAAGAAACCAACCGATAGAACCGACGATAGGGGCTGGGGCAGAAGCAGCACAAACACGCCCAAAAGAAAGGAAAAAGAAAAAAAAGAAAAGAAACAAATGCCGATAACGACGGATTGACAAAAACGACGAAGCCTCGTGACCGCTGCGTCCACCAGAGATCGCCCACCAAGCTCCAAGACTCCAAAGTGCCAGTACCCAACAACACCTCCAAGAAGGGACGGGACGATGACGACGCTGCTGCCAAGGGTTTCCCCCGGTACACGGCGAGGAGAGAGGAAGGGTAGCCCCGACGCCCTCCAGGAAGGTTCGGTGGCACCCTCATCGCCACCGCGTCGGTGTCGGCCAAGCCAACAGAGATTTCTCCCGATCCCAGCCTCTACCTCAGGCACTCCGGAGCTCGCCACCAGACCGACCACCACTGTCACGACCGGTTTTCCGGGTATTAATTTCCAGAAAATGGCCGTTGTGCTCACCAGCCCCAAGATTACTGTTAGCTGATGAGGCACCAACTTGATACAGAAATTCCAAGCAAAATACAAAATATGTAGTACAAGACCATTCTGGCCTATGAGTACAACAAGTGATTTCTAATGGTTGATGGCGGAAGCGGTCTGTGGATCATCGGTGTCTATGGGACTCCATTTCCCAACAGGAATAGCTGACCAGGTTAACTCATATCTTCACGCGGCTAATATTCCCGTTGCTGGGGTTCCGGGGCTGTCATCGCAACGCTCCTCTCCATGCAATAAATATGGCCAAAACAATAGCCAGGGACAAGCCAGTGAGTACTTTGAATGTACTCGCAAACATTATGAGCACGGGTATAATATAACAAATGATAATCATGCTCTGAATTACTCTATGATCACCATGTCAATCATAAAATAAAATCCTTGATGCCTGTAAGCAGGTTATTAATATGCAACATGAACATGCAATAATGGAGTAGAAATAACATGCACCGATTGGGTGTCTGAAGCGACGCCTCGAAAGGATAGTAAATAACGGGCATGCCTCAGTCGGGCGTCTGAGCGACACCGCATAAAGGACTTATAAAATAAATAACAAGCATGCCATAGTCGGGCGTCTGAGCGACACCACATAAAGGGCTTGTAAGAAAAATAATCACAGTGAATATCCAGGAGGTAGAACCTTCCCAGGGATACTCAATAAATCCAATAATATAAAGTGTTAGTCCATAACAATAATAGTTACAATCATTAAAAGTCATAGGTCATAATCCATGTTCTGGTTTAGAAGTTTCTCCTCCGAAGACCGACACTAAGACCGACAGTTGACTACCCAGACTGTAGTCCTTAACCATGGACACGACTATTCGAATAGATATTATCTCTGCAGAGGATGTACTCTTTACCCACGAGTAACGGATTCCTTTAGTCCATCGGGACTAATTCCGTCTACGGTCTTTTAATTGAGAACGCACCTGACTTGCACACACCAACAGAACTTACCAAAGGTGCGAATCACCCACGACACCTGTCAAGTAAAACTCTAAGTGGGGAGGCTACAACCTCGCGTAGCATGGGATCAAATTTATGACGCGCGCTCTAAGGGGTGCGCCCCTCTCGGTCCCAACCGGAAACACCCATGCCCCCGGACCAGGTGGCCTGCCTACCGGATGCAGCCGGTATCTTCCACCATGGCCTCTCTATACGGTGTGTGCCAAGAAAGGGGTTGACAACTTACTGAACCGCACCCTACCTGTGGCAGGGCAAGTGGTAGTACGAAACAAGCATGGGGGTTACTGGAACAAGACTCGATCTACGGTCGACTCAGGAGGTTTATAAATTCCCTGCATGATATGTTTAACAAAAATATTTCAACCAACAGAATCACCACTCATTATACCTCACTATGCCATACCGGACATAACCGTCCCGACGGAGACCGGCGACAAGCTCACGCCTACCCAAGGCAGATGCTTTTCCCGGATTCTTTTCCGGCATGCATGCAAGGTACATGAGGATGTTTACCATCACAAGTATATTCATATCCAACAACAAGGAAATCACTATTATGCAATTCAAGCCAATGATCGCATCACCACATAAAATAACGAGATCTCCATATTAGGGTGTTGTTATAATCGTGTCAACCAATACACAGAAATATTATGCCAGGGTTCAGAATGCTTGCCTTCAAGTTGTGTAGAGGCAGGGTGCATCCTAAAAACTTTTGAAAGTTTTCTTCTTCTCCAAAAATCCTATTTTGAAATTATTCAAATAACACATACTTCAAAAACAGTGCAAAGATGTTGTCTAATTTTTTTTCAATAAATCTTAAAAATAAAGTAGATTAAATTTGAGGGAGGTAGGAAAAAGAATCAACTCATTTGGAGTTTTATTTAAAAAGATATAGCCGGTCAAAGATTTGGTCATAATCTGTTTTTAAAATAAAATAGAAAAGAAAACGTTTCAAAAGGAAATACGCTTTCGAAGTGGGGAAGACGTACTGGGGTTTTGCGCTTCCACTTAAAATGCGTGGAGGCGGGCTGGGTCACTAACAGTGGGTCCAGGGGGCCCACTGGTCAAGTTTGACCATTCGACCCTCCCTCCTCTTCCTCCGCCCGAGAGGGGGCGGGACTCCGGCGATGCTCGCCGGCGAACGGTGGCACCGTTCGAGAAACAGAGGTCACCCGCAGGCTCAGGGGGTCGAGGCGGTCCCTCCGGTGGTCGTTACGGTCCCTGTGGTGGACGGAGCTGCCGGCGGCAAGCTCCGCAGTGGACGTTGGCCGTCGGGCAGAGTGGGTTTTCGCCTGCGGCGAGTCCTGATCAAAATTGAGTAGGGGGATGGACTCACGAGAGGGAGAGGGAGCTCCTGGCGAAGAGAGTGGAGAGGGGGAGGCCCTGGTGGCGCCGGAGTGATCGAGACAGTGGCGGCGGCTGTGATTGCCGGCGATGAGGAAGACGACCTCTCTGGTCTTCCTACTGCTACGGGCGGATCGCTGAGGGAGTGAGAGAGGTTGCTTGAGGCCTGGACGAGCTCGGGGGGAGGGGTCCTATTTATAGCGCATCCATGGCGGTTCCGCGGCCGAGGATAAGGTCGCCGGTGAATCGCCGCTCTGTAGCGGTCAGGGCGACGTGGCGGCGACGAGAGCTAGAGGACGCGCTTGTGGATGAGCTCGCGCTGCTCCAGGGGGCAGGTGGCGAGCCGGGGTGGCTCGGGCGGCGCCGACCGGGACAGGAGCCACTGTGGCCGGCCGCTAGCCGCCGTGGCCGACCTGACGGGGGCCCCGTGCGGCTCCAGGGCAGGGCTTGGATGGTTCCTGCGATCGGATGAGGTCGGGCGACGGCTCTGCGGACGAGCAAGGGCCAGAGTTGTGACGCGGCGGCTCGGGTGCACGCACGTGCAACATGTGCAAAACGCGCGCTCTGGGCGCGCCCAGAGCACGCCCACCAGGTGCTCGGTGAAATGCCAGTGCATGCTACATGGCTTGGGTGAGGCTGGCACTTAGCAGACCTAGGTTAGGATCGTCTAGGTGCTTAGTGGACATGCTAGATTGTCCAGAGGTGCAAGGTCTCAGTGCAAAACAAAAATCATGTCAAAACTGATCATGCCCATAAGGTGTTTGTCAGAATGCCAATGGCATCCAGGCAACTCTTGGAGGGGCCAAAATATCCAGATCATAGTCTTTTTGGATGAATGAGAGTGTGGTGAATTTAGTTTGTCAAAAGAAGAAACTTGTTAGTGCAAGCTTTGCAAAACTTCAGTTTTGGACAGAAAGAAGAGGGTATGATATCATGTACCAAAAATTCTTCAATGAGTCCAATCTCTTGGACTTAAGGGTTTGGTAAGGTGTACTACAAGCAGGAGAAAGCTCATGGGTAAAGGAGCAAGTTAAAAGATGGTTGCAGTACAAATCATCAAGTTGGACCAGAATGAAAATGAGAATGATTTACTCAAATTTTTCAAAGGACATCAATAGGTTTTTGCATAAAGATGAATAACCCGTTCCTATTAACCTCCCCTAATTTTGGTAGAAGTTTTAAATAAATATTTAAATAGGTTGTAGTGTAAAATTGCCCACTGGACCAGATTTGAAAACTTGGTGTAGAACCCAAAATATCCAATGAGTGAAATATCTTTTTATATAAAAGTGGTTTAGAAACAACACATGACATCTCCAAATTTTGGTGGGATTTTTAAATAAATTTATCAAAGGGTTGCAGTGCAAAAGAGGCCCTGAAACTAATGACAAACCAGTTTAGAAAAATAAAGCTCAGGAAAAATAATAATTATACAGATAATCCTACTGATAAAAGAATTGTTTTGTTTGAGAGGGTAAACAAGTCCAACAATGATTGAAAAGTTTTTCCTTGGGGCAAAAACTCCAGAATAATAAAGAAAAGAATGGTTCTGAAATCAGGAGAAATTCCAGAAAATAAAAGTTTTAGTTTCCTGGCAAAATTTTAATTAATAAAACAAGGTTAAAAATTTTGGGGTGTCACAACCACCCTGCACCAACACGGACACGAAGCTTCCCATGTTGTCTCACTACGGCACCATGAAGATGGTCTGCACAACGGAGAAGAGGAGCCGGGACTAGGGCAACAACACCGTCGGCATACGGGAGGGCCCCACCTCCACCGTTCACGACGGTAGCCGACCGGACGCCATGGCAGGAGCCTACCGGGCCCATGGCCCCACAGGCCCGGCCAAGCCCTCAAAGGCCCGGACAGCTCCCGCCTCCGCGCAGCAGCTAGTACGCTGTCGGCGTCACTGTCCCAGTCCAAGCCGCTCCCCTGCCTCCCCATACAGAGAGCATCGTGGTCGCGCCGGAGCCGACCCGCAAGGACCCAGAAGGGACCCTAGGGGCCCAGATCTGGGCCGGGGACGCGCCCACGACCGGTCAGCACCACCGGACCACCCTGCCGCCAAGAGGCGGCACCACCACGGCGAGGACCGCCGGCCTCCACACCAGGACGCCGAACCGCCACCGACCGAGGCGCACCGCCCGCCATCACCGCCCGAGCAGGGGAGGACGGCGGCGGGAAGAGCAAGCCCACCGCCGCCAAGATCACGCCGCCGAGGACCGGCGGCGCAGCCGACGGCGGCGGAGGAGGGATGGGCGCGAAGGGGCTGGTGGTGCGTGGATGAAGGGCCCCGCCGCCTCCTGGAGGGGCGCGGGGGTACGGGGCGCGGAGGAGGGGTGGGGGAGGAGAAGGGAAGGGGAGGAGGGGCTGGCGGCTCCGCCGCCGGGCGGCGGCTTCACATGGGAGCCGCCGCGGCGTGTGTCAAGACTAATCTTGGCGATGGCGCCGAGCGGCAAGCTGGCCGAGTCGCGTTCGTGCATGAGCGGAGTCTGAGGCTGTTGGGAGCAGCCGCGTTGTGGGTCACTCATGCATGAGTTTGTTAGTGCATGGGTATGTGCTGTTAGTGGCCGATCGTGGTGTGTGTTAGTTCGCGGCGCAGGAAACGGATAGCAAGACGTGCTATGGTGGCGTAACCATCGTGCGCGGCGTAGTGTGTGTTCACGCGGCTATAAAAACCGCCGGGTGTATTGAGTTCGAGCTCAACGAAAAGGACGCCATTCGAGCGGCGGTGGCGTACGTGCGCCAAGAAAATTTTCCTGTGTCCCTGTGTCCATCTCCCTCCTCTAGTCTTCTTCTTCCTGGAGAGTCGGAGGTGAGAGCTGAGTGAGCTAGAGATTGAGAGAGCTAGGGCCAGCCTGCAAAAACAATTGGTATCGGAGCATCGGGTTCGGAGGAGCTCGCCGGCGATGGCGCTCATCCCGTGCGGCGGCGGAGCACGGTGATGCCGTGCGTGCAGGGAGCGCGGCGGCCGCGGCGGACCTGCGCGGTGGCGCAGAGGCTGCGGTGGCGCGGCACGGCTCGGCGGAGAGAAGACCAAGCTCGTGGACACGACGGTTCGGCCGCGTTGATCGCGTCGGAGCGCGATCATGGCCCGAGCTGGAGACGTGCGGAGCGTGGCGAATGAGGCGCGGCGACGAGCCGGGCGCGACCGGTGCGTGTTATGGGTGCGCACCGGACGCATCGGGCACGTCGGGACCGCGGGCGTGGACCACGTCGAGGCGCAGGACTTGGTTGCGCAGATCGCGTACGTGCGCGGCGGGAGCGCGGGCCGGGAGCGCGGCGACGTGGGGAGTGCGCGCGAAGGGCACGGCGATCGCGGAGACGAGGAGGTCGCGAGGGACCTGCGTGGTGGCACAGAGGTCGCGACGGCTCGGCGCGACAACCGTGGAAGGTGTGTGGCACGGAGACGCGGCGTGGTGGCCCACGGGACTGCGGGCTGCTGCAGCGGCAGCGAGCGGAGGCGTGTGACGGAGACGCTGCGGAGGCGTACATGGCGACGTGACGACGACAAGAAGGGACGCAGCACGGTGCGGAGGTTGGGCGCGTGCCTGTCTTCGTCGCGTGCGAGGGCGGCCGGCAACACATTCAAGACGACGGTCGACGGGCGAGTCGCGTCAAGATTAGGGAGGAAATTGTCAGCACTAATCTCCGCGACGGCGTCGAGCGGCAAGCTGGCCGAGTCGCGTTCGTGCATGAGCGGAGTCTGAGGCTTTTGGGAGCAGCCGCGTTGTGGGTCAGCTCATGCATGAGTTTGTTAGTGCATGGGTATGTGCTGTTAGTGGCCGGTATGGCGTGTGTTAGTTCGTGCGCAGGGTATGTGCTGTTAGTGGCCGGCTATGGCGTGTGTTAGTTCGTGCGCAGGAAACGGATAGCGGTACATGCTATGGTGGCTGGAACCATCGTGCGTGCGTGTAGTGTGTGTGCACGCGGCTATAAAAGCCGCCGGGTGTATTGAGTTCGAGCTCAACGAAAAGGACGCCGTTCGAGCGGCGGTGGCGTACGTGCGCCAAGAAAATTTTCCTGTGTCCCTGTGTCCATTTCCCTCCTCTAGTCTTCTTCTTCCTCGAGAGTCGGAGGTGAGAGCTGAGTGAGCTAGAGATTGAGAGAGCTAGGGCTAGCCTGCAACAACAATTGGTATCGGAGCATCGGGTTCGGAGGAGCTCGCCGGCGATGGCGCTCGTCCCGTGCGTGCGGGGAGCGCGGCGGCGCAGAGGCTGCGCTGGCGCGGCACGGCTCGGCAGAGAGAAGGCCAAGCTCCTGGACACGTCGGTTCGCCGCGTTGATCGCGCCGGAGCGCGATCATGGCGCGAGCTGGAGACGCGCGGAGCGTGGCGAATGAGGCGCGGCGACGAGCCGGGCGCGACCGGTGCGTGTTATGGGTGCGCCCCGGACGCATCGGGCGCGTCGGGACCGTGGGCGTGGACCGCGTCGAGGCGCTGGACCTGGTTGCGCAGATCGCGTACATGCGCGGCGGGAGCGCGGGCCGGGAGCGCGGCGACGTGGGGAGTGCGCGCGAAGGGCACGGCGATCGCGGAGACGAGGAGGTCGCGAGGGACCTGCGTGGTGGCGCAGAGGTCACGACGGCTCGGCGCGACAACCGTGGAAGGTGCGTGGCACGGAGACGCGGCGTGGTGGCCCACGGGACTGAGGGCTGCTGCTGCAACAGCGAGCGGAGGCGTGTGACGGAGACGCTGCGGAGGCGTACATGGCGACGTGACGACGACAAGAAGGGACGCAGCACGGTGCGGAGGTTGGGCGCGTGCCTGACTTCGTCGCGTGCGAGGGCGGCCGGCAACACGTTCACGACGACGGTCGACGGGCGAGTCGCGTCAAGATTAGGGAGGAAATTGTCAGCACTAATCTTGGCGACGGCGTCGAGCGGCAAGCTGGCCGAGTCGCGTTCGTGCTTGAGCGGAGTCTGAGGCTTTTGGGAGCAGCCGCGTTGTGGGTCAGCTCATGCATGAGTTTGTTAGTGCATGGTATGTGCTGTTAGTGGCGGGCTGTGGCGTGTGTTAGTTCATGCGCAGGAAACGGATAGCGGTACGTGCTATGGTGGCCGGAACCATCGTGCGTGCGCGTAGTGTGTGTGCACGCGGCTATAAAAGCCGCCGGGTGTATTGAGTTCGAGCTCAACGAAAAAGACGCCGTTAGAGCGGCGGTGGCGTACGTGCGCCAAGAAAATTTTTCTGTGTCCCTGTATCCATCTCCCTCCTCTAGTCTTCTTCTTCCTCGAGAGTCGGAGATGAGAGCTGAGTGAGCTAGAGATTGAGAGAGCTAGGGCTAGCCTGCAACAACAGGCGGCGGGGAAACCTAGGGAGCGGGAGCGGGAGCGGGCAGGCTGGAGAAGTATCCAGTCTTCGTCTTCTCCGTCCGGCCGTCGCCGTCTCGCCATCACCACCGCCTCTCCGGTCCACACCGACCCTCCCCGAGCGTGCCAATGGACTCGCGGTGAGCAGCTCCTCCGGATCCCTTCTTCCCCGCCGATTCGTCACCGCTTGCGCCCCGAGCACATCCGAGCTCGCGGTACGCAGACATACGTGTGTGCGTGAGCTGCTCCTGCTGCGATTGCTGCCCGCGCGCCTCGCCTGACTCGCCTCCAGCGTGCCGCTGCTCGCCGCCATCGCTTAGCGCCGCTCCTGCTGCCGCCCGCCGCCTAGCGCCGCCCCTGTCGCTGCCTTCTGTTTCTGCCGCTGCTTAGCTGCTGCCCTCTGTTGTTTAGCTTCTTAGCTGCTGCCGCTGCTGTGCACTACTTGCTGATGCTAATGACCATGGCGGCCTTGCTGTGTTCGTGGTGTGCACAGCCACCAGTGGCCGGCCGTGCTAATTAGATTAGGACTAATTGGTAGTAGGAGTACTAGTTAGGTTAGTTGCTACAATATGACGTATGGACCCCATTTGATTAAGTTAAATTTTTAGTAGATTAGATATAGCTTTAAGACAGGTGGGCCACCCTCTAATAAGCCTAATTAGAAACTAACTAGACACTGTTAAAATATTACAGGGTATGACAACCGGGTCCCATAGGACCTTTGACTGCTCAACCGTGGACCAGTCAACTGTTGGGTCAGCAGTTGACTGGACCCACTGGTCAGCCTCACTGGTGCACTGCACCGGGTGCACCCAGTTTTTAACTGCTGATTTTCGAAATTAAAAGTAAATAAGAAAATCTAGAAAATCATTTAAAACTTTGAAAAAATATAGAAAATAAACCGTAGTTCGGATGAAAAAGTTTTCTACATGAAAGTTGATCAGAAAGACGAGACGAATCCGGATACGCACCCCGTTCATCCGCCACACACCCCTAGCATAGCAAACTCACAACTTTCCCCCTCCGGTTCATTTGTCCGAAAACGCGAAACACCGGGGATACTTTTCCGGATGTTTACCCCTTCCGTCGGTACCACCTACTATCGTGCTAGGGCACACCTAGCAACACTCGTTGTCATGTCATGCATCGTCATGCTTATGTTTGCATTGTATTTATTGTTTCTTCCCCCTCTTCTCTCCGATAGACTACAAGACCAACGCTGCTGATGTCCAGTTCGACTACGGAGTTGACGACCCTTCCTTGCCAGAGCAACCAGGCAAGCCCCCCCTTTGATCACCAGATATCGCCTATTCTTCTCTCTACTGCTTGCATTAGAGCAGTGTAGCATGTTACTGTTCGGTTACTCCTATTCTGTTGCATAGCCTGTAATTGTTGCTACAGTCATTGATACCCTACCCGCAATCCTAAATGCCTAGTATAGGATGCTAGTTTATCATTGGCCCTACATTCTTATCAGTCTGCCTTGCTATACTATCGGGCCGTGATCACTCGGGAGGTGATCACGGGTATATACTATACATATATACATACTATACAGATGGAGACTAAAGTCGGGTCAGCTCGTTGAGTACCCGCACGTGCTTCCGATGTGGGGGCTGGAAGGACAGGTGGCTCCATCCCGTAGAGGTGGGCCCGGGTTCCCGACGGCCCCGATCACTACTTTGTGGCGGAGCGACAGCAGGCAGGTTGAGACCACCTAGGAGAGAGGTGGGCCTGTAGCGCCTCGATGCGGCTATATCTCCCACGTGTCGGGCACGACTTAGAGGCATAACCGCATTGAAAGCAATGTCGCAAGTGAGGTAATCTTCACACAACCCATGTAATACATATGGGAAAGAGATACATAGTTGGCTTACAATCGCCACTTCACACAATTACATGAATAAAGCATTACATCATCCAGATACAATCAAGGTCCGGCTACGGAACCAAAATAAAAGAAGAACCCCAAATGCGACAAAGGTCCACGATCGACCCCAACTGGGCTCCACTACTGATCAACTAGAACGAAACAACACAAATGGCAAGATCTTCAACGAGCTCCTCCTTGAGCTTGGTTGGCCACCGCCGGTAACTTAGGCACCGCAAACTGGTTTTGAAGTATCCGTGAGTCACGAGGACTCAAAGAATCCCATTACCATGGGTATCAAGACTAGCAAAGCTTAATGGGAAAGGAAGGGGGTAAAGTGGTGAGGTTGCAGCAGCGACTAAGCAAGTATGGTGGCTAACATACGCAAAGAAGAGCGAGAAGAGAACAAGCAGAACGGTCGTGAATCTAGCAATGATCAAGAGGTGATCCTGAACACCTACTTACGTCAAACATAACCCAGAAACCGTGTTCACTTTCCGGACTCCACCGAGAAGAGACCATCACGGCTACACACTCGTTTGATGCGTTTTAATTCGGATCTGGTGTCAAGTTGTCTACAACCGGACATTAACAAATTCCCATCTCGCCACATAACCGCGGCACGGCTCTCGAAAGTTTAAACCCTGCAGGGTGTCCCAACTTAGCCCATGACAAGCTCTCGCGATCATCGAAGGAATAGACCTTCACCCAAGACACTCCTATCGACTCGGTATCCCGTACATCAAGACATTTCGACAATGGTAAAACAAGACCAGCAAAGCCGCCGATGCGCCGACAATCCCGATAGGAGCTGCACATATCTCGCTCGAGGCAACACCGATGAGACATCCTACGAGTAAAACCAGACCTCGAGTTACCCGAGGGGCCCCGAGTTACTCGGTTCGAACCAGCACTTAGACAAGCACCGCCCGGGGGCTAAATAAAGATGACCCTCGAGAGAGCGACTCCCAGGGGAAAAAGTAGGTGGTGGTGAGGCAAATGGTAAAAGTCAATGTTGGGCCTTGCTGGACAAGTTTTATTCAAAGCAAACTGTCAAGGGGGTCCCATAAATCACCCGACCGCGTAAGGAACGCAAAATCCGGGAACATAACACCGGTATGACGGAAACTAGGGCGGCAAGAGTGGAACAAAACACCAGGCGTAAGGCCGAGCCATCCACCCTTTACCAAGTATATAGATGCATTAATAATATAAGAGATATTGTGATATCCCAACATAAACCCTGTCCACCATGGAGCAATCTTCAACTTCACCTGCAACTAGCAACGCTATAAGAGGGGCTGAGCAAAGCGGTAACATAGCCAAACAACGGTTTGCTAGGAATGGTGTCAAAGGTTAGAGGTTCATGGCAATATGGGATGGCTGGACAAACAGTAATAGGTAGCGCAAAGATAGCGAAGAAACGAGGCAACTAGCATAGCAATGATAGTAGTGAGATCCAAGGTAGCGGTCATCTTGCCTGAAATCCCGCAAGGAAGAAGAACGAGTCCATGAAGAAGATGAAGCCACGAAGACGAACCACACGTAGACGAACGAATCCTCACGAACGCAACGAAACAGGAACTAACAAGAAGAAGCACACAACATAGGTAAACACACCACACATGACCAAGGCATGATGCACACCAAGCATGATGCATGACCAAGCTACATGAAGCTACTCATGGCAAGAGGCGATGCAAACAAGAACAACACATTAAGGCAAGTTTAATTGAGGCCGGGAACAACATATAACAATTCGGGTAAGTCCTCATATGCAAATTTCGAAATTGGTCCAGAGCTGATTAAACCTTATGTTGAAGTTGTTAAACAGCAAGTTAAAGATCACCAAGATGATCTACACGAAATTCTAGTCAAGTTACATATAAAGTTCATTAGATTTGGAGCTACGGTCTAAAAGATATGAGCAAAACAAGTTAAACATGGCATTGATGCAAAATGCACCCAAACATCAAGCAAACACACTAAAACAAGGATGCAACATGATAATATGAAACAAATGCAAAATCAAGCAAGTTTCATATAGAGCACACTCAAAACGGAGCAACGGTGCAACACACACACTATACAAGGCATAACAACAATCTGTCCATAACAGCAACTAGGCATCTTGCAATCATCAAAATAATAAGCTACAGCACCCCAACATAATAACAAAAGGCATGGGTATGAAGTACACGTAAAGCATAACAAAACATGAACACTGAGCTATCTCCAGAAACAACTAGAACATGCTCAAAAACACATGGAGATATTGCAAATAATAACAGCTTAGGACTTTAGCGTAAATAACATCAAAGTTGCAATGTTTAGAGCTATCAAACAACATGTTACAGGAACTTAACATGGCAAACAAAGACATGGCATGAATCTACTAATAGCATATATCAAAAGACCCTTACTGAACATGAGCCAAAAAGGCATAGAAAATATGATGGCACCCATGTAAACATGGCAAGTTATATTACAGATTCAAACATGGCAGAAATAACAATAAGTAGGCATGTTCGTGAGCTCGAACCACTCACTACAGAGCAATACATGGCATGGAAAGGCAACCAACAGTAAGAAGGCATGATTATGAAGCTAAGCATGGCAAGAGCAAGGTCATAGCATACACGGATCAACTCCAACGACCTCGTGAAAATTGAATCTCATGCAAACAATCTGTCAGGAAACATTTTCAAGCAACTTTGGAGCAAGAAATGAACATGTTCTAGCAGGCTATAATTGCAACCAAGAGCATGAATGGATAGAGCAAGACATGTATATCAAAACATGTTTATAGAGCATCTCCAGATTATGCATAGTGTGATTAGTGGAAGCATGTTAACATAGCAACAAAATATAACAGAATCTGTCAGGAAAACAGCAATAGCAACTACCCTACTTTACAAGCTTGATGCACTCAGCACACAAATCACAAAAATACAAGGTCAACACCCCTAGAAAGATGGCATGGCATAGTTCGACATTCATGTAGAGCTCATACTCATAGGATGCACACATAAATCATGGCAAAAATGATAAAACAGCAAGTGCTAACAGTTTCAGCAGATTAACAACTACATGCACTCTTCCAACAGCATTTCGGGCATCAAGATGAGTTCAAATGAAAATGATGCAATGGAATGAAATGATGTACTCGTCGAGACGAACAATTTGACATATTATACGCACGAAACAGAGCTACAGGTGCAGAGATGTGATGTGATGAAAATGGCATGAAATGATGAAAAACTCTCAGGACTGGCAAACGGGGGCAACCTCTGCGTTGGCACGGAAATCGAGGCACGGCGGGCTCGCTGGAGAGGATGACGTGGCGGCCGGAGAAGGGCGGGGACGGCCGGATCCGGTGCTCCCTCGGCCGGATCTCGCCGAATCCGGGCCGAGAGGCACGGCGGCGAAGCTTCGGGCGGCGCGGGCGCACGGCGGCGGGCGGCGCAACCTCCGGCGACGGGCGGCGGCGGAATGCGCGGCTGCAGGGCGAGAGGTCGGCAAGCGGCGACGAGGCGCGCCTGGGCGGCGATCGACGACGGCGGCGGCCGCGAGGCGCCGGGAAGGCGGAGGCGGCGACGGCAAGGCGGCAATGGCGGACGCTGCTGGAGCGGCGGCGCGGTAGGCGGCGGCGGCGGCGGCGGCGCCAGCCGGCATGAGAGGAGGAGGGGCGGACGCCGCTGGCAAGGCCGACGGGCGGGTTCGGTGGACGGGCGGCGCGGGCGGCCGGGCGAGCCACGTGGCAGCGCATGCGAGTGGACGGGCGGGCGGAGCGGACGCGTCCGGCGGTCGGACGTGTCCGGCATGAAAGCGGACGAAAATTAGGTTTCGGGATCCGGATTTGGACGGAAAGACTTATTTATAGGTAGAGGGAGCTAGGAGAGTCCAAATGAGGTGCGGTTTTCGGCCACGCGATCGTGATCGAACGACCGAGAGCATGGAGAGGAGTTTGCTGGGCTTTGGGCCACTTTGGAAGGGTGTTGGGCTGCAACAAAGAGGGCTTTACTTTTATCTTGCTAACCGTTGAGTACCAAACGACCTCCAAATGGCACGAAACTTGACAGCGGTCTCACCGGTGCTATACCAAGGCCGCTTGGCAAACCTCGGGCCATTCCGAGAAAGTTTAACACCCGCTCACAACAGGAGAGAAGAAGGGGACGCCGGAGGACATAGGAGTGCCAGATTGCAAAACGGACAATGGGGAAAATGCTCGAATGCAAGAGACGAACACGTATGCCAATGCGATGCGCATGATGACATGATATCAAATGCATATGATGACATGGCAAATGCAACACGCAAGCAAATGACATGGCAACGACAAATAATAATCAAGGACACTGGCGATCGGATCCGGGCGCACAACACTCCACCACTATGAGAGGATCTCGTCCCGAGATCTAGGATGGCACCGGAGGGAAAACGGAAGAGGAAGAGAAGAGGTAAACTGAGTTGCTTCTTTGACAAACGTGTGAAACCACGAACCTTGAGAGGTTGAGCAATTTAGAAGAAAGAGTACAACAGAGATGAACGAGATTGCAAACAATCCGATAGAAAAGAGGAACAAGGAGTATTACGAGAACTTGAAGGTTGCAAATACATGAATCAAGAGTTTTATGGACAAGATAGAATTCGAAACCACTCCGGTTAAAACAAGATGAGAGAGGAAGAATTTGGGCAGCACTCCGACTGAAAATGGAAGGAATTGAACATGAACTTGAGAAGATGGGAAGATACTTGATGAAATGACACGACACTCCGGTTAAATGGATAAGAATGAAAAGAACACGATGCTCACAATTCGATGATGATGAGTTAAAAGAGCAACATCACAATGCCTCTGTAACGAAAGAATAGAAGTTAGATCGTTGGGATAAAGGGACAGAGAAGAAAATGACAACTTTTGCCACAAGTGAACTTGGAAAGCATCCTTGCAAAGAAGAATCGAACGGAGTTGTTGGAAAATCAATAACGAGAAGCACAAGCTTGTTGTGGGCTTATGTAAACATCTCAAAACTTGAGGTGAAACTCTGCCACTATCAAAATCAATTGCTTGCTCGAGATCAATGAAGAGATGAAAATCGCTTTCACGAGAGGATAGGAGAAAACTTGGATCATTGATAAACACCATAATAGCAACATTCCTTAGGGAAGGCTTTAGGCGAAATATAACCCAAGATAACTCCAACAAAGAGATTGATGGATTTAAAATACCTCATTCTTGACAACATGTGAATCATGGAACATGAACTCAAATTATCAAGAATGACATAATACCACCTCCAAAAGATAAGGTAGAGAGAATTGCACTTCGGAATGCAAGACAAAGAATACTTGAACACCTCAAAACAAAACATGTGTTGAGCACCATGTTCAATTTTGAGTATAGCTTGACGGGTCATAACTTCAAGAGAAATCTTGAAGAACAATTGAAGAATGAAAAGAATCCTTGAGGAACCACCATGAAGAAACTCCGGTATTAAAAGGATGGTGGAACGAAGGAGAAGTTGAAAACAAAAGGTGAAGCCTTGCGATGATTTAGAATGAGCTTCGCGACGATAATGCAGAAAACTTGGAACTCCGGAAAAGAAAAGATGAAGCATCTCGAACCGAGAATGTGATATGATGACCAACTCCGGAAAGAAGATGAATCACTTGTAAACAAGAATTTATTCATCTTGAATAATCTCCAGAAGAAATAATTGAATCACCTCGAGTAAATAAGAATAAGATTTATTATATGCTTATCCTTCATCAAATTTAATTGATGACAAGCAACAGATTTGGCATACTACTTATTCCCGCTGAAAAGGATTAAGAGAGATATAGCGGAACTTGATAAGGTATATATGGAACCACCGTGTGATTGGAAATAACAAATAAATTGATATGATGAACAAGGAAGAAAGATCTTGAAAGAACCACCGTAAGAATTGAAAATGAACGAAGTAGGGGTGCATCACCGGTAAGAATTAGCAAATGAATGAAGGTACTTGAAGGGATTTAGATACATGAGAACGAAGAGATCATGAACTGATTAGAGGATATTTGAACGATGCACCGGTAAGATTTGGAGAACGATAGCTACACGCTGAGAATGAAGAATTATGACATGATGGCCTTCTGAGGAAAGAAACAACTCATGAAATGCTCCGGATGGGTGAAAAGAATTCTCACAATCGAAAACAATTATGAGAGGATAGCATGAAGCTAGAACCATGAATCTTCAAAAGAATGGACCAAGATTTAAGAGAAATCCTTCTTCGGTCTTCACATGTTGAGAATGACAACGAGAAACACCACCAAGAATTATTGAGGCACACCGGAAGAATCAAAAGCGAAGAGGTTGAGCCAACTATGAAAAATAATTTGAAAGATCTTGGAGAAAAGCATTTGACTGATGATAACTCATTCTTACGTCAAACTTGGAGAAGAATTTGAGAATCGCTCCGAAAAGAATTAGAAGAGTCAGGTAAGACCCTGGGAAAAAAACCTGTGGGTTAGGGCCCACTCAAAAGAACACCGTTGAAAAGATTTAAAAGAGATGTTGCACCGGTTGAATTAAATGACTTGAATGAGATAACAATCTCAAAATGGCTTGAACGGATTAAGAATGGGAACACAAATCTTCCAAGATATCTTCAGCACTCCAAAACAAATGAATAGGAAGAAGTGAATGATTAAGAGGTGCATCGGCATGAGAAAGCATTAGAAACGAGGAAAGGAATATGATGAATATCGAAAGCTTGAATAGGATCCACCGGAGAAGAGACAACAATGAAGGATGATGAACTTGAAGCTGTTGAGCATCTTCATGGGAAATCACCGGATCAGAACATTGATTGAAAAGAATGAAGAGACTTCACATGAATAAATGGATACTTGATTAAGAAATCTGTGTCCTTGAAGAAAAAGGGTGGGAGGGTGGGGAAAACAAAGGCAACTTGGGACGGATGAAACAAACACCATTGAGAAAACTTAGATTTGATCTTGCGGATGGGAAAAATGATGGGACCTTCTCGAAGAGAAGCGCACCGGTTGGAAAGGAATTAACATGACAACCTCAATGATAAAAAGGATTAGTGTTCACATAGGAATATGAGAACACCGTTTAGGAAAGGTATGGATTCAACGTTTGACTTCGAAGCAACTCGAATACCACAAATAAACAAAACAAAGGATTGGCTTGCAGAATAAGTCGGAACAAATACATATGATAGAGATTTACCCAATCCCATATCATGCATCTGTCGAAAAGATATTCTAGGAGCTACTTGAATTCCCACCTATAAACTCCCGAAACTTTCTGGTTATGCAATCTGGTGTTGGGGATACAGGGGAAGCAATAAATCTCACCCAAACTAACAATACCTACATCCAAATTGTATCCATCCGTCAACACATAACCAAGAAACCTTCGAAATCGTGTACCTCAACCTTCAAAAGCATCCGTTATACGAAGTCATGGCAATACTCCCGTACTCACCTCAAGATCGGGTTAGCGGGGTTATCTCACCAACAACTGCATAAAAGAGATTTTCGATGTCGGCGATTAAACTCGGTATTCCAGAACTGCAACGATAAAATTATGACGACAACACCTCGAGCTCAACTCCCGGGACACCTCCACAAAAAAAAACCTGCCGACGGAGGCACCAAGACAATGTTGTCATCATAAAACCATCGAACGATTCTAAGATACCCGTGATCCTAAATTTTTTTTAGTGAAATTTGAGAAGAAAAGAGTGAAAACTCTACGTCAGGATACCTCACCAGAGCGACGAAGGGACTGAGGAGTAAAAAGAATTCCTAACTCTCCGATATATATAATCCTAAATGACTCAAAACATTTTTCTAGACACAACTCGCCACTAAAAACGATCAAACAATGGGGCTCCTAAGGTCGGAAGGCTCGATTACCAACTTAGCGCCTCGATGCGGCTATATCTCCCACGTGTCGACGCACGACTTAGAGGCATAACCGCATTGAAAGCAATGTTGCAAGTGAGGTAATCTTCACACAACCCATGTAATACATAAGGGAAAGAGATACATAGTTGGCTTACAATCGCCACTTCACACAATTACATGAATAAAGCATTACATCATCCAGATACAATCAAGGTCCGACCACGGAACCAAAATAAAAGAAGAACCCCAAATGCGATAAAGGTCCACGATCGACCCCAACCGGGCTCCACTATCGATCAACTAGAACGAAACAACACAAATGGCAAGATCTTCAACGAGCTCCTCCTTGAGCTTGGTTGTGTCACCGCTTCGGTAACTTAGGCACCGCAAACTGGTTTTGAAGTATCCGTGAGTCACGAGGACTCAAAGAATCCCATTACCATGGGTATCAAGACTAGCAAAGCTTAATGGGAAAGGAAGGGGGTAAAGTGGTGAGGTTGCAGCAGCGACTAAGCAAGTATGGTGGCTAACATACGCAAAGAAGAGCGAGAAGAGAACAAGCGGAACGGTCGTGAAGCTAGCAATGATCAAGAGGTGATCCTGAACACCTACTTACGTCAAACATAACCCAGAAACCGTGTTCACTTTCCGGACTCCGCCGAGAAGAGACCATCACGGCTACACACTCGGTTGATGCGTTTTAATTCGGATCTGGTGTCAAGTTGTCTACCACCGGACATTAACAAATTCCCATCTGCCACATAACCGTGGGCACGGCTCTCGAAAGTTTAAACCCTGCAGGGGTGTCCCAACTTAGCCCATGACAAGCTCTCGCGATCATCGAAGGAATAGACCTTCACCCAAGACACTCCGATCAGACTCGGTATCCCGGTACATCAAGACATTTCGACAATGGTAAAACAAGACCAGCAAAGCCGCCCGATCGCCCGACAATCCCGATAGGAGCTGCACATATCTCGCTCTCGAGGCAACACCGGATGAGACATCCTACGAGTAAAACCAGACCTCGAGTTACCCGAGGGGCCCCGATCTACTCGGTTCGAACCAGCACTTAGAAAAGCACCGCCCGGGGGCTAAAATAAAGATGACCCTCGAGAGAGCGACTCCCAGGGAAAAAGTAGGTGGTGGTGAGGCAAATGGTAAAAGTCAATGTTGGGCCTTCTTTGGACAAGTTTTATTCAAAGCGAACCGTCAAGGGGTCCCATAAATCACCCGACCGCGTAAGGAACGCAAAATCCGGGAACATAACACGGTATGACGGAAACTAGGGCGGCAAGAGTGGAACAAAACACCGCATAAGGCCGAGCCTTCCACCCTTTACCAAGTATATAGATGCATTAATAATATAAGAGATATTGTGATATCCCAACATAAACCCTGTCCACCATGGAGCAATCTTCAACTTCACCTGCAACTAGCAACGCTATAAGAGGGGCTGAGCAAAGCGGTAACATAGCCAAACAACGGTTTGCTAGGAATGGTGTCAAAGGTTAGAGGTTCATGGCAATATGGGATGGCTGGACAAACAGTAATAGGTAGCGCAAAGATAGCGAAAGAACGAGGCAACTAGCATAGCAATGATAGTAGTGAGATCCAAGGTAGCGGTCATCTTGCCTGAAATCCCGCAAGGAAGAAGAACGAGTCCATGAAGAAGATGAAGCCACGAAGACGAACCACACGTAGACGAACGAATCCTCACGAACGCAACAAAACAGGAACTAACAAGAAGAAGCACACAACATAGGTAAACACACCACACATGACCAAGGCATGATGCACAACAAGCATGATGCATTACCAAGCTACATGAAGCTACTCATGGCAAGAGACGATGCAAACAAGAACAACACATTAAGGCAAGTTTAATTGAGGCCGGGAACAACATATAACAATTCCGGTAAGTCCTCATATGCAAATTTCAAAATTGGTCCAGAACTGATTAAACCTTATGTTGAAGTTGTTAAACAGCAAGTTAAAGATCACCAAGATGATCTACACGAAATTCTAGTCAAGTTACATATAAAGTTCATTAGATTTGGAGCTACGGTCTAAAAGATATGAGCAAAACAAGTTAAACATGGCATTGATGCAAAGTGCACCCAAACATCAAGCAAACACACCAAAACAAGGATGCAACATGATAATATGAAACTACATGCAAAATCAAGCAAGTTTCATATAGAGCACACTCAAAACGGAGCAACGGTGCAACACACACACACTATACAAGGCATAACAACAATCTGTCCATAACAGCAACTAGGCATCTTGCAATCATCAAAACAATAAGCTACAGCACCCCAACATAATAACAAAAGGCATGGGCATGAAGTACACGTAAAGCATAACAAAACATGAACACAGAGCTATCTCCAGAAACAACTAGAACATGCTCAAAAACACATGGAGATATTGCAAATAATAACAGTTTCAGACTTTAGCAGAAATAACATCAGGTTGCAATGTTTAGAGCTATCAAACAACATGTTACAGGAACTTAACATGGCAAACAAATACATGGCATGAATCTACTAATAGCATATATCAAAAGACCCTTACTGACCATGAGCCAAAAAGGCCTAGAAAATTTGATGGCACCCATGTAAACATGGCAAGTTATATTACAGATTCAAACATGGCAGAAATAACAATAAGTAGGCATGTTCGTGATCTTGAACCACTCACTACAGAGCATGGCAAGAGCAAGGTCATAGCATACACGGATCAACTCCAACGACCTCGTGAAAATTGAATCTCATGCAAACAATCTGTCAGGAAACATTTTCAAGCAACTTTGGAGCAAGAAATGAACATGTTCCAGCAGGCTATAATTGCAACCAAGAGCATGAATGGATAGAGCAAGACATGTATATCAAAACATGTTTATAGAGCATCTCCAGATTATGCATAGAGTGATTAGTGGAAGCATGTTAACATAGCAACAAAATATAACAGAATCTGTCAGGAAAACATTAATAGCAACTACCCTACTTTACAAGCTTGATGCACTCAGCACACAAATCACAAAAATACAAGGTCAACACCCCTAGAAAGATGGCATGGCATAGTTCAACATTTATGTAGAGCTCATACTCATAGAATGCACACATAAATCATGGCAAAAATGATAAAACAAAGAAGTGCTAACAGCCAAAGAGATTAACAACTACATGCACTCTTCCAACAGCATTTCGGGCATCAAGATGAGCTCAAATGAAAATGATGCAATGGAATAAAATGATGTACTCGTCGAGGCGAACAATTTGACATATTATACGCACGAAATGGAGCTACAGGTGCAGAGATGTGATGCGATGAAAATGGCATGAAATGATGAAAAACTCCCAGGACTTAGGCAAACGGGGGCAACCTCTGCGTTGGCACGGAAATCGAGGCACGGCGGGCTCGCCGGAGAGGATGACGGGGCGGCCGGAGAAGGCAGGACGGCGGATCCGTGCTCCTCGCCGGATCTCGCCGGATCCGGCCGGAGGCACGGCGGCGAAGCTCGGGCGGCGGGCGCACCGCCGGGCGGCGGCGCGGCCTCCGGCGACATCGGCGGCGGAAAGGCGCGATTCTGGCGGAGGTCGGCAAGCGGCGCAGAGGCGCTTCTGGCGGCGATCGACGACGGCGGCGGCGGCATGGGCGCCGGAAGGCGGAGGCGGCGACGGCACGGCGGCCGCGGCAGGACGTCTTGGGAGCGGCAATAGGCGGGTGGCATGGCGGCGGCGGCGCCGGGGCGCGGAGGAGCGCGCTGGGCGCATGGCGAGCAGGGCACGGCGGGTCCAGTGGGCAGCGCGCGGAAGCGGCCGGGCGAGCCACGTGGCAGCCCATGAGTGGACAGTGGGCGGCGGAGGACGCGTCCGGCGGGGTCGGACGTGTCCGCGAGCGCGAGACGAAAATTAGGTTTCGGGATCCGGATTTGGACGGGGAAGACTTATTTATAGGTAGAGGGAGCTAGGAGAGTCCATATGAGGTGCGGTTTTCGGCCACGCGATCGTGATCGAACGACCGGGAGCATGGAGAGGAGTTTGCTGGGCTTTGGGCCACTTTGGAAGGGTGTTGGGCTGCAACAAAGAGGGCTTTACTTGTTACCTTGCTAACCGTTGGAGTACCAAACGACCTCCAAATGGCACGAAACTTGACAGCGGTCTACGGTGCTATACCAAGGCCGCTTGGCAAACCTCGAACCATTCCGAGAAAGTTTAACACCCGCCACAACAGAGAGAAGAAGGGGCGCCCGAGGACATAGGAGTGCCGGATTGCAAAACGGACAACGGGGAAAATGCTCGGATGCAAGAGACGAACACGTATGCCAATGCGATGCGCATGATGACATGATATGAAATGCATATGATGACATGGCAAATGCAACACGCAAGCAAATGACATGGCAACGACGGCTAATAACTGGCGGACACCTGGCGCATCGGATCCGGGGCGTTACAGCCTGGCCCTGGTCGGCGTCCGTGGTTACTTCATAATAACACGCTTAACGAGATCTTGGTATTTGATCTGAGTCTGGCCACTGGCCTATACGCACTAACCAACTACGCGGGAACAGTTATGGGCACTCGACATCGTGGTATCAGCCGAAGCCTTCTTGACGTCAGCGACTGAGCAGCGCGTGCCGGATTGGACTGGAACGCCTGCTCTTGTATTAGGGAGGCTAGGTCTGCTTCCGGCCGCCCTCGCAACGTGCAGGTGTGCAATGGGCGATGGGCCCAGACCCCTGCGCCATAGGATTTAGACGGGCGTGCTGACCTCCCTGTTGTGCCTAGGTGGGGCTGCGACGTGTTGATCTTCCAAGGCCGGGCATGACCCAGGAAAGTGTGTCTGGCCAAAGGGGATCGAGCGTGTTGGGTTATGTGGTGCACCCCTGCAGGGAAGTTTATCTATTCGAATAGCCGTGTCCCTCGGTAAAGGGACGACCCGGAGTTGTACCTTGACCTTATGACAACTAGAACTGGATACTTAATAAAACACACCCAGACAAGTTCCAGAGATAACCCGGTGATCGCTTTCCCACAGGGCGACAAGGGAAGGATCGCCGGGTAGGATTATGCTATGCGATGCTACTTGGAGGACTTTGATCTACTCTCTTTTACATGCTGCAAGACGGAGGCTGCCAGAAGCGTAGTCTTCGATAGGACTAGCTATTCCCGTCTTATTCTGGCATTCTGAAGTTCAGTCCACCGATATTGCCTCTTTACACATATACCCATGCATATGTAGTGTAGATCCTTGCTTGCGAGTACTTTGGATGAGTACTCACGGTTGCTTTGCTCCCTCTTTTCCCCCTCTTTCCTTTTCTTCTCGGATGTCGCAACCAGACATGGAGCCCAGGATCCAGACGCCACCGTCGATAACGACTCCTACTACACTGGAGGTGCCTACTACTACGTGCAGGCCGCTGACGACAACCAGGAGTAGTTTAGGAGGATCCCAGGCAGGAGGCCTGCGCCTCTTTCGATCTGTATCCCACTTTGTGCTAGCCATCTTATGGCAACTTGTTTAACTTATGTCTGTACTCAGATATTGCTGCTTCCGCCGACTCGTTTATGTTCGAGCACTTGTATTCAAGCCCTCGAGGCCCATGGCTTGTAATATGATGCTTGTATGACTTATTTTATTTTTAGAGTTGTGTTATGATATCTTCCCGTGAGTCCTTGATCTTGATCGTACACGTTTGCGTGCATGATTAGTGTACGATTGAATCGGGGTCGTCACACTTCATATCAATAATCGCACCAATCGTTCTAAGGAAAGGTCTACCAAGAATAATAGGGCAAGAAAGATTGCAATCTATAAAAAGAACGATAAAATCTACGAGCACCAAATTTCTATTTGCAACAAGGAGAACATCATTGATCCTTCCCATTGGCTTTTTAATGATGGAATCCGCAATGTGTAAATTTAAAGAGCAATCATCAAGATCATGGAAACCTAGAATATCACATAAAGTTTTCAGAATCGTGGAAACACTAGCACCCAAGTCACAGAAAGCAAAAAACTCATGATCTTTAATTTTAATCTTTATAGTAGGTTCCCACTCATCATTAAGTTTTCTAGGTATAGAAACTTCCAAATTAAGTTTTTCATCATAAGATTGCATCAAGGCATCAACAATATGTTTGGTAAAAACTTTATTTGGACTATAAGGATTAGGAGAATTAACAACGGATTGCAACAAGGAAATACAACCTTCTAAAGAACAATTATCATAATCAAATTCCTTGAAATCCAAGATAGTGGGTTCAATGCTATTTAAAGTCATGACCTCTCCAATCCCACTTTTACCAAATTTAGCATCAAGATCTAAAAACTCCAAATTATTGGGACGCCTTCTAACTAAAGTTGACTCATCTGCAGTCCCGTTATTGTTATGATTCATATTGCAAAACAAAGATCTAATAGGAGACACATCAATAACTGTAAGATCTTCATCATTATTTTCATTGAAACTAGAAGGACACGCCTTTACAAAGCAATCTTTCTTAGCACGCAATCTAGCGGTTCTTTCCTTGCACTCATCAATGGAAATTCATATTCCTTTGAGAGACTCATTGATGTCATGCTTAGGAGGAGTAGATCTAAGTTTAAGAGAATCAACATCAAGCGAAAGTCTATCAACGTTCCTAGCCAAATCATCAACTTTGAGCAATTTTTCTTCAAGCAAGGCATTAAAATTCTTTTGAGAGATCATAAATTCTTTCAAACTATTCTCAAAATCAGAGGGCATCTTATTAAAATTACCATAAGAAGTATTGTAGGAATTTTACATAATTATTAGATAAATTACTAGGGAACGGTCTAGGATTAAAGTTTCCTCTATAAGCATTGTTTCCAAAACTATTCCTACCAACAAAATTCACATCCATAGATTCATTATTATTCTCAATCAAAGTAGACAAAGGCATATCATTGGGATCAAGAGGAGTATTTTTAGTTGCAAACAACTTCATAAGTTCATCCATCTTTCCACTCAAAACATTGATTTCTTCTATAGCATGCGCTTTTTTACTAGTAGATCTTACGGTGTGCCATTGAGAATAATTAGCCATAATATTATCAAGAAGTTTTGTAGCATCTCCTAAAGTGATTTCCATAAACGTGCCTCCCGCGGCCGAATCTAAAAGATTTCTAGAAGCAAAGTTGAAACCCGCATAAAATTTTTGTATGCTCATCCATAAATTCAAACCATGAGTAGGGCAATTGCGAATCATCAGTTTCATTCTTTCCCAACATTGGGCAACATGCTCATGATAAAGTTGCTTAAAATTCATAATATCATTCCTAAGAGTGATAATCTTAGCGGGAGGAAAATACTTAGAGATAAAAGCATCTTTGCACTTGTTCCAAGAATCAATACTATTTTTAGGCAAAGACGAAAACCAAACTTTAGCACGATCTCTAAGTGAAAACGGAAATAACTTCAATTTAACAATATCATTATCCATATCTTTCTTCTTTTTCATATCACACAAATCAACAATGTTGTTTAGATGGGTAGCGGCATCTTCACTAGGAAGGCCGGTGAATTGATCTTTCATAACAAGATTCAGCAAAGCAGTATTGATTTCACAAGACTCAACATCATTAAGAGGAGCAATCGGAGTACTAAGGAAATCATTATTATTGGTATTGGAGAAATCACACAATTTGGTATTATCTTGCGCCATGGCGACAAGTAATCCAACACACAAGCAAACAGAAAAAGGCAAGCAAAAGAGAGAGGATATTGGGAAAGAGAGGGCAAATAAAACAGCAAGGGTGAAGTGGGGGAGAGGAAAACGAGAGGCAAATGGCAAATAATGTAAATGCGAGGGAGATGAGTTTGTGATGGGTACTTGGTATGTCTTGACTTGAGCGAAGACCTCCTCGGCAACGGCGCCAGAAATCCTTCTTGCTACGTCTTGAGCTTGCGTTGGTTTTCCTTGAAGAGGAAATTGTGATGCAGCAATAGTAGCGTAAGTATTTCCCTCAGTTTTTGAGAACCAATGTATCAATATAGTAGGAGGCTCCTCAAAAGTCCCACGCACCTACACAAACAAAAAAAGAACTCGCAACCAACGCAATAAAGGGGTTGTGAATCCCTTCACGGCCACTTGCGAAAGTGAGATCTGATAGAGATAGTATGATAAGATAAATATATTTTTGGTATTTTATAATATAGATAGGAAAAGTAAAGATGCAAATAAAAGTAAATGGAAAACTTATATGATAAAAGATAGACCCGGGGGCCATAGGTTTCACTAGTGGCTTCTCTCAAGATAGCATAAGTATTACGGTGGGTGAACAAATTACTGTCGAGCAATTGATAGAAAAGCGAATAATTATGAGATTATCTAGGCATGATCATGTATATAGGCATCACGTTCGCGACAAGTAGACCGACTCCTGCCTGCATCTACTCCTATTACTCCACACATCGACCGCTATCCAGCATGCATCTTGAGTATTAAGTTCATAAGAACAGAGTAACACATTAAGAAAGATGGCATGATGTAGAGGGATAAACTCATGCAATATGATATAAACCCCATCTTTTTATCCTTGATGGCAACAATGCAATACGTGCCTTGCAACCCCTGCTGTCACTGGGTAAGGGCACCGCAAGATTGAACCCAAAGCTAAGCACTTCTCTCATGGCAAGAAAGATCAATCTAGTAGGCCAAACCAAACTGATAATTCGAAGAGACTTGCAAAGATAACTCAATCATACATAAAAGAATTCAGAGGAGATTCAAATATTTCTCATAGATAAACTTGATCATAAACGCAAAATTCATCAGATCTCGACAAACACACCGCAAAAAGAGTTACATCAAATAGATCTCCACAAGAGAGGGGGAGAACATGGTATTGAGATCCAAAAAGAGAGAAGAAGCCATCTAGCTAATAACTATGGACCCGAAGGTCCGTGGTAAACTACTCACAACTCATCGGCGGGGCTATGGTGTTGATGTAGAAGCCCTCCGTGGTCGATCCCCCCTCCGGTGGAGCGCCGACGAAGGCTCCAAGATGGGATGTCACGGATACAAAAGGTTACGGCGGTGGAAATTGTTTTTTCGTTGGCTCCCTGGATGTTTTCGGGGTACGTGGGTATATATAGGAGGAAGAAGTACGTCAGTGGCCGCCCGAGGGGCCCACGAGATAGGGGGGCATGCCCTGTAGGGGTAGGCGCGCCCTCCACCCTCGTGGCCGCCTCGGCTGCTTCTTGGCTTGCATTCCAAGTCCTCTGGATCACGTTCGTTCCAAAAATCACGCTCCCGAAGGTTTCCTTCCGTTTGGACTCTGTTTGATATTCCTTTTCTTCGAAATACTGAAATAGGCAAAAAAATAGCAATACGGGCTGGGCCTCCGGTTTGTAGGTTAGTCCCAAAAATGATATAAATGTGTAAAATAAAGCCCATAAACATCCAAAATGGGTAATATAATCGCATGGAACAGTAAAAAATTATAGATACGTTGGAGACGTATCAAGCATGCCCAAGCTTAATTCCTACTCGTCCTCGAGTAGGTAAATGATAAAAACAGAATTTTTGATGTGGAATGCTACCTAGCATAATTCTCAATGTAATTTCCTTTATTGTGGCATGAATGTTCAGATCCAAATGATTCAAAATAAAAGTTCATATCGACAAAAGAAATAGTAATACTTCAAGCATACTAATAAAAGCAATCATGTCTTCTCAAAATAACATGGCTAAAGAAAGTTCATCCCTACAAAATCATATAGTTAGGCTATGCTTCATTTTCGTCACAAAAAAATGTTCCCTAATTCTACACCCCCGATGACAAGCCAAGCAATTGTTTCGTACTTAAATAATCTCAAACCTTTTCAACCTTCACACAATACATGAGCGTGAGCCATGGATATAGCACTATGGGTGGAATAGAATATGATGATGGGGATTGTGTGGAGAATATAAAAAAGGAGAAAATATCACATTAATGAGGATAATCAACGGGCTATGGAGATGCCCATCAATTGATGTCAACATGAGGAGTAGGGATTGCCATGCAACGGATGCACTAGAGCTATAAATGTATGAAAGCTCAACAAAATAAAACTAGTGGGTGTGCATCCAACTTGCTTGCTCACGAAGACCTAAGGCCTTTGAGGAAGCCCATCGTAGGAATATACAAGCCAACTTCTATAATGAAAAATTCCCACTAGTATATGAAAGTGACAACATATGAGACTCACTATATGAAGAACATGGTATATGAGACTCGCTATATGAAGAACATGGTGCTACTTTGAAGCACAAGTGCGGAAAAAGAGATAGTAACATTGCCCCTTTTTATTTATTTTCTTTCCTTTTTCTTTTTTTTCCTTTTTTGGCCTTTCTTCTTTCTTCTTTTTTTGGCCTTTCCTTTTTTTATCTTTCTTTTTTTCTTTTTGGGAACAATGCTCTAATAATGATGATCATCACACTTTTATTGATTACAACACACGAATTACAACTCGAAACTAGAACAAGATATGACTCTATATGAATGCCTCCGGCGGTGTACCGGGATGGTGCAATGAATCAAGAGTGACATGTATGAAAAACTATGCATGGTGGCTTTGCCACAAATACGATGTCAACTACATGATCATGCAATGGCAATATGACAATAGAAATGTGTGTCATGATGATAAATGGAACGGTGGAAAGTTGCATGGCAATATATCTCGGAATGGCTATGGAAATGCCATAATAGGTAGGTATGGTGGCTGTTTTGAGGAAAATATAAGGAGGTTTATGTGTGATAGAGCATATCGTATCACGGGGTTTGGATGCACCGGCGAAGTTTGCACCAACTCTCAAGGTGAGAAAGGGCAATGGACGGTACCGAAGAGGTTAGCAATGATGGAAAGGTAAAAGTGTGTATAATCCATGGACTCAACATTAGTCAAAAGAACTCATATACTTATTGCAAAAATTTAGAAGTCATCAAAAACCAAGCACTACGCGCATGCTCCTAGAGGGATAGATTGGTAGGAAAAGACCATCGCTCGTGTTTCAAATTTGTTACACAACTTTAACCATATGTGCATGCTATGGGACTTGCTAACTTAAACATAAGCATTCTTTAAATTCATAATCACCCAACTAGCATGACTTTAATATCACTACCTCCATATCTCAAAACAATTATCAAGTATCAAGTTGATCATAGCATCCAATTCACTTCCTATGATAGTTTTTATTATACCCAACTTGGATGCCTACCAATCTAAGACCAATTTTATAACCATAGCAAATACCATTCTGTTCTAAGAGACTCTCAAAATAATATAAGTGAAGCATGAGAGACTAGCAATTTCTACAAAATTAAGCCACCGCCGTGCTCTAAAAGATATAAGTGAAGCACTAGAGCAAAAACTATCTAGCACAAAAGATATAAGTAAGCACATAGAGTATTCTAATAAATTCAATCAAGTGGGATTCTCCCAAAAGGTGTGTACAGCAAGGATGATTGTGGTAAACTAAAAGCAAATACTAATATCATACACGACGCTCTAAGCAAAACACATATCCTGTGGCGAATAAAAATATAGCTCCAAGTAAATTTACCAATGAACGAAGACGAAAGAGGGGATGCCTTCCGGGGGCATCCCCAAGCTTAGGCTTTTGGCTATTCTTGAATATCTTGGGGTGCCATGGGCATCCCCAAGCTTAGGATTTTGCCACTCATTATTCCATAGTCCATAAAATCTTTACCCAAAACTTGAAAACTTCACAACACAAAACTCAACAGGAAATCTCATAAGCTCCGTTAGTGAAAGAAAACAAAACCACCACATAAGGTACTGTAATGAACTCATTCTTTATGTATATTAGTGTTAAACCTACTGTATTCCAAGTTCTCTATGGTTCATACCACTTAATACTAGCCATAGATGCATCAAAATAAGCAAACAACACACGAAAAACAGAATCTGTAAAAAACAGAACAGTCTGTAGCAATCTGTAACTTATGAAAACTTATGGAACTTTAAAAATCCTACCAAAATAGGAAGTCCTGGGAAATTTGTCTATTTATCAGCAGAAAAAATAATCAACTCAAAAGTACGTTTCGTTGATTTAACAAAACTAATTTGGTGTGCTAAAAGTTTCTGTTTTTCAGCAGAATCAAATTAACTATCACCATAGGATATCCTATAAGTTCTACTTGGCACAAACACTAATTAAAACAAAAAACACATCTAAACAGAAGGTAGATGCAAAATTTATTACTAAACAGAAATAAAAACAAAAAACACAAATAAAATTGGGTTTCCTCCCAACAAGCGCTATCGTTTAACGCCCCTAGCTAGGCATAAAAGCGAAGATAGATCTAAGTAGTGCCATCTTTGGCACTCGATTCATAAGTAGCTCGCATGATAGATTCATAAGGTAATTTGATTTTCTTTCTTGAAAAGTGCTCCATGCCTTTCCTTAATGGAAATTGGAATCTAATATTCCCTTCCTTCATATCAATAATCGCACTAATCGTTCTAAGGAAAGGTCTACCAAGAATAATAGGGCAAGAAAGATTGCAATCTATATCAAGAACGGTAAAATCTACGGGCACCAAATTTTTATTTGCAACAATGAGAACATCATTGATCCTTCCCATTGACTTTTTAATGGTGGAATACGCAAGGTGCAAATTTAAAGAGCAATTATCAAGATCATGGAAACCTAGAATATCACATAAAGTTTCTGGAATCGTGGAAACACTAGCACCCAAATCACATAAAGAAAAACACTCATGATCTTTAATTTTAATCTTTATAGTTGGTTCCCACTCATTTTTAAGTTTTCTAGGTATAGAAACTTCCAAATTAAGTTTTTCATCATAAGATTGCATCAAGGCATCAACAATATGTTTGGTAAAAGCTTTATTTTGACTATAAGCATGAGGAGAATTAACAATGGATTGCAACAAGGAAATACAACCTTCTAAAGAACAATTATCATAATCAAATTCCTTGAAATCCTAGATAGTGGGTTCAATGCTATTTAAAGTCATGACCTTTCCAATCCCATTTTTACCAAATTTAGCATCAAGATCTAAAAACTCCGAATTATTGGGATGCCTTCTAACTAAAGTTGACTCATCTACAGTCCCATTATTGTTAAGATTCATATTGCAAAACAAAGATCTAATAGGAGACACATCAATAACTTTAAGATCTTCATCATTATTTTCATTGAAACTAGAAGAACACGCCTTTACAAAGCAATCTTTCTTAGCACGCAATCTAGCAGTTCTTTCCTTGCACTCATCAACGGAAATTCTCATTGCTTTGAGAAACTCATTGATATCATGCTTAGGAGGAGTAGATCTAAGTTTAAGAGAATCAACATCAAGCGAAAGTCTATCAACCTTCCTAGCCAAATCATCAACTTTGAGCAATTTTTCTTCAAGCAAGGCATTAAAATTCTTTTGAGAGATCATAAATTCTTTCACACTATTCTCAAAATCAGAGGGCATATTATTAAAATTAGCATAAAAATTATTGTAGGAATTTCCATAATTATTAGAGGAATTACTAGGGAACAGTCTAGGATTAAAGTTTCCTCTATAAGCATTGTTTCCAAAACTATTCCTACCAACAAAATTCACATCCATAGATTCATTATTATTCTCAATCAAAGTAGACAAAGGCATATCATTGGGATGAAGAGAAGTATTTTTAGTAGCAAACAACTTCATAAGTTCATCCATCTTTCCACTCAAAACATTGATTTCTTCTATAGCATGCACTTTTTTACTAGTAGATCTTTCGGTGTGCCATTGAGAATAATTAGCCATAATATTATCAAGAAGTTTTGTAGCATCTCCTAAAGTGATTTCCATAAACGTGCCTCCCGCGGCCGAATCTAAAAGATTTCTAGAAGCAAAGTTCAAACCGGCATAAAAGTTTTGTATGATCATCCATAAATTCAAACCATGAGTAGGGCAATTGCGAATCATCAGTTTCATTCTTTCCCAAGATTGGGCAACATGCTCATAATCAAGTTGTTTAAAATTCATAATATCATTCCTAAGAGTGATAATCTTAGCGGGAGGAAAATACTTGGAGATAAAAGCATCTTTGCACTTGTTCCAAGAATCAATACTATTTTTAGGCAGAGACGAAAACCAAGCTTTAGCACGATCTCTAAGTGAAAACTGAAATAACTTCAATTTAACAATATCATTATCCGTATCTTTCTTCTTTTGCATATCACACAAATCAACAAAGTTGTTAGATGGGTAGCGACATCTTCACTAGGAAGGCCGGCGAATTGATCTTTCATAACATGATTCAGCAAAGCAGTATTGATTTCACAAGACTCAACATCATTAAGAGGAGCAATCGAAGTACTAAGGTAATCATTATTATTGGTATTGGAGAAATCACATAATTTGGTATTATCTTGCGCCATGGCGACAAGTAATCCAACACACAGCCAAACAGAAAAAGGCAAGCGAAAGAGAGAGGAGATTGGGAAAGAGAGGGTGAATAAAACAGCAAGGGTGAAGTGGGGGAGAGGAAAACGAGAGGCAAATGGCAAATAATGTAAATGCGAGGGAGATGAGTTTGTGATGGGTACTTGGTATGTCTTGACTTGAGCGAAGACCTCCTCGGCAACGGCGCCAGAAATCCTTCTTGCTATGTCTTGAGCTTGCGTTGGTTTTCCTTGAAGAGGAAATTGTGATGCAGCAATAGTAGCGTAAGTATTTCCCTCAGTTTTTGAGAACCAATGTATCAATCCAGTAGGAGGCTCCTCAAAAGTCCCACGCACCTACACAAACAAACAAAGAACTCGCAACCAACGCAATAAAGGGGTTGTGAATCCCTTCACATCCACTTGCGAAAGTGAGATCTGATAGAGATAGTATGATAAGATAAATATATTTTTGGTATTTTATAATATAGATAGGAAAAGTAAAGATGCAAATAAAAGTAAATGGAAAACTTATATGATAAAAGATAGACCCGGGGGCCATAGGTTTCACTAGTGGCTTCTCTCAAGATAGCATAAGTATTACGGTGGGTGAACAAATTACTGTCGAGCAATTGATAGAAAAGCGAATAATTATGAGATTATCTAGGCATGATCATGTATATAGGCCTCACGTTCGCGACAAGTAGACCGACTCCTGCCTGCATCTACAACTATTACTCCACACATCGACCGCTATCCAGCATGCATCTAGAGTATTAAGTTCATAAGAACAGAGTAACACATTAAGAAAGATGGCATGATGTAGAGGGATAAACTCATGCAATATGATATAAACCCCATCTTTTTATCCTTGGTGGCAACAATTCAATACGTGCCTTGCAACCCCTGCTATCACTGGGTAAGGACACCGCAAGATTGAACCCAAAGCTAAGCACTTCTCCCATGGCAAGAAAGATCAATCTAGTAGGCCAAACGAAACTGATAATTCGAAGAGACTTGCAAAGATAACTCAATCATACATAAAAGAATTCAGAGGAGATTCAAATATTTCTCATAGATAAACTTGATCATAAACCCACAATTCATCGGATCTCAACAAACACACTGCAAAAAGAGTTACATCGATTAGATCTCCACAAGAGAGGGGGAGAACATGGTATTGAGATCCAAAAAGAGAGAAGAAGCCATCTAGCTAATAACTATGGACCCGAAGGTCTGTGGTAAACTACTCACAACTCATTGGAGAGGCTATGGTGTTGATTTAGAAGCCCTCCGTGGTCGATTCCCCCTCCGGCGGAGCACCGGTAAAGGCTCCAAGATGGGATCTCGTGGATACAGAAGGTTACAGAGATGGAAATTGTTTTTTCGTTGGCTCCCTGGATATTTTTGGGGTACGTGGGTATATATAGGAGGAAGAAGTACGTCGGTGGCCACCCGAGGGGCCCACGAGACAGGGGGCACGCCCTCCACCCTTGTGGACGCCTCGGCTGCTTCTTGGCTTGCACTCCAAGTCCTCTGGATCATGTTTGTTCCAAAAATCACGCTCCTGAAGGTTTCATTCCGTTTGGACTCCGTTTGATATTCCTTTTCTTCGAAATACTGAAATAGGCAAAAAATAGCAATACGGGCCGGGCCTCCGGTTAGTAGGTTAGTCCCAAAAATGATATAAATGTGTAAAATAAAGCCCATAAACATCCAAAAGGGGTAATATAATAGCATGGAACAATCAAAAATTATAGATACGTTGGAGGGAGACGTATCATAGTCCAAGTTGTCTCCGGTATGTGGTACATGCAAAATGAGCAAACACAAGCGACAATCGGAAATACAATGGTTAGCGCACACAAAGTGTCCATAATGTAAGAATGAGTCTGTGCGGCGAGATTGTTCGTGACAAAGCACATGAATCTTAACAAGATGATATAGAATGATATGCAAAGCATTCGTGGGAGGAAATGCAATCATTGTGCGCACAAATGTGTTGTGAATATGATCAATGCCACCATGGTGCAAAATGATGCCAAAGTGAGATGGTTTATCAATAGCATGTATATGGCAATGGATGCTCAATATGATTATGTTATCATGCAATTGATGGTATGCAATGTGATCATTATGTATGAATATTCCATCAAGGAAGATCACAAAAAATTTGCTAAGGAAAAGCACAAGCTCATATACCATGGATGACATGGAAATTGTTGCAACAAGGCAAGCATAATGTGAGTCAGTCCATGCATAAGATGCAAATTTGTTATGGGTGGTGTTGTACCATAGCTTGATGTCGTGGCACTCCTCAACGTGAAGGTCCATAGGGTCCATCTCCCATGTCATTTCTCCATCCAATAGATGTATCATGTAGACAACAAGAAGGAAACAACAATGGAAGAGTGACCCATCCAATGTGCGTATTTGAGGATGGCTCAAAGGGAAGGAGTTCACCTCATGAATATTCCCGAAGATGTTGGAGTTGTACATCATGCATGCCTTCACATAACCAATATGTCTCATGACGGTAATGCCTTGTGAATCCTTCAAAACAAAAGAACATGACAAACAGTCGGAAAAACAAATGAGGTTAGCATAAATGCAAAACCTATCATTCATGTGGTAAGATACCCAACAAGTGTATGCATCATGCTCATCATAATAAAGGACAAGGGAGAATTTTATAGTATGGAGGCATATGATGCAAGAACAACCAAATACAATAGGCTCAATCAAACATAGTATGGTTGCACTCACTACAAGTGGATAGTATGGTTGCACTCACTACAAGTGGATATGAGAGAGGCAACTACTGGAGACAAGAGACCACGATCAAGACAAATCAAGTGAGAGGCATGAACATATATGTCATCAACCCAAGAAAGCGAGTAAGAGTGGAACATGGGTGATGCGACAAAGCAAGCAATCATAGTGATCAAGTTAAGCAAATTAGTAGTGCGAAGATGCAATGTACTGGAAGGAATCATGGCAATCATGTCATGTGTGCAAATAGTGGGCATGAATAATTCACATGTCATAGCACAAGAATGAAAGAAAGATATGAGGAGAGTATCATCATTGTATTGGCAAGAAGTCCTAGGTAAATAGCAATGGAACATCATGACTCTCCCAACACAAGAATCAACAATAGCATGTGGCACATGGTAAACATGGCAATAGCAACAAGTATCTCCACCAAGCATGCAAGTACACATAGAAGTAGCATAATGGTGAATCATGGCTAGATGCAAGCAAGGGTCACAATTGCATGGCAAAATCATGTAAAGAGGCATAACATGCAAAGTGAACACGATAGTATGGACATAAGGTGACAAGTGGTAAATAGCCCATAGCCGTGTGAGACACAAGTAAAAGAGATGCCCGTAGCCATTGCGCAAAGAGAACAATGGTAATGACAATTCACGTGATCCCGAAGCATCATTGCTTTCAAGAGCTCGTTTCGCCAACTCTTGTGATTGAGAGGTTGATGAGTATACATGAGTACCTACACAAAACAAAAACAAAGGGAAAATTGTGTGTGTGTGTGTGGTATATGTACACATCATCCATCATGATGTGCATGTGCATGTGTTGGTTAGCACAAAATATCCAATGCTCAAACAAATGAGATGCGTGATATAGAATCATGTCATCCATCATGAGAGGTTTGTTGTTATGCAAGGCATAATGGAGACTCAAATTGTGTAATGCATCACGAGAAATATGTACAACATTGTTATTCATGGAATGCATATGGTGCACACAATCATGGTAATCATGCAAGATATGGAATGCATCAAGATCTCCTAGTATGTATGAGGAAACTATGGGGGTCTCCTCATGAGCATTAGTAGAAACATCCCATGGAGAATATTGACAACATCCAAAACAAAGCATATTTGGTTCTATGTGATCATGGCATGACATAGTATATGAATTGTGCAAATCATGTAAAGGAAGCATGGCAATATCATCACATGAAAAACAAAAGCCAATGACCCTCATCTCGTCATCTATGCCATAAGTGCAAATGGGATTGATTTTAATGGGGCATGCATAGTTACTATGTTGAGATTGAAATGATGCAATATGGGAGATCTCACTCATAGCATATGACAAGTTCAATGGATTGTCAAACATGACATGACCAATAGAATTTTCACATGATATCCTATGGAGCATAGCATCACAACTAGGCAATTCAACATGATCATCATCATATTCATCATAAATGGGTGGCATATCGGAACAAGACATAGTATGTGATGAATCCATAGGGTGATCAACATCATGGGAGCAATCGATGTCAAGAGAGTCCACTAGTGGGACAAGAGAAGCACCGTCACCTATGTTACCTTTGGAGCATCGCTCATGTGTTGTAGGTGAGGTGTCGAAGATCCACTCGTTGTCATCTTCATCTTGATGGAACTATGTGGGGGGTGCATCATCGTCCACCATGGCCATCGATTTTCCCATTGGAGGGATGGACTCGTCGATGGTAGGCATGTTCTCATGTAGGAGACCTAGCACCAAGGAAAACACACTCGGACTAGAGGTTAAGTCGTTAGAAATCATAGTGGCCTCACGTGCCGTGTCAACTACCTCACTCGCTAAGTGTTGTGGCTCACCCACTCCCTCAAGGATGCTCTCACTCATATGGTTGGTGGAGTCACTCAAATGGCGCTCAACCTCACATAGTATGTGTGGCATGCTCTCATGTGTGGGGCCAGTGGTGGTCACACTCATCCTCTCATAGGAAATGCTCTCAATGTCACGTATGGTGGAGTCACTCATGTCACTCATGTGGTAGTGGCTCTCCTCACATGGCACTTGGGGCATCTCGACATATGTGGGTGTCGGAGAGATGTAGGTGCAAATGTATCCATCTGCGGTCGCGTATCTTGACTCGGAGTATGAGTCCAATATGGGCGCTGTCTTCATGCTGTTGAAGAGGTTCGTTGTAACGCCCCGGATTCGATGCGCCAGTTGTCTGCCAGTTATTCACCGTCGTTGCCATGTCATTTGCTTGCGTGTTGCATTCCATCATGTCATCATGTGCATTTCATTTTGCATACGTGTTCGTCTCATGCATCCGAGTCTTTTCCCCGTTGTTCGTTTTGCAATCCGGCGCTCCTATGTCCCCCGGCGTCCCCCTTTTGTCTCTCGTTGTGAGCGGGTTTTAAACTTTCTCGAAATGGTCCAAGGTTTGCCAAGCGGCCTTGGTATACCACCGGTAGACCGCCTGTCAAGTTTCGTGCCATTTGGAGGTTGTTTGATACTCCAACGGTTAACTGGGTAACTGTGAAGGCCTCTTTTGTTTGCAGCCCAACAACCCTTCCAAAGTGGCCCAAAACCCAGCAAACTCCCCTCCATGCTCTCGGTCGTTCGATCACGATTGCGTGGCCGAAAACCGCTCCTCATTTGGACTCTCCTAGCTCCCTCTACCTATAAATATGTCTTCCTCCCCGAAATCCCGCAGTCCAAACCCTAAAAATCATCCCCGTCGCCACCGGACGCGTCCGCCACCCAACACGTCGCTCACCCACGGCGCCCGAGCTGGCCAAAGGCCACACGTGGCCTCCGCCACGTCCTCACGCCAGCCCGCCGAGCCAAGCGGGCCCGCCCAGCCAGCGCCGCCGCCGCTTCGCCCGCCCTGCGTCCGCGCTGCCGCGTCGCCGGCGTCTGCCCCGCCGCCCGCCGCCTCCGCGCTCTGCTCCCCAGCGAAGGCGCGCCCGCCCCGCCGCGGCCTCCTCCACCGGCTGCCGCCCGCCATGCCGCTTCGCCGGCGTCGCCGTCCCCGCCGCAGGCTGCTGCACCGCGCCGCGACCCCAAGCGCCCGAGGCCTCCGGCCTCCTCGCCGCCACCGGTGGTCGCCGCCGCCGCAGCTGCCCTCGCCACGCCGACCCAGCGCCGCCCTATGCCTCCGCCGCGCCGGATCCGGCGAAGGACCGACCGGATCCAGCTTCGGCGCCGCCTCCCCGCGTTCTCCGGCGAGATCCCGCGAACTCTGGCGACCTCCCCGGCGATCCTCGAAAACCGTGCAGATTCGAAGGTTGATCCGTTTTCCACTAAGTCCCGAAGTATTTACATTATCATGCCATCCTCATCACATCGCATCTCTGCATCCGTATCTCTGTTTCGTGCGTATAATATGTCAAATTGTTTGTCTCGACGAGTACTTCATTTCATTCCATTGCATCATTTTCATTTGAGCTTATCTTGATGCCCGAAATGCTGTTGGAAGAGTGCATGTTGATGTTACTCTGCTGAAACTGTTATAACATGCTCATTTGTCATTTTTGCCATGATTGATGTGTGCATCCTATGAGTATGAGCCCTACATGTATGTTGATCTATGCTATGCCATCTTTCCAGGGGTGTATGCCATGTATTTTTGTGATCAATGTGGTGACTAGCACAAGCATGCAAACTAGGCTTCGTGATATTGCTGATTTTAGTCCCTGTTCTGCTGTTATTTTGATGCCATGTAAACTTGATGCTACAGAGAGATCCATCCTTATTTTGAGTTACTTCAGTAAGGGTGTTTTGAACATATGGTTGTTGTCTATCCATACCTGCCCTTGTTTGCAATTATGGAGTAGTCTAGCATGTCATTTGAGTGCTCTACTTTTGCTTCAAAATGTTTCCTGGCAGATTGTTTACATGTTATTCAATATGGCCAAGCTTGCTATAGTTGATCCTTGCATGCTATGGACTTGTTCTTGACTTGGTTTGTTTCACAAACATGTCTTCTTGATGATGCTATGCTTATCTTGTCATGCAATGACTTGTGGTGAGTGAATCGAGCTTGTTAAGTAGTGTACTTGCTGTTGCTGTTTTCCTGACAGATTCTGTTATATTTTGTTGCTATGTAAACATGCTTCTACTAATTATTCTATGCATAATCTGGAGATGACCTATAAACATGTTTTGATCTACATGTCTTGCTCTATCCATTAATGCCCCTGGTTGGAATTATAGCCTGCTGGCACATGTTGTTATCTTGCTCCAAATTTGCTTGATAATGTTGCTGTCAGCCTGTTTACATTAAGTTCAGTTGTTTCCATGTGTTTTCCTAGTGATCCATGAACCCTATGACCTTGATCTTGCCATGCTTAGCTTCATAAACATGCCTTATTACTGTTGGTTGCCTTTCCATGCCATGTATTGCTCTGTGGTGAGTGGTTCAAGCTCACCAACATGCCTACTTATTGTTGTTCCTGCCATGTTTGAATCTGTAATATAACTTGCCATGTTTACATGGGTGCCATCATATTTTCTGTGCCTTTTTGGCTCATGGTCAGTAAGGGACTTTTTATCTATGCAATTAGTAGATTCATGCCATGCCTTTGTTTGCCAAGATATGTTCCTGTAACATGTTGTTTGCTTGCTCTAAACATTGCAACCTGATGTTATTTCTGCAACGTCTGAAACTGTTATTATTTGCAATCTTACCATGTGTTTTGGAGCATGTTCTAGTGATTTCTGGAGATAGCTCAGTGTTCATGTTTTGTTATGCTTTACCAGTACTTCATGCCCATGCCTTTTGTTATCATGTTGGGGTGCTCTAGCTTATTGTTTTGATGCATGCAAGATGCCTAGTTGCTGTTATGGACAGATTGTTGTTATGACTTGTATAGTGTGTGTGTGTTGCACCGTTGCTCCGTTTTGAGTGTGCTCTATATGAAACTTGCTTGATTTTGCATGTAGTTTCATATTATCATGTTGCATCCTTGTTTTGACGTGTTTGCTTGATGTTTGTATGCATTTTGCATCAATGCCATGCTTAACTTGTTTTGCTCATATTTTCTAGGCCGTAGCTCTGAATCTAATCAACTTTATATGTAACTTGACTAGAATTTCGTGTAGTTCATCGTGGTGTATCTTAACTTGCTGTTTAACAACTTGAACATAAGGTTTATTCAGATCTGGACCAATTTTGAAATTTGCATATGAGGACTTACCGGAATTGTTATATGTTGTTCCCGGCCTCATTTAAACTTGACTTGGCGTGTTGTTCTTGTTTGCATCGTCTCTTGCCATGAGTAGCTTCATGTAGCTTGGTCGTGCATCATGCTTGTTGTGCATCATGACTTGTTCATGTGTGGTGTGTTTACCTATGTTGTGTGCTTCTTATTGTTAGTTCCTGTTTCGTTGCGATCGTGAGGATTCGTTCGTCTACGATTGGTTCGGCTTCATCCGTTCGTCTTCTTCATGGACTCGTTCTTCTTCCTTGCGGGATTTCAGGCAAGATGACCGCTACCCTGGATCTCACTACTATCATTGCTATGCTAGTTGCTTCGTTCTATCGCTATGCTGCGCTACCTATTACCTGTTTATCAAGCCATCCCATATTGCCATGAACCTCTAACCTTTGACACCTTTCCTAGCAAACCATTGTTTGGCTATGTTACCGCTTTGCTCAGCCCCTCTTATAGCGTTGCTAGTTGCGTGAAGTTGAAGATTTCTCCATGGTGGATGGGGTTATGTTGGGATATCACAATATCTCTTATATTATTAATGCATCTATATACTTGGTAAAGGGTGGAAGGCTCGGCCTTATGCCTGGTGTTTTGTTCCACTCTTGCCGCCCTAGTTTCCGTCATACCGGTGTTATGTTCCCGGATTTGCGTTCCTAACGTGGTCGGGTGATTTATGGGACCCCCCTGACAGTTCGCTTTGAATAAAACTTGTCCAGCAAGGCCCAACCTTGGTTTTACCATTTGCCTCACCACCACCTACTTTTCCCTTGGGAGTCGCTCTCTCGAGGGTCATCTTAATTTTAGTCCCCCCGGGCCAATGCTTGTCTAAGTGTTGGTCCAAACCGAGCGATGTCTGGCGCCCCCTGGGCAACCAGGGTCTATGCCAACCCGTCGTCTTGCTCATCCGGTGTGCCCTGAGAACGAGATATGTGCAGCTCCTATCGGGATTGTCGGCACAGCGGGCGGCTTTGCTGGTCTTGTTTTACCATTGTCGAAATGTCTTGTAAACCGGATTCCGAGATCGATCGAGTCTTCCCGGAGAAGGTCTATTCTTCGTTGATCGCGAGAGCTTGTCATGGGCTAAGTTGGGACACCCCGTAGGGTTTAAACTTTCGAGAGCCGTGCCATGGTTATGTGGCAGATGGGAATTTGTTAATGTCCGGTTGTAGATAACTTGACACCAGATCCGAATTTAAAATGCATCAACCGCGTGTGTAGCCGTGATGGTCTCTTCTCGGCGGAGTCCGGGAAGTGAACACGGTTTCTGTGTTATGCTTGACGTAAGTAGTTGTTCAGGATCACCTCTTGATCATTGCTAGTTGACGACCGTTCCTTTGTTTCTCTTCTCGCTCTCATTTGCATATGTTAGCCACCATATATGATTAGTCGCTGCTGCAACCTCACCACTTTACCCCTTCCTTTCCCTTTAAGCTTTGCTAGTCTTGATACCCAGGTAATGGGATTGTTGAGTCCTCGTGGCTCACAGATTACTACAACAACAGTTGCAGGTACAGGTTATGCGATGATCATGATGCGAGAACGATGCTTGCTTGCATTGAGTTCTTCTTCTGCTTCTTCTTCGATCAGGGGATAGGTTCCAGGTCGGCAGCCTTGGCTAGCAGGGTGGATGTCATTTGAGTTCCTGTTTGTGTTTCATCCGTAGTCGGGTGGTGCTCTTTTGTAAGATGATGTTGTATTTGTGTGGCATTGTATGCCTTTTGTATGTATCCCCTTCTATTTTATGTAATGTTGATGTAATGATATCCACCTTGCAAAAGCGTCTCAATATGCGGGTCTATCCTTGGTGGGACCTTCGAGTTCCTTTTGGATAGGGTCGCATATTGGGCGTGATAAGTTGGTATCAGAGCCTCGACCGACCTTAGGAGCCCCCTTGATTGATCGTGTAGTTTGGCCGTTGTTGAGTCTAGAAGAAGACTATTTTCAGAGTCTAGTTATATCGGAGAGTAGGAATTCTTTTTACTCCTCAGTCCCTTCGTCGCTTTGGTGAGGAATATTGACGTAGATGTTTTGAACTACTCCTCTTCCTCTTCAAATTTTTCTTTAGGATCTCGAAGTTGGTTTTCCGATCGTTGGTCCTCCGCTCTTTTCATCCGGTGCATTTATCGTCAAGTTGACTCGAGTCTCTTCATCTCTGAGTTCAATCCTCAGTTGTTTTCTTTTCCCTTCCACCCACCCTTCTTCCTCTCGGAACCGGAGTCTGTAATCGAGTACCCATCCCACTCGTGTGAAGTCTTTGCTTTCTTTCCTCAATGATTTTAGCCGGTGTTTTTTTTCTCTTCAAGTTATTCATCGGTTTTTCCCCTTCCAAGTTGCCTTTGTTTTCCCGCCCTCCCACCCTCTTCTTCCCGGAGTCTGACTCTCTCTCGACCATCTATTTCATTTGTTCGGAGCCTCTTCAGTCTTCCATCAATTATTTCAACTGGTGATTTCTCGTCTCGTTTGTCTTTCTTCAACTCTTTTCTTTTCCGGTGGATTCAATTCAAGTTTTTCGGTAGTGATTATATTCTTTTCCGTCGGCTCAAGTGTTTTCCCTGCTCGTTCGCCTCTCGCCATTCAATCCTTCCGGAGTTCAAGACATCTCAGGAGATTCGTCTGTGTTCGAACTAATTCGAGGTTGCCACCTCATTCAAATATTTCAATTGCTCCGGTGCATCATCTATCTGTTCAACAATCCCTTTCCAACGGTGTTTTCTCTTTAGTGGGCCCTAACCCACAGGTCTTTTCCCAGGATCTTACCTGACTCTTTTAATTCCCCCGGAGTCATTCATAATTCTTTTCAAGTGTGATGTAAGAATGAATTCATCAGTCACTTGCCTTCTCCAAGATGTCTTTCAAATCTTTTTCATTGTTGGCTGAACCTCTTCGCTTTTCATTCTTCCAGAGTATCTTAGTAATTTTGGTGGTGTTTCTCGTCATTTTTTGAAGACCAAAGAAGAAGATTTCTCTTTAATCTTGTCCGTTCTCCCGGAGATTCACGGTGCTAGCTCGACGTTATCCTATCAAATTGTTTCAAGTCATGCAAATTCTTTTCATCTATCCGGAGCATTTCAGGAGTTGCTTTCTCTCTCGATCATCCGGAGGCCATCTTTTCAGAAGATTTCTTCATTCTAAGTTTTCAGATCCGATCTCCAATTATTCTATAATTGTGCCCTTTCGTTCGTCTCAATATTCTTCCGGTGCTTCGTTCAAGTATTCTTCAATCAGTTCATGATCCCTTCATTATCTTGTTTCTTAATTCCCTCAAGTACTTTTGTGCTTTCCTAACTCTTCCCGGCGATTCAATCTCTTTCATCAGTCATTTTCGAATTCTTACGGTGGTTCGTTCAAGATTCTTTTTCCCTGATTATCATTTTAATTCAGTCGTTCTTTTCTATTCTACCGGTGATTCATGAAGACCTTCTCAAGCTTGCGATATGTCAATTCTCAATCCTTTTCAAGAAGAATAAGTAGTATGCAAAATCCATTGCTTGTCATCAATTTAATTTGATGAAGGATAAGCATACAATAAATCTTATTCTTATTTCATTCAAGTGATTAATCCTTCCTTCAGAGTTTGTTCTTGATGAATAAATTCTATTTCCAAGTGTTTTCATCTTTTATTTTCCGGAGTTCAAATTTCCTCGGCCATTTCGTCGGAACCTCCATCTAATTCATCGCAAGGCTCATCTTATTCTTTCATCCTTCATTTCCATCTCATCATCCTTTTTAACACCGGAGTTCGTCATGGTGGTTCTTCATGATTTAATTCATTCTGCAAGAGTTCGTCAAGTATCTTTCCATCCTCTCAAGTTCATGTTCTAATCATTCCATTTTTAGCCGGAGTGATGCCTAAATCCTTTCAGTCTTATCCGTTTCTTTTCTCATTCTAACCACTCCGGTTAGAACGAGTGATTTCATAGTCTATCTGATTCCGTGAGTTTTCGATTCTCGTCAGTCTCGTCGCTCCTCTCTTCTTCTCGAGGCTCTCGACTCTTTGCTTCTTCTCTTGAGTTCTTGTTTCACCTCATCCTTTTTCCCTTTCATCTCGGTCCTAAGATCTCGGGACAAGATCTCTTGTTAGTGGAGGAGTGTTGTAACGCCCCGGATTCGATGCGCCAGTTGTCTGTCAGTTATTCACCGCCGTTGCCATGTCATTTGCTTGCGTGTTGCATTTCATCATGTCATCATGTGCATTTCATTTTGCATACGTGTTCGTCTCATGCATCCGAGTCTTTTCCCCGTTGTCCGTTTTGCAATCCGGCGCTCCTATGTCCCCCGGCGTCCCCCTTTTGTCTCTCGTTGTGAGCGGGTTTTAAACTTTCTCGGAATGGTCCGAGGTTTGCCAAGTGGCCTTGGTATACCACCGGTAGACCGCCTGTCAAGTTTCGTGCCATTTGGAGGTCGTTTGATACTCCAACGGTTAACTGGGTAACCGTGAAGGCCTCTTTTGTTTGCAGCCCAACACCCCTTCCAAAGTGGCCCAAAACCCATCAAACTTCCCTCCATGCTCTCGGTCGTTCGATCACGATCGCGTGGCCGAAAACAGCTCCTCATTTGGACTCTCCTAGCTCCCTCTACCTATAAATATGTCTTCCTCCCCGAAATCCCGCAGTCCAAACCCTAAAATCATCCCGTCGCCACGGACGCGTCGCCCCGCCGGACACGTCCGCCCGCGCGCTGAGCGGCCGGCGCCGCCACGTCAACCTCCGCCGCGCGCCCTGCGCCGCCTGCTGCTGAAACCAAAGGGCCCGCCAGCCAGCGCCCGCCGCCGCTTCGCCGCCGCGTCCGCGCCGCGTCGCGTCGCCAGCGTCGCCGCCGCCGTCCGCCGCCTCTGCGCTGCCATCCCCTCGCCGTCCGCCACAGCCTCCTCCGCCGACCGCTGCCCGCCGCCTGCTGCCGGCGATCGCCGTCCCCGCCCATGAGGAGCTGCCCCACGCGCGCGACGACCCACCCGAGGCCTCGGCCGCCTCGCCGCCGCCGGTGGTCGCCGCCGCCGCTGCTCGCTGCCCTTGCCGCGTCGACCCAGCGCCCTCGCCTCCGCCGCGCCGGATCCGGCGAAGGACTGGCCGGATCCAGCTTCGGCGCCGCCTCCCCGCGTTCTCCGGCGAGATCCCGCGAACTCCGGCGACCTCCCCGGCGATCCTCGAAAACCGTGCAGATTCGAAGGTTGACCCGTTTTCCACCGCCCCGAAGTATTTACATTATCATGCCATCTTCATCGCATCGCATCTCTGCATCCGTAGCTCCGTTTCGTGCGTATAATATGTCTAATTGTTCGCTTTGACGAGTACTTCATTTCATTCCATTGCATCATTTTCATTTGAGCTTATCTTGATGCCCGAAATGCTGTTGGAAGAGTGCATGTTGATGTTACTCTGCTGAAACTGTTATAACATGCTCATTTGTCATTTTTGCCATGATTGATGTGTGCATCCTATGAGTATGAGCCCTACATGTATGTTGATCTATGCTATGCCATCTTTCCAGGGGTGTATGCCATGTATTTTTGTGATCAATGTGGTGACTAGCACAAGCATGCAAACTAGGCTTCGTGATATTGCTGATTTTAGTCCCTGTTCTGCTGTTATTTTGATGCCATGTAAACTTGATGCTATAGAGAGATCCATGCTTATTTTGAGATACTACAGTAAGGGTGTTTTGAACATATGGTTGTTGTCTATCCATCCTTGCCCTTGTTTGCAATTATGGAGTAGTCTAGCATGTCATTTGAGTGCTCTACTTTTGCTTCAAAATGTTTCCTGGCAGATTGTTTACATGTTATTCAATATGGCCAAGCTTGCTATAGTTGATCCTTGCATGCTATGGACTTGTTCTTGACTTGGTTTGTTTCACAAACATGTCTTCTTGATGATGCTATGCTTATCTTGTCATGCAATGACTTGTGGTGAGTGAATCGAGCTTGTTAAGTAGTGTACTTGTTGTTGCTGTTTTCCTGACAGATTCTGTTATATTTTGTTGCTATGTAAACATGCTTCTACTAATCATTCTATGCATAATCTGGAGATGACCTATAAACATGTTTTGATCTACATGTCTTGCACTATCCATTAATGCCCCTGGTTGGAATTATAGCCTGCTGGCACATGTTGTTATCTTGCTCCAAATTTGCTTGATAATGTTGCTGTCAGCCTGTTTACATTAAGTTCAGTTGTTTCCATGTGTTTTCCTAGTGATCCATGAACCCTATGACCTTGATCTTGCCATGCTTAGCTTCATAAACATGCCTTGTTACTATTGGTTGCCTTGCCATGCCATGTATTGCTCTGTGGTGAGTGGTTCAAGCTCACCAACATGCCTACTTATTGTTGTTCCTGCCATGTTTGAATCTGTAATATAACTTGGCATGTTTACATGGGTGCCATCATATTTTCTGTGCCTTTTTGGCTCATGGTCAGTAAGGGACTTTTTATCTATGCAATTAGTAGATTCGTGACATGCCTTTGTTTGCCGTGATATGTTCCTGTAACATGTTGTTTGCTTGCTCTAAACATTGCAACCTGATGTTATTTCTGCAAAGTCTGAAACTGTTATTATTTGCAATCTTACCATGTGTTTTGGAGCATGTTCTAGTGATTTCTGGAGATAGCTCAGTGTTCATGTTTTGTTATGCTTTACCAGTACTTCATGCCCATGCCTTTTGTTATCATGTTGGGGTGCTGTAGCTTATTGTTTTGATGCTTGCAAGATGCCTAGTTGCTGTTATGGACAGATTGTTGTTATGACTTGTATAGTGTGTGTGTGTGTTGCACCGTTGCTCCGTTTTGAGTGTGCTCTATATGAAACTTGCTTGATTTTGCATGTAGTTTCATATTATCATGTTGCATCCTTGTTTTGAGGTGTTTTCTTGATGTTTGTATGCATTTTGCATCAATGCCATGCTTAACTTGTTTTGCTCATATCTTCTAGGTCGTAGCTCTGAATCTAATGAACTTTATATGTAACTTGACTAGAATTTCATGTAGTTCATCGTGGTGCATCTTAACTTGCTGTTTAACAACTTGAACATAAGGTTTATTCAGATCTGGACCAATTTCGAAATTTGCATATGAGGACTTATCGGAATTGTTATATGTTGTTCCCGGCCTCATTTAAACTTGACTTGGCGTGTTGTTCTTGTTTGCATCGTCTCTTGCCATGAGTAGCTTGATGTAGCTTGGTCATGCATCATGCTTGTTGTGCATCATGCCTTGTTCATGTGTGGTGTGTTTACCTATGTTGTGTGCTTCTTCTTGTTAGTTCCTGTTTCGTTGCGATCGTGAGGATTCGTTCGTCTACGATTGGTTCGGCTTCATCCGTTCGTCTTCTTCATGGACTCGTTCTTCTTCCTTGTGGGATTTCAGGCAAGATGACCACTACCCTGGATCTCACTACTATCATTGCTATGCTAGTTGCTTCGTTCTATCGCTATGCTGCGCTACCTATTACCTGTTTATCAAGCCATCCCATATTGCCATGAACCTCTAACCTTTGACACCTTTCCTAGCAAACCATTGTTTGGCTATGTTACCGCTTTGCTCAGCCCCTCTTATAGTGTTGCTAGTTGCAGGTGAAGTTGAAGATTTCTCCATGGTGGACAGGGTTATATTGGGATATCACAATATCTCTTATATTATTAATGCATCTATATACTTGGTAAAGGGTGGAAGGCTCGGCCTTATGCCTGGTGTTTTGTTCCACTCTTGCCGCCCTAGTTTCCGTCATACCGGTGTTATGTTCCCGGATTTTGCGTTCCTAACGTGGTCGGGTGATTTATGGGACCCCCTGACAGTTCGCTTTGAATAAAACTTGTCCAGCAAGGCCCAACCTTGGTTTTACCATTTGCCTCACCACCACCTACTTTTCCCTTGGGAGTCGCTCTCTCAAGGGTCATCTTTATTTTAGCCCCCCCGGGCCAATGCTTGTCTAAGTGTTGGTCCAAACCGAGCGATGTCCGGCGCCCCCTGGGCAACCAGGGTCTATGCCAACCCGTTGTCTTGCTCATCCAGTGTGCCCTGAGAACGAGATATGTGCAGCTCCTATCGGGATTGTCGGCACAGCGGGCGGCTTTGCTGGTCTTGTTTTTCCATTGTCGAAATGTCTTGTAAACCGGGATTCCGAGACTGATCGGGTCTTCCTGGGAGAAGGTCTATTCCTTTGTTGATCGCGAGAGCTTGTCATGGGCTAAGTTGGGACACCCCTGCAGGGTTTAAACTTTCGAGAGCCGTGCCCGTGGTTATGTGGCAGATGGGAATTTGTTAATGTCCGGTTCTAGATAACTTGACACTAGATCCGAATTTAAAACGCATCAACCGCGTGTGTAGCCATGATGGTCTCTTCTCGGCGGAGTCCGGGAAGTGAACACGGTTTCTGTGTTATGCTTGACGTAAGTAGGTGTTCAGGATCACCTCTTGATCATTGCTAGTTGACAATCGTTCCTTTGTTTCTCTTCTCGCTCTCATTTGCATATGTTAGCCACCATATATGCTTAGTCGCTGCTGCAACCTCACCACTTTACCCCTTCCTTTCCCTTTAAGCTTTGCTAGTCTTGATACCCATGGTAATGGGATTGCTGAGTCCTCGTGGCTCACAGATTACTACAACAACAGTTGCAGGTACAGGTTATGCGATGATCTTGACGCGAGGGCGATGCTTGCTTGCATTGAGTTCTTCTTCTACTTCTTCTTCGATCAGGGGATAGGTTCCAAGTCGGCAGCCTAGGCTAGCAGGGTGGATGTCGTTTGAGTTCCTGTTTATGTTTCATCAGTAGTCGGGTGGTGCTCTTTTGTAAGATGATGTTGTATTCGTGTGGCATTGTATGCCTTTTGTATGTATCCCCTTCTATTTATGTAATGTTGATGTAATGATATCCACCTTGCAAAAGCGTCTCAATATGCGGGTCTATCCTTGGTGGGACCTTCGAGTTCCTTTTGGATAGGGTCGTATATTGGGCGTCATATTCGTGCTCGTCACCGTGGTCAAAGGGGATGGCCCTTGCTCGACCATCTTGTCACCGTCTTGTTATTGGAGGCCCATATGATGTGGCACCTTGTAGGTCGTCTCCATGGCCGAAGGGAATGTCCCATGCTCGATCATCTTCCTTGAGGGGCTTACGAAGATTGAAGTGTCGCCCTCGCTCGTTGGTGGTTGCCTTGTTGTTGAAGATGTCGATGTAGGCGAACTCATGGGAAGTAGCAGAAGATGACGTACGTCCAAAGGCGAAGATGCCTTGATAACACTTGGCAAAGATTCCGAAGAGGTGGTGGTAGCCATAGCTCCATCTTGGCGGTGCTCGTCTCACGGTCTTCTCTTTTGCTCATGAAGCTTGGACTTGGCGTGAAGTAGGGCTTGTTGGGACTTGTACATTTGCGCTTGGCGAGCATCTTCATGATGATGGTGATGGTGTCGTTGTCGTGCTTGAGCTCGATCGCATTCGTCGTCGTCGTGCACATGATGCTTGGAGGTGACTTGCCCTTCATGACGATGTGGGTCACGAATGTGATGCTGGTTGCCATGTAGATGTGGACATGTACGAATTGCACTTACATCGCTTGGGCGCTCCGAATATGATTGACTTGGTCGCACCTTGAAGATGATGAAGAGGAACTAGACTTGATTAAGGCCCTAATCTCCTCCATCCTTGCATCTTTCTCCTCCTTTTGTGCGGAAAGCTTGTTGTAGATGTAGTTCCTTTTCCTTGCTTCGGAGTGACGAATGTCGATGGAGATGTTCTCGATGCACTCTCGCAATATTGATTGTGCGCCTTGCATTTGTCATTGTAGATTGAAGATTGACGATTTGGTGATGTAGTTGTTCACGCCGTCATTGTTGTCGAAGACCGGAGTTGAAATGTTGCCTATCCATCACAAGACTCAAGCAAATATGAGTGGAAGAAAAGAGAGAACTATACCAACTGTACCTTGACCGATGTTGAAGATGGATCAATGATCGCTCAATGATGTAACAAGGAAATAGCACAATTGGTATCGATCTCGTCAATTTCTCACACCTACACAAATAAGGCTTATGGTGGAGCTCGGTGAGGATAGTGGCACAAAAATTTGATGCAAAATGTTAGCAAGAGTCAATAATGTTGAAAGAGATTCACAAATTCGCAAGTGAAACAAGTAGACCAATAGCAATATGTGGCACATGGAAACACACATACGGATAGATAAATGGGGTCGTGCAACCAAGGAATGAGCTCAAAATGTGGAATCCACGGAAAATGCTCTTGTTGCACAACTCTAGAGAGACGCTAGTTACGATTGCTCAATAGGAGGATACGACACTTGTGCACAACCTATAAGATGCAAAATTAGGAACTTACTATCCCAAGTATGCTATGTATGTATGGTTCCCGGTGTTTCACAAGATGATCCAAGATGATCGGATATGACAATCTTATATGCAATGTGGTATGATGCTATGGCACTTGCTTACAAGCTTCTTTGCTCTCTCTTTTTGCTTAAAACCTCATTCCTTTTTTTTGTATGGCCACTTTTGCACAATGAACAAACCAAGTAGCAATTGTATATATGCGGGAACAAACTTATGGCACCAGAGATGATATGATGATAGCAAGATGATACCAATATGATATGGTATGTATGCAATGAAAGGTGTAGACCAATGATCACTAATGTGCACAAGTAACGTTACCGACAATACTCAATGGCTAGTCTCAATAGGCAAGTGATGCAAAATGGGCTAGGGGTTAACAATGTAATGGCAAGGAGAATGTACAATGATGTCGTCGAGGTTACCGTCCTTGCTTACGGTAGGAGTGTCAAAATGGTGAAGTTGTCAATGTCGATGACGACCTCGTGGCGATGATGAGTGGCGGTGTTCTCGATGTCGAACCGTCCCTAATTAGCTGAAAAACCTTAGGAAACGGAAAAACCACAAACTCAAAATCTCAAGGACAAAAGTCAAATGGTGGTAGTGGAAAGCGGTGATAGTTTTGCACTTGGCCATGTGGAAGTGGAATGATAGGTTGATGTCTGCTAGAACTACGTCAGTATTTCCCCAAAGAGGAAGGGATGATGTAGTATAGCGACGGTAGGTATTTCCCTCAGTGATGAGACCAAGGTTATCGAACCAGTAGGAGAATCTCCTCAGACCACGTAAACGACATCTGCACACAAATAACAAATACTCGCAACCCGACGTGTTAAAGGGGCTGTCAATCCCTTTCGGGTACGATGCCTCAAGTAGGCAAATCGCGTGGGGTAAAAAGTGGTACATAGGATAAATAGACCGCGGAACAAATAAATTGCAGCAAGGTATTTTGTATTTTTGGTTTAATAGATCTGAACATAAATGCAAGAGAAAATAGATCACAAAGGCAAATATGATGAAAAGAGACCCGGGGGCCGTAGGTTTCACTAGTGGCTTCTCTCGAGAAAAATAGCAAACGGTGGGAAAACAATTACTGTTGGGCAATTGATAGAACTTCAAATAATTATGATGATATCCAGGTAATGATCATTATATAGGCATCACGTCCAAGATTAGTAGACTGTCTCCTGCCTGCATCTACTACTATTACTCCACACATTGACCGCTATCCAGCATGCATCTAGTGTATTAAGTTCATGAGAAAACGGAGTAATGCAATAAGAACGATGACATAATGTGGACGAGATCCGTTTATCTATTGCGACAGATATAGATCTCATCTTGTTATCCTTAGTAGCAACAATATATACGTGTCGGTTCCCCTTCTGTCACTGGGATCGAGCACCGTAAGATCGAACCCACTACAAAGCACCTCTTTCCATTACAAGATAAATAGATCAAGTTGGCCAAATGAAACCCAAATATCGGAGAAGAAATAAGAGGCTATAAGCAATCATGCATATAAGAGATTAAAGGAGACTCAAATAACTTTCTTGGATAAAAACATAGATCTGATCATAAACTCAAAGTTCATCGGATCCCAACAAACACACCGCAAAAGGACTTACATCATATGGATCTCCAAGAGACCATTGTATTGATAATCAAGAGAGAGTAAGCCATCTAGCTACTAACTACGGACGTGTAGGTCTACATAGAATTACTCACGCATCATAGGAGAGGCAACAATGGAAGTGGTGAACCCCTCGATGACGGTGTCTAGATTGGATCTGGTGGTTCTGGACTCTGTGGCAGTTGGATCAATATTTCGTCGACTCCCCTAGGGTTCTGTAATATTGTGATATTCATAGAGCAAAGAGGCAGTTCAGGGGCACCCGAGGTGGGCATAATCCACCAGGGCGCGCTTGGGCCTCCTGGCGCACCTTGGTGGGTGCTGCTCCCCTCAAGCAGCCCCTCAGGTGCTTCCTTGGCCCATTGGCTTTCTTCTGGCCCAAAAAAATTCCTCCAGGAGTTGCGTTGCATTTGGACTCTGTTTGATATTGATTTTCTGCGATGTAAAAAACATGCAGAAAACAACAACTGACACTTGGCATTATGTCAATAGGTTAGTACCAAAAAATGATATAAAATGACTGTAAAATGATTGTGAAACATCCAAGAATGATAATATAACAGCATGGAACAATCAAAAATTATAGATACGTTGGAGACGTATCAGCATCCCCAAGCTTAATTCCTGCTCATCCTCGAGTAGGTAAATGATAAAAACAGAATTTTTGATGTGGAATGCTACCTAACATGTTCATCACATTCTTTTCTTTATAGCATGGACATATGGACTCTTATATGATTCAAGTTTTGACATGAAGACTTTAATACTCAAGCATACCGAGAAGCAACCATGTCTTTCAAAATGTCAACACTAAAGCAAGTTATCCCTAGCCCATCATGCTCAATCATTGATCCATTCATGAAACACACTCAAATATTAGCTACACCCAATGCTCAAATACGATCATAGTGCCCCTTAGTTGGTGCTTTATAAGAGAAGATGGAGACTCAAATTCAAAATAAAAATTGCGTAAGTAAGAACGGCCCTTCACGAAGGGAAGTAGTGATTTGTAGTGGTGCCAGAGCTCAAAGCTTAAATTAAGAGATAAAATTATTTTTGAGAGGCATACTTTTCCTACCAACGAAAACGACTTGGAGCATCCCAACACTTTCCATGCTAGATACATCATACGCGGTTCCCAAACAAAAAAATAAAGTTTATTCCTTTTTCCACCATAACTTTCACTTTCCATGGCTAGCCGCATCCACGGGTGCCCTCCATACCAACACTTCCAAGGAATTTATTATTTGACAACATAAAGTAAATTCATTTATTCATTTCGGGACTGGGCATTCCTAGTACCTTTGCCGTACTCTCGTGCAATGACAAGTGAATAAACACTCATCATGAGAATAACACATCTAGCATGGCAAATATTGGTTACCCTTTACCGCCTCGCGAGTAGTAGAGCACACAAAAGAGAAATTTATTTTGAACATTAGAGATGGCACATGCAAATTTGCTTAGAACGGCATGGAAATACCACATATAGGTAGGTATAGTGGACTCATATGGCAAGATTGGTTTAAAGGGTTTTGGGTGCACAAGTAGTGATCATACTTAGTGCAAAATGAAGGCTAGCAAAAAGATTGAGAAGTGACCAACCAAAAAGCAAAAAATATCGTACTCAAGCATTAAGCATAAGTAACACCGAATAATGCACCATAAGTAGGATATAAATTTCATTGCATAACTATTGACTTTCATGCTGGCATAGGGAATCACAAACCTTAACATCAATATTCTTACTAAATCACAATTAATCATCAACATGACTCACATATCATATCGTCATATCTCAAAACCATTACTAAGAATCAAGTTTATTTTGTCCAATGATCTTCATGAAAGTTTTTATTATATCCTCCTTGGATATCTATCACTCTGGGACTATTTTCATATGTTGTTTTTATAAGCTCAAACAAATATAAGTGAAGAACATGAGCACAATTTTTTTCGTTCTCTCAAAATAATCTAAGTGAAGCAAGAGAGAATTTCTTAAAAATTTACTAACTCCCAAATAAATCTAAGTGAAGCATGAGAGCATTTCTTCAAAACTAACAAAGCACACCGTGCTCAAAAAGATATATGTGAAGTACTAGAGCAAGTCCATGGCTCTAAAAATTTAAGTGAAGCATAGGAGCAAGCATAGCATAATTTTTGGCTCTCTTAAAAAGGCGTGTCCAGCAAGGATTCAACACTTAAAACACAAAGCAAAACAAGCAAAGGCTCATATCATACAAGACACTCCAAGCAAAACTCATATCATGTGACGAATAAAAATATAGTTTCAAGTAAAATACCGATGGTCGTTAGAAGAAAGCAGGGATGCCACTCGGGGGCATCCCCAGGCTTAGTTGCTTGCTACTTCTTTGAATATTATATTGGGGTGCCTCGGGCATCCCCAATCTTAGCCTTTTGATTATCCTTATTCCTTCATCCATCGTAAGATAACCCAAAACTTGAAAACTTCAATCACATAAAACTCAAACAAAACATTCATGAGATCTGTTAGTATAAGAAACCAAACCACTACTATAAGTACTGTAGCAAACCTATTCTTATTTTATTTTTGAATTATATCTACTGTATTCCAACTTTTCTATGGAAAAAATTCATCAAAGAAAACCATAGAATCATCAAAACAAGCACACAACACAAAGAAAACAGAATCTGTCAAAAACAGAATAGTCTGTAGCAATATGAAAATTTAGAATACTTCTGTAACTCCAAAAATTATGAAATAAATTGGTGGATGTGTTAATCCTCTGCACAAATAATCAACTTAAAATCACTCTTCTCATAAAAATGACAAATAATCTCTTGAGCGCAAAAGTTTCTGTTTTTCAGCAAGATCAAATCAACTTTCACCCAAGTCTTCCCAAAGGCCTTGCTTGGAACAAACACTAATTTAAACCACCAAAACATATCTAACCAGAGGTATAATTGGGTATTTTATTGAAAACAGCAAGAAAACCAAAATATTCAAAAAGATACAAGTTGGGCTGCCTCACAACGAGCGCTATCGTTTTACGCCCCTAGCTAGGCATATGATTTTATTGATGCTGACACAAAAGATAAGAATTGAAACACAAAAAGAGCATCATAAAACATGTGACAAACACACTTAAGTCTAACATACTTCCTATACATAAGCATCTTATAAGGAAACAAATCATCAAGGAAAGCAAAAACTAGCGTATGTAAGGAAGAAGAAAGAGACGATAGCAATCTCAACATGAAGAGAGGTAATTTAGTAACATGAAAAATTCTACAACCATGTTTTCCTCTCTCATAATAATTACATGTAGGATCATAAGCAAATTCAACAATATAGCTATCACATAACATATTCTCAACACGATCCACATGCATGCGAAGTTGACACTCTTCCAAAATAGTGGGATTAACATTAACTAAAGTCATGACCTCTCCAAACCCACTTTTACCAAAAAGTTCACAAGATTGATAATTCTCCAAAGTACTGGGATCATTAATACCTAAAGTTGACACTCTTCCAAACCCACTTTCAATATTATCGCAAACATATTCATCATGAGTCTTAAATAAATTTTCAAGATCATAAGAAGAATCACCCCAATCATGATCATTTAGAATAAGTAGCGGACATAGGAAAATTAGCATCCTCAAGCTTGGGGTTTTGCATATCATTAACACAATTGACATTACATAGAATTTATAATAACATCATTGCAATCATGCTTTTCATTCAAGGAGCTATCATGAATCACTTCAGCAATGTCTTCTTTCAACACTTCATCACAATTTTCAGATTCACGAATTTCAAGCAAAACCTCATAAAGATAGTCTAGTGCACAAATCACTAGCAACTGGTTCAACATAATTAGATCTCTTAAAAAGATTAGCCAGTGGATGAGGATCCATATCAATAGATTTTTAGCAAGCGAAGATGCAAGCAAATAGAAGGCACATGGCAACACAAGCAAACATAGCAAACAAGAGATCTGACGGGAAAAAGGCGAACAAAAAAGAGGGCGAATAAAACGGAAATTTTTTGTGAAGTGGGGGAGAGGAAAACGAGAGGCAAATGAAAAAAAATGTAAATTGCGACCGGATGAGATTTTTTTAGGAACCTGGTTGATGATGAAGATCCTCCCCGGCAACGGCACCCGAAATTCCTTTTGATGTGTGCTAGAACTACATCGGTATTTCCCCAAAGAGGAAGTGATGATGCAGTATAGCGATGGTAGGTATTTCCCTCAGTGATGAGACCAAGGTTATCGAACCAGTAGGAGAACCTCCTCACACCACGTAAACAACACCTGCACACAAATAACAAATACTCGCAACGCGATGTGTTAAAGGGGTTATCAATCCCTTTCGGGTACGATGCCTCAAGTAGGCAAATAACATGGGGTAAAAAGTGGTAGATAGGATAAATAGATCGCGGAACAAATAAATTGCAGCTAAGGTATTTTTGTATTTTTGGTTTAATAGATCAGAAAATAAATGCAAGCGAAAATAGATCGCAAAGGCAATTATGATGAAAAGAGACCCGGGGGCCGTAGGTTTCACTAGTGGCTTTTCTCGAGAAAAATAGCAAACAGTGGGAAAATAATTACTGTTGGGCAATTGATAGAACTTCAAATAATTCTGACGATATCCAGGCAATGATCATTGTATTGGCATCAAGTCCAAGATTAGTAGACCGACTCCTGCCTGCATCTACTACTATTACTCCACACATCAACCGCTATCCAGCATGCATCTAGTGTATTAAGTTCATGAGAAAACGGAGTAATGCAATAAGAACGATAACATGATGTAGATGAGATCCGTTTATCTATTGCGGCATATATATATATATCTCATCTTGTTATCCTTAGTAGCAATAATACATACGTGTCGGTTCACCTTCTGTCACTGGGATCAAGCACCGTAAGATCGAACCCACGACAAAGCACCTCTTCCCATTGCAAGATAAATAAATCAAGTTGGCCAAACAAAACTCAAATATTGGAGAAGAAATACGGGGCTATAAGCAATCATGCATATAAGAGATCAAAGAAGACTCAAATAACTTTCATGGATAAAAACATAGATCTGATCATAAACTCAAAGTTCATCGGATCCCAACAAACACACCGCCAAAAGACTTACATCCTATGGATCTCCAGGAGACCATTGTATTGATCATCAAGAGAGAGAGAGAGAGAGGAAGCCATCTAGCTACTAACTGCGGACTCGTAGGTCTACAAAGAACTACTCACGCATCATAGGAGAGGCACCAATGGAAGTGGTGAACCCCTCCATGACGGTGTCTAGATTGGATCTGGTGTTCTGGACTCTACGGCGGCTGAATCAATATTTCGTCAACTCCCCAGGGTTTCTGGAATATTGTGGTATTTATAGAGAAAATAGGTGGTTCGGGGGGCTCCCGAGGTGGGCACAACCCACCAGGGCGCGCCTGGGCCTCCTGGCATGCCCTGGTGGGTGCTGCTCCCCTCGAGCAGCCCCTCAGGTGCTTCCTTGGCCCATTGGCTTTCTTCTGTCCCAAAAAATTCCTTCAGGAGTTACATTGCATTTGGACTCCGTTTGATATTGATTTCCTGCAATGTAAAAAACATGCAGAAAACAGCAAGTGGCACTGGGCACTATAAAATGATTGTAAAACATCCAAGAATGATAATATAACAGCATGGAACAATAAAAAATTATAGATACATTGGAGATATAGCATGGGTTATGCGAGTCGAAGTTGAAGTTGCCCTACCTAAGTAGCCGAAACACCTTTGGAGACACAAGCCACAACTCAAAAAAGCTCAAACAAAATTGGGTTAAGTTGGGTTGTCGGAAGTGTGTTGTGGGCAAGGTTATGTGGAAGTGGAGGTAGTTGTTGATGAAGTACCAACCGTCCCTAAGTAGCCGAAACACCTTAGGAGACTCTAATCACTACTCAAGCAACTACTAATGCTATATGGAACAAAATGGGTTAGGTTGCGGAAGTCGGTGGTGGTGTAGCAGACGATATGGTGGAAGCCCTAGGCAAAGATGCCAAAATTCACAAAATTTGATGGAGTCAAATGATGTTGGTGGTATTTTTGTGGGATGGGGGATGTCAATAGCTTCAAAACAAGCTAAAGAACATCAAAATCGGAGTTCGGATGAATTTGTTATGGGCAAACAAAAATTAGCCGAAGTTGATGTCTACAGGTTTCGGACGTCCGATAAGGGTCGGATGACCGACGATGGTCGGACTTTCGATCGCTGGAGCTTGGAATGGGCGTCCGGAAAAGACCGGAAATCTGATGTTTTCCTTCTGGATCGGATGTGTCGGCCGTCCGGTAAGTGTCGGCCGTCTGAATGTTCTGGGGACATCGGACGTCCGAGAAAACGTCGGTCGTCCGGTGGGTCTGGGTAAACCCGAGATCCGAGTTTCGGGACGCGATTTTGGGCGGAAAATGGGGATTTCAGGGTCAAAATTGATGGGATTTCATGGATGAAAGATGAGGAAACTTGGGGAGATGCTAGACCCACTCGAAACCAAGCAGATCCATGGATCAAAATCAACAAAACATCATCAAACCAACGAATAACAAAAAAAAATTTGGGGCTATTTTTGGTGGGAATTTTCGAAATTGGGGAAGAACACAACAAAATTAGGCTAGAAAACAAGGGGGTAGGGGATCTAAATTCGTGATCAATGTGGCTCATGATACCAAGATTATGTAGGGTAGAACCCTAGATGCCCGATCTTTCACGATTGGAGGGGATCCTACGAAGAACACGAAGAACACGAGGAGAAAAACACAAGAGAAATAACTCAACCAACACGATTCAGTCACACATATGCTAGATCCTCGAAACACAAAGAGATACACGATCCACAATCAACAAAGGTTGATACAAGTGGCAACCATTTCATCTCCATGAGGAGGCCTTGAAGGGGGTCCACCCGTGAGCGGGTCTTTAATCCAAGATGGATCTTCTGCGAAGAGGCCGCGATCTCTCTCGGTGGAGTAGATCCGGATGGATGAGCAAAGCTCTATCTCAAATGAGCTAAATAATTGCTAACCCTAACTAGGAGGAGGGGTGTCCTATTTATAGTCATAGTGCAATTTGGGGCGAAGTGAAGGGGTACATGGGCTTCGGCCCGATACTCTGCACACAGACAGGCATCAGACGTCCGGTGGCTCGCGAGGGACTGAATGTCCGAGAAGCGTCGGAAGTCCGATGTTTCGGCTCGGGTGTGGATTTGTCGGTCGTCCGAGCGCTGGAGGATGTCGGACGTCTGGTCGGTGTCGGTCTCGCTGGCTGGGACTTGGGCTGGCTGGTGAAGACTCCAGGCGTCGGACGTCCGGTAATGACCGATCGTTCGGTGACTGTCGGTCTTCCGAGAACTGTTGCTTCCTGGCAGCTCTTCCTCTTGTTCCTCGCGCTTGGTGTCCTTGCCGTCTTGTCCAATGCTCCTGGCTGATCCATGGCCTTCCTCCTGGTTCCTGGATATGCGTAGCACATATGTTAGCCATGTCTCACATGTGGAAAGTGACGATTTGGAGAGGAGCGAGTTCACCTTGTATCCAATGGCGTATGTTCGAGATCTCGTCATATGTCCTCTTGGGGCTTGGAGAGTAGTCGGAGTGTACATGGGGATTAACATGGGATGCTCCGCATCACTAGGGCTCGCTCTAATTAGTCAACTAGGACCAACTAGAACGTGCACTAGATCAACAAGAGGAGGCTCCAAAACTTATATATCCATAGGGTGGAAATCCCTCTAGCATGTATAATTTAGAGGGGAGGGAGAGGGCAGCCACCAAGGGGGGAAAGTCCCGCTTGGGGCACCGGCTTAGGGAGAGGGAGTAGAACACCCTACCCTAGTCCAATTCGACCCCCACATGGAAAGGGGGGCGCCAACTCCTCTTGGGCCCTCGTGGCTCAAGTATCCTTCCACCTCTTGGCCTTTTAAGGCCCGTTGATATTTAAATTAGATATAAAATTTTCTAAACACTTCTATACCATTATATATATATATATATATATATATATATATATATATATGATTTAACATCTCTAGAAACATTTTCCGCCTATATATAATTAATCGGAAATATCCAGCACTACTCGATATTGACCGAAACCCTTCCGGTGACCCCGAAACGCTTCCGAAACCTCTCGGAACTATTCCGGATTTTGATGAAACAATTCCACAAATATATTCTCATCACTCATTCCCCACTAACACTCAGCAGATTGGGATTACTTTAAGCTTGTGACCCCGTATGTTCGGTAAACCATAAGCATGAACGAAACCCCTTTGTTCAATGACCGATAGCGAAACTGTGGACATTCATATCAGTCCCTATGATTGCATTAATGATATTTGAGTGAACCTTTGGTTATCATGTGGTGTTCCCTTTGCTTTGCGATACTTTACAAAATGGTGTGCATCGGTACCCTCCAGAGTCATTACCATGCTCACTATACCGTTGCTCCCGTTACGAGTTTTGTTCTTCTTTCTCGTTGACGTGTTCCGGCATCCCCGTGACGTAGTCACCAGTGTCAGGCCGAATGATCATGGATGCCATCACATCGAGAGGGCCCTAAGAATATCTCTCCATCGTTGTAGGAGAAAATCCCACTCCTGAGCTATCCGGTCACCTATCAAACTTTCTGGTGAACCTGAAAGTTGTCATTATGACCACCGTGTTACAGATGATGTTTGAGCCACCCCAAAGCCCACCATCTGGTAGGAAGTGATCGAGATACTCTCATGGTCTGAGGAACTAAAACACATGCTAACACTCCATGTTATAACAGATGATTTTAGACGGTATAATCACAAAGTATAACAAACAAGTATTGGGTCAATTCAACATGATCATTCTTCTAACGTCATACCCTCAATGTTGTTTTAGGACTATCGTTACACTTAAGGATTTCCTAAGATCCAGAAAGCATGATCACCAACAACACTTGAGCGTCTTAGAGGCGAGACCGGGAAACTATTGTTACCGTTTATCATTCCACACGTGCATATGAGTTTTCCACCGAATCACATATTCTAGGATCATAGCAGTTATAGCATGGAATATAAAACTTTAAATATGAATACATAAATATAATAATACAATATTATTGCCTCTAGGGCATATTTCCAACAGTCTCCCACTTGCACTAGAGTCAATAATATAGTTAACACTTTTAACTTTTACACCAATGGCAATCCGGTGTGTCAGTCCTTGCTTTGCTTGTGGTATAGACTTCGTCCTATCGAATTTGACAACTTCAGATCCGCGTGTATCATTTGCATTTCTATGCATCTATCATGCTTTCACAAGAATTCATAATTTGTGTGAAACCGACTTTATATATATTGAATCACTGGTAGAACCTTTTGATTCCTTAGACTGAGTTATGGAACCACTATTAAGAATAGTGTTACAATGATACAATCATCTAGAAACCATACAATGTTCATAAATGAACTTTCAGTTCATCACCCTTCATTTTTGCTTCTAAAGCAATAATATACTTAGGCCCTGTTCGGATCCCCTCCACTCCCCAACTACAGCTCCCAGAGTGGAGGGAGCGGCAGCACAACCACGCGGAGCGGGTCCAACCCAGCTCCCTACACGGAGCGGAGTTGAGTCGGGGGAGCTTCAGATCAGGATCTTAGCCTTCTGTTATAGAATTCACCATAGTAACTTTCTTGGACCAATTCCAACTTACTATCCACCATAAATCACTTTTAATTTGAAATCAAAAAATCACTTGGAGCACATATGAAGATTTTATCGATGTACTACTTACAATGGGCCTTTATTGATGTAACTCCTTATAACAATCTCTTCATATTCTTTGTGTGTGAGAAACATGTCGTTAATCTTTAATGACATTTTCATTGTTGTCCTATGATCAACAACTTGACAATACTAGTAACTTTTACTTACAACTAACTTGGATTACTAGAAATATCTGGTTGCCTATATACCATGGAATACAAGTGTGCTTGAAATCATATTTTGCTCATCAGTATTTCGGGATACCGACTCCTTCCATGTGATATTGACAAGACTCTTCTTGACATTTTTCATACTAAACTGCTTTAGAATTCTGTCAATATGTATTTGGCTAAGTTGGATTAGACACTATTATCTTCATAGATCATTATGTCTAATACCAAGACTATTCATTACTTATGTATTTTACTGAAAAACTAGTGAGGGAGTCCTGAACTAGGGGGTGTCCGGATAGCCGGACTATCATCATCGGCCGGACTCCAAGACTATGAAGATACAAGATTGAAGACTTCGTCCCGTGTCCGGATGGGACTTTCCTTGGCGTGGAAGGCAAGCTTGGCGATCGGATATGTAGATCTCCTACCATTGTACCCGACTGTAACCCTAGCCCTCTCCTGTCTATATAAACCGGAGGGTTTTAGTCCATAGGATGAACAACCATTACAACAATCATACCATAGGCTAGCTTCTAGGGTTTAGCCTCCTTGATCTCGTGGTAGATCCACTCTTGTACTACCCATATCATCAATATCAATCAAGCAGGAGTAGGGTTTTACCTCCATCGAGAGGGCCCGAACCTGGGTAAAAACATCGTGTCCCTTGTCTCCTGTTACCATCCACCTAGACGCATAGTTCGGGACCCCCTACCCGAGATTCGCCGGTTTTGACACTGACATTGGTGATTTCATTGAGAGTTCCTCTGTGTCGTCACCGATAGGCTTGATGGCTTCTTCAATCAACAACAACGCAGTCCAGGGTGAGACTTTTCTCCCCGAACAGATCTTCGTATTCGGCGGCTTTGCACTGCGGGCCAATTCGCTTGGCCATATGGAGCAGATCGAAAGCTACGCCCCTGGCCATCAGGTCCGGTTTGGAAGCCTAATCTTCACGGCTGACATCCGCGGAGACCTGATCTTCGATGGATTTGAGCCACAGCCGAGCGCGTCGCACTATCATGATGGGCATGATTTAGCTCTGCCGCCGGACAGTGCCCTGGAAGCCGCACATGAGTCCGCTCCGACCCTAGTTCAGAGCCGACCGCAGCAGACGAGGACAGTGGCTTGACACCGCCTCGGGAGCTGCAATCTCTACGGCGATGGAGCCGAATACTGACCTTGTCCTTTGCAAAGCTCGTGACTCCGAGGTGCCGGACTCCTTGTCGGACTCCGAACCTCCTGTGCCCCTGCCAATCGAATCCGATTGGGCACCGATCATGGAGTTCACCGCTGCGGACATCTTTCAGCACTCACCCTTTGGCGACATCTTGAATTCGCTAAAGTATCTATCATTATCAGGAGAGCCCTGGTCGGACTGCGGTCAGGATGGTTGGGATGCGGACGACGAAGAAATTCAAAGCCCACCCACCACCCACTTTGTAGCCACTGTCGACGATCTAACCGACATGCTAGACTACGACTCCGAAGACATCGATGGTATGGACGACGATGCCGGAGACGATCAAGAACCAGCGCCTACCGAGCACTGGAAGGCCACCTCAACTCATGATGTATATATGGTGGACACCCCAAAAGGGAGCGATAACGAGGAACAACAGGACGCGGCGAAGGATAGTTCCACCGAAAAACAACCAAAACGGCGACGCAAGCGCCGCCCCATGTCCCGCCTCGATAACAACAGCACTCATAATGACCCAGCCATAGAGCAGGACAAACCAGTGGGCAACGAGCATGCAACCAAGCAACCATCCGAACAGGATGAATCAGATAATCAACTCATCCTCGGTGAAAACAACAGTCCAGACGATCTCACGCCGAACACACCATCGGAGCATAGGAACCTTCAAAAAAGGCTTGTCGCCACTGCAAGAAGTTTGAAGAAGCAGAAACGGAAGCTCAAAACAGCGGAAGACATACTCAGAATGAGGCGGAGCAAAGTACTCAAGACCGCGGACAAATATGGCAACAACCACCAAACAAAGAGCTACCCGAAGCGCAAGCTGCTACCCGAATTCAACGAGGAGGCCTTAGAGCCCCCACAATCAAAAAGCAAAGAGGCCGCCTGGCCGGATAGGCGACCAGATGACATGCCAAGAGCAGCAAGCGGTGCCGCACAGAAGCCAGCACATGACACACATAAAGATCCTCGCAAAAGGGATGGCCTGGTCAGATCCATTTATGGGCCAAAGAAGAGGGCCCTAGGAAGCAATTCAACACCCCGAGTATTCGAAGATAACGGCACACCTAAATACAGGGGCACCGCACACCCACTATGTTTCACCGATGAGGTGCTGGATCATGAATTTCCAGCGGGGTTCAAGCCCGTAAACATAGAGGCATACGACGGAACAACAGACCCCGGAGTCTGGATTGAGGATTACATCTTGCACATACATATGGCTAGAGGAGACGATCTCCATGCCATAAAATATCTACCCCTCAAGCTCAAAGGGCCAGCTCGGCATTGGCTCAAAAGCCTCCCAGAAAATACCATTGGAAGTTGGAAAGAGCTCGAGGACGCGTTTAGAGAAAATTTTCAGGGGACTTATGTCCGCCCTCCGGATGCAGACGATTTAAGTCACATAACCCAACAGCCCGGAGAGTCAGCGTGCAAATTCTGGAACAGGTTCCTCACCAAAAAGAACCAAATAGTCGACTGTCTAGATGCCGAAGCCTTAGCAGCTTTTAAACATAATGTCCGAGACGAATGGCTCGCCAGACACCTCGACCAAGAGAAGCCGAGAACAACGGCCGCGCTAACAAGCCTCATGACCCGCTTTTGCGCGGGAGAAGATAGCTGGCTAGCAAGATGCAGCACCAGCGACCCGAGTACATCCGAGATCAGAGATGGAAATGGAAAATCACGGCGCAGAAAAGACCAGCGCCGAAATAAAGAAAAGAGCCCAAAGAACACGGCGGTCAACGCCGGATTCAAAAGCTCGCGGCCGAATAACAAAACACTGCCTCTTAAGGACAACAGTGCCGAGCTATCCAACCTAAACAAAATCTTGGATCGGATATGTCAAATCCACAGACTTCGGGAAGCTGCGAACCACATCCATCGAGATTGTTTGGTCTTCAAACAGTCCGCCGACTCAACGCCGAACACAAGGGCTCGGCGTGCCAAGCGAGGATGACGACGAACCCCACCAGCAGAAAGCGAAAACAAAAGACTTTCCCACAAGAAGTCAAAACAGAAACTCACTTCATGTGATACTATGGAACAATCTCGCGGCACCCATCGGCACGGTCGCACGGTCCACCCCAATGAACCCGAGATTGGATGTCAAAACCAATTACTTTCGACCACCGGACTATTCCGAGCGTCAAACGCAGCATGGACTGCTCTGGTATTGGATCCTATAATCGACGGACTACAATTTACACAAGTCCTAATGGATGGCGGCAGCGATTTAAACCTGCTATATCCCGACACAATCCACAAGTTGGGGATAGACCCTACTAAAATTCGCCATAGCCGCACTTCCTTCAAAGGAGTGACGCCAGGCCCTTACGCCAAGTGCACGGGCTCCTTACTACTAGAAGTTGTGTTCGGATCACCCAGCAACTTCAGTCGTGAAAAGCTAATCTTCCATGTCGCCCCATTCAAAAGTAGCCATCAAGCACTATTGGGACGCGAAGCTTTCGCCCGCTTTAACGCAATACCGCACTACGCATCTCTTACACTTAAAATGCCTGGTCCATGCGGCATCATCTCACTAAAAGGTCGTTCAAGACCCCGGACACGGCTAGGCGAGTCCGACATAAATAAACTAGGGGCTCCCTAGCTGCACACCCCTTCACAAGGGGCTGTGCGTATGAGCAATCAAGAGCCAATAACAGCTCAACTTTATTCATTCATTCCTACTTTGCTTTGAATAAATTTTTTGCACGATTTCTTTTCAAACTAAGTTCCTCTCTTTTACAGATGAACAGCGTGTACACTCATCCAGGATACGGCACAACGGAGACACAGGCGCAGATGTGCAGCAGGGACCCGTGGCATGGATTCTTTTAATATTAAGACCCTGCGTAAACCTTTCTTACTGTCTCTTGTTGATTCACATCCACCGGTTTTTCACCATAACCAACGAGGAGATCGGCGTTTTGGCATCGGCCACGTCGAAATTTTCGCTGTACACTGACACCGGGGTTTAGGGCATTGATCCGTCTGCTATCATAAAGACCGAATACCTTAGGGAGTGTTCGGCGTCTCGAAAGTTAGGCCTTATATGCATCAGCTCCAATCATGTCTTTGGTCAAATGTTGGGTTTGCGGCTCCTCGTGTTTTGCTGCCTTACGCTCAGATCATCGGCTAACGCGGCACTGTGAGAACTACTATGATTGTGCCCGGTTCGCCGGTGAGCACCTCAAGAGAGAAAGCCAAAACCGATCGTCATGATATAGCGAGAGACCGGTCAACCACTCGATCGACTACCGAATGTTTAGAATTCTTCGCTTTGACGAAGGACCATTTCCGATCAGCACATACACGCCGAATTCGAGAGCGCGGTGCCCCTAGGGGCTATGACGTAGCCCCACCTTCAACTCCTATGGCTAAGTGAAAGTGATAAAGCATTATAGTCGTTGCCTCGCTTGCTACGCTACCACCTCCTTCACAGACCAAGACGTTGGATTAAGTGTGAAAATGCGCTACTTTGCAAACACCCCGCACTATGTGCGTGAAATTCAAGAAGACTGCCATCTTTCAGGTTATACACAAGTATACATTAACGGCCGCACAGGAGATATTTCAATACTTGAACGCACAAGTATAAAAAGCGCTTATATTATAAATATTGTTTTACAAAACATAAAGATCATTTGAACATGACATTTTTTGAGCACTGCGACTCAATTACACGAGCACCATGCAGAACTTCCCCAAAATAGTGCTCGGCGGGTAACCAGCTCTCGTCCGAACCTCGGGTTGCAACAGCGGTGGCATCCATCTCCGTCCAGTATGTCTTCACATGGGCGAGGGCCATCCGTGCACCCTCTATGCAGGCCGACCGCTTCATTGCCTTGATATGCGGCACTGCCCCAAGGAATTGCTGCAATAAGCCAAAATAACTCTTCGGCTTGGGCCTATCCGGCCAGACATGAGCCACGATATCCGTCATGGCAAGTCCGGACAATCTATTCAGCTCAGCCCACTCAACCAACCGATCGGTTAGTGGAAGTGAACGCTCCAGGCTGTGGAATTGAGACCAAAAAAGCTCTTCCGTCTCATGATCCTTTTGACTTCGGAAGTGCACCAGAGCATCTGCCGCACTCGCCGCTAAATCCATATAAGGATCCTCCGGACCCCACAGCTGGCCTAGCTGAGCATACTTCGGATCTGTGAACCTCCTGCGCAGCAGTAAAGGCTTGCCAGCTGCGATATCTCCGGCCTGGCGTAGCTCCTCCTTTATAGCCCTCATTGCAGAACGGGCATCATTGGCTTCGGCGGTGGCCTTCTTTAGGCATTCTTGCTCCGCTCGGCGTTCTTTTTCAAGAACCTCATAGCGGTCGGCAACATCTTTCAGCTTCACTACCATTTCGGCCATCTTCTCCCTGCTTCGGCAGTGAGCAGCCCTTTCGGCTTCTAGCTCTTCGGCCGCCTTCGAGGCAGCCGCATCACTCCTCCTGGCCTGCTCCTTGGCTCGAGCAAGCTCTGCTCAAAGGTCCTCCACAGCAGCGCAACATCTGCATCAAACACACATGTTGTAAGGAGTGAGCTTCGGCTCCCTTACTAGGTGACCACGGAGAAACAACCTACCTTGCGACTCGTCAAGTCGCTTATTGACCAGCGCGATGTCCGCATCCACAACGTCAAGTTGCCGCCTTAGTTCAGCAACTCCTTCAGTCCGGCTGGCCACCGGACTATCCGCCACCTGTGTAGGAAAGGCGAGAATTAATACCTGAGATTATGATCCTCGGCACGTTATCGCTTTCGACAACATACCGAGTCTTAGGGGCTACTATCTATACAGGGCACGCTTTATGTGCAAAACTGTCAAAAGGTATGTCATTTTTACGTACCTCAAACCCCGCCAGCAAACTTCTAACGGCATCATGCAACCCGCCTTCGGCGGACGAAATTCTTCTAATCACCATACTCATCAATGTACGGTGACCTTCTGAGATAGACGCCCTCTCAAGCAGATCCTTCAGCTCCCCCGGCCGCACACCAGTTGGTGCCGAACTCTTCGGCCCTGCCGGACTCGGGGATACCCTCCATGATGACACCTCAGGTTCGTCCGCCCTACCTGATGGTGCGGCAGATGGAGGCGTCTCGCTCTCCATCATCTCCGGACGAAGGTCCCCCGAAGACGAGCTCATCTGAGAAGGACGGAGATCCGAACTACAAGGTAAAAACTTCGGTTATCCTCAGAAGAACAAATAGGAATGTGCCTTATTACAAAACTCCCCTTCTTCCACTTACGGCTTGCTGGAGGGTTGATTCCTTAGGGGAGATAGTGCGGCCGGGGCCTCCCTAGACGCAGGACCCTCTGGTGAAGATCTCTTCCCCCGCTTCAAGGCCTTGGCCTTCGGGTTTTCGGAAGCGGTCCTCTTCTCCCCTTGGAAGGAGGGATTCTCGATCCCCCCTTTCTCAAAAGCCTCCTTGGTAGAGGCGGTAGTTCCTCTATTTTCCCCTTCGCCTTCCTCTGAGGGCGCAACCTCCAAAGATCTGACCAAAGACGGATCCGCGCGTCTCCGGGAGGGCGGCCGACACGTGACAGTTTCACTTGCGCTACCCACTCCTATTCAAGGGACGATTGGTTAAAAAGCAAATTCAAGAGGGCGCAAACAAACGGTGTGTCCGGACACAGGTCTATTTACCTGAGCATCTGGGCGATTGCAGCTTAGACCGGCATCCTCGGTCAATTCCGGACACACTCCTTGTGATCCGAAGAACGATTTATACATCTCCACGGGTGTCGTACACATAAAGTGTTGAAGAGCTCGTGGCCCCTCTGGATTAAACTCCCATAGACGGAGGGGGCGACGCTTGCAGGGCAGGAGACGCTGAATCAGCATAACCTGCATCACTACGACCAGATTGATCTCCCTCTCTTGGAGTTCTCGAATCTGGCCCTGCAATAGGGGTACGTCCTTCGACGGCCCCCGGTTGAGCCCTTGGCTGACCCATGACATCAGCCGCTGTGGAGGGCCCGAGCGGAAGATGGGCGGCGGCTTCTGCCTGCTGCCCCTGGGAACGGTTATGTAGAACCATTCATGTTGCCATAAGCTGAGCTCCTCCTGGAAAGAGCCCTCGGGCCATGGAGCATCGGCCCTCCTACTTACAACCGCCCGCAAGACTCGCTTGACTCCCTCGATCATCTTCGCCCATGTTGAAGGTTTTAAGCCACAAGTCAAGTGAGGGTAGTGCGGAGGAAGGCTTCGCAGACGACAATGAATGATGAGATGTGGAGGATGGACTCTGGAGCCAAGTCGTGGAATTCCAACCCATAGTAAAACATGAGCCCTCTCACAAAAGGATCCATCGGGAAGCCTAAACCCCAACGGAGGTGGGACACAAACACGACGCTTTCGCCGGGCTCGGGAGTGGGAATGACTTGCCCTTTGACGGGCAATCTATGCGAAATCTCGTAAGTCAGGTACTTGGCCTCTCTCATCTTTTGCACGTCCTCTTCCGTGACGGAGGAGGGCATCCGCCGGCCCTGTAGGTCGGAGCCGGACATCATTGAAGGTCCGAGGCGCTCGAATCTGAGGCTCTGGGTGTTGGAACTCGGGGCGAGGGGCAGATTCGATTGAGGATTGAAGAAAAGAAACGAGCCTTGGTCCCATTATAAAGAGGGAGAATACCAAGAGCCGTCCCCGTGACCGTTTGGGACTCGCCTTCGATAGAGGGGGCGTGGCAACGGGCACAGTTGGGTTACTCATGTCCGTATTGATGGGAATCCCGGAATAAGGGGAACACGATCTCTACTTCGACAAGACGTGCCAAGGAAACCGCTTCGCTAAACACGCTGAGGTGGTATAGTAAAAACAATTCAAGTAAAGGCTTGGCAGTGGTGTGACGTCACGCCACAAAATACGTCAGCAGATTGAGCTTGTGTATATATTATTCTCTCTACGGTAGTATGTGGAATTTATTTTGTAGAACCGGACACTATCCTGGTGTTCACAATCTTCTATGAATCAATTCGGAGGAGGAACCTGCCTTGCAATGCCGAACAACATGCGCGCCGGACTCATCGTCATTGAAGCCTGGTTCAGGGGCTACTGAGGGAGTCCTGGACTAGGGGTGTCCGGATAGCGGACTATCATCATCGGCCGGACTCCAAGACTATGAAGATACAAGATTGAAGACTTCGTCCCGTGTCCGGATGGGACTTTCCTTGGCGTGGAAGGCAAGCTTGGCGATACGGATATGTAGATCTCCTACCATTGCAACCGACTCGTAACCCTAGCCCTCTCCGGTGTCTATATAAACCGGAGGGTTTTAGTCCGTGGGGACTAACAACCATTACAACAATCATACCATAGGCTTGCTTCTAGGGTTTAGCCTCCTTGATCTCGTTGTAGATCCACTCTTGTACTACCCATATCATCAATATCAATCAAGCAGGAGTAGGGTTTTACCTCCATCGAGAGGGCCCGAACCTGGGTAAAAACATCGTGTCGCTTGTCTCCTGTTACCATCAGCCTAGACGCACAGTTCGGGACCCCCTACCCGAGATCCGCCGGTTTTGACACCGACAACTAGTTTCAATAAAGTCTTAATCTGTGTCAAGAAAATAACTTCCAATCAACAATATGTCTTGTACATATAGTGTTTAGAAATATTATCATGCTCCCACTTACTTTCTTGTAAATACAAGCATCCTCACTTTACTTGATGAAATAAATTTATTTGACCATTTCATCAGTATGAAGATTCCAACTCCACTATGATGGCTTCAGATCATTATAGGATCTCTTGAAGTTTGCATACTAGCATCATCTGGATCGTCAAAATTACCTTGGATCGTATCAAATATATTTCCATCTCATGGGAATCGTTTTGACATCCATCTGTTTTATCTCATAATTGAAATATTTAATAATTGATAGTTTAACCCAAACTGACTTTAAGTATTGCTATGATGAGTCAATCTCGTCATAGTTAATTCTTTGACCTTTTCATAAACTATTTGTAACAAGTCAAGCATTATAAAACATTTTTATCTTTATCAGTTTATAAATCCATTACTATTCTTTAGACTCTAAGTTTTTCGAATGGTTCATCAAGTTCTAAGCTTGAATTATGTGTGTGGACACTATCTCGGATTACGTTGGTATATAGCCAATTTCTAGAGTCAGGGCCCATCAACGCTTCTTTGTGAACTATAGGTTCATTGTTTGGCCAACAATATTTTGTCTGCATACCACAAAGGTCTGCATAAATTTTCCCAACCTATATAGTTCAACTACAAGTTCGACCGTGGTCTCTATTTCTCATGTAGAGGCTTTCGTATCAGCCGCAGTAAGAAATTACAGAATTACTTCCAGTGTTTCTTTTCTTTGAGCTGATTATGAAGATTATGCAATCTTGTCGAGTTGCACTGTCCTCCCACTCACTCTTTTGTAGAGAACATTTTCTTCAAAAGTTTCGCACTCTGTGGCAAAACACTTTGCCTCGGTGTAGTGATAGAGGAATACCCAACTGTTTGGGATAACCAACAAAATAGCACTTATTTCAATAAATTTGATGGCGCTCCTTTTTTAGTGTAAAAGACGCACTCTCTAAAGCATCACTTTGAAAGTATATTGGAGAAATAATTAATGTCATCTTTAATCTCACCATGTCATCACTACAAAAAAGACACATCCGTGACATTTTGGGCCGAACAAAATTTTTTTATGTCATACATATGACACTTCTATGAAGATAATTGTGACAAAACCCGGTATCATCGTAGATGTGGTGGGCTCCTACTTCTATGACAAAAAATCATGACAGAAAATGGGCTTTTCGTCCTGGGCGGGCCGGAGACGCAGCTGCATGACATTCTTTGGGCCGTCCATGACGGAAAAAACAGTGGTAGAAGCGAGTGGGAGGAAAATTTCGGGGAGTTGCCGATTACGGTGGGAGAGCGATGCGCGTTTCTCTCATACAGGTACGCGTGTGTGTGCGAGGCGTTGGTTCTGACTGAACCCGAGCGAGGCATTGGGCTCTATCTGAACCCGAGCGATTGCACTGCAGGCTGCGCGTTACTGAACCCGAGCGAACGATCGATGGCTATTAACTGAACCCGATGGAGCGATTCCTTCGCTACTGCTGCTAACTGAAGCCGATCGATTGGATGAACAGTGAGCGTTGCAGGGGGGTTGGATGAATAGTGAGCGGTGGCGTTGCCTCTAGATGAACAGGAAGCCGTGGTGTGGAGGGCTGGATGAACAGTAGACGGTGGAGGGGTGGCCGTGGAGGGGTGGTTGAACAGGACCCCGTGGTGTGGAGGGCTAGATGAACAGTAGACAGTGGAGGGGTGGTTGAACAGGACCCCGTGGTGTGGAGGGCTGGATGAATAGTAGATGGTGGATGGGTGCCCGTGGAGGGGTGGTTGAACAGTAGCCGGTGGAGTAGCGCGCGGTGGAGGCTGGATGAACAGGAGCCCGTGGAGGCTGGAGGAGGTCGACAGAGCTCCGTGGAGGTGAAGGAGGTCGACGATGGAGATGGACGAGATCCGTGGAGTCCTGCTTTGCGACGCGCCACACCCTCCCCCGCTTTATTGAAGGCCCAACACAAGTCCGCTTTAAATCCGCTTTGCGATACGCCACACCCTCCCGATCAACAGACCCCGTTTCACCGTAGGAGGTCCGTTTAAATCCGCTTTTGTGGTACGCCACACCCTCCCGATCAACAGACCCCGTTTGACCGTAGGAGGTCCGCTTCTCCATGTTGCGATCGCCACACCTTCCCGATCAACGGGACTCGATCCGAATGTAGGAGGTCCGCTTCCTCCGCCAGCGGATGCGCCAGCCTCGCTTGCATCGCCGGTTCCGTCCAAGCCCTCCCGATGAACACGACCACGCATTCTGTTCCGACCCAGCCGGTTGGCTCCCACGTGTTCAATTGCCTCCCCACGAACACGAGGCATTTCGTTGCCTCCCCACGAACATGACGCATTCCGTTGCCTCCCCATGAGCACGATGACGACGCTGTTTCTCCATTCCGACCCAGCCATGTACGTATGCGCGAGTAGACGTTCGAGACCCCGCCCGTATGTACAGATACGTGGCCGTATTTTCTTTCTTGCACCCTTGCCGCTGTACGTACGTGTACATGCTACGTGCGCGCCTCTACTACGACATGTGCGCGCCTCTACAACGACCAGTATGTACGTACACGTTCGCGACCAGAATGACAACGCTATGTACGCTTCCACCAGGTGGGTCCCGACTGTCAGGCACTTCCTTGCCCGCGAAGATGTAGCTGGTGGGTCCCAGCAGTCAGGGGGGTGAATCGTTTATTTTGCCCGGACGCACTTCCTTGCGTGCGAAGATGTATCTGGTGGGTCCCAGCAGTCAGGGGGCGAATCGTTTTTTTGCCCGGACGCACTTCCTTGCGTACGAAGGTGTCGCTGGTGGGTCCCAGCGGTCAGGGGGGCGAATCGTTTTGTTTTTTTGCCCGGACGCACTTCCTTGTGTGCGAAGATGTAGCTGGTGGGTCCCAGTAGTCAGGGGGAAACGTTTTTTCGTGAAATACAGTGGCCCGCCCGGTGGGTACCAGCTGTCAAGTGGAGGAATCATTATTTTCCGCGTAATAAGGATGCACTTCCTTGCTGTGGCTGTGGACCCAGCTGTTAGCCTCTCCATGTACAGTCCACGTCCGATGGAAGTCGTTCCTTGACCATGTTGACCACACCGCGCCGAGAGCACCAGGGCGGTGGACGACGGCGAGGCCTAGGAAGGGGACGACGGGGAGCCGGGGAAGACGTGACAGTGGAACCCCGCGCAGAGAGGAGTACGAGGGTTCACTGGTTCGGCTGCGGTGTGATGCTGCCTTCGCCGCAGGGCCTGGCCAGCGGTGGGAATAGTAGGGGCGGTGAGGCCTCATGCAAAGACAGCCGCCACGGAAGGCAGGAGCATGCGGCACGACCGGCGCTGCTTTGGGCGGCTGGAGCAAGAAGACCAGAGGTTGAAGAAGCACTACGGCCGTTGGATGGACATCGTACGGTCACTAGAGCTAGAATCGTTCATATTGACTAAAGTTGACAAAGGCCCCCGTCCCAGTCAACTTAGTAGGCCCACAAGTCAGCCTCCCACCATGGTGGGTCCCAGCTAGCAAGGGGAGTATTCATTTTTTTGTGTAATAAGGAGGCACTTCCGGTGGGTCCGAGCTCATAGCGCGAGGAACGTTTTTTTCGCGAAATACACTGGCCCGTCCGGTGGGTCCCAGCAGTCAGGGGGGAAATGTTTTTTTCGCGAAATAAGGTGGCCCGTCCGGTGGGTCCCTACTGCCAGGTGGAGGAATAATTATTTTGCACGTAATAAGGAGGCACTTCCTTGCGGCCGCCTCGACCCTGCTGTCAGCCTCTCCACATACAGTACTCTTCCGATGGAAGTCGGTCGTTGACCACGTTGACCACGCCGCACCGAGAGCCCCAGGGCGGTGGTCTGGACGACGGCGAGGCCTAGGAAGGGGATGGCGCGGAGCTGGGGAAGATGTAGCAGTGGTAGCCCGCGTGGAGAGGAGTACGAGGGTTCACTGGTTCGGCTGCGGCGTGAGGCTGCCGTCGCTGCAGAATAACAGGGGGTGTGGGTGAGTAGAGGGATACCCTGGGCCAGCGGTGGGAGTAGTAGGGGCGGTGAGGCCTCCGCGGCATCACAGCCGGCCACGAGAGGCAGGAGCACGCGGCACGACCGGCGCTGCTTTGGGCGGCTGGAGCAAGAAGACCAGAGGTTGAAGAAGCACTATGGCCGTTGGATGGACATCGTACGGTCACTAGAGCTAGAATCGTTCATATTGACTAAGTTGACAAAGCCCTGCGTCCCCGTCAACTTAGTTGGCCCACAAGTCATCCTCCCACTATGGTGGGTCCCATCTAGCAGGGTGGATATTCATTTTTTTGTGCGTAATAAGGAGGCACTTCCTTGCGTGCGAAGATATAGCTGGTGGGTCCAACATGTCAGCGGGGGGAACGTTTTTTTCGCGAAATACACAGGCCCTTCCGGTGGGTCCCAGCTGTCAGGTGGAGGAATCATTATTTTGCGCGTACAGTCCACGGCCGATGGATGTCGTTCGTTGACCACGTTGACCAGGCCGCGCCGAGAGCACCATGGCGGTGGACAACGACGAGGCCTAGGAAGGGAACGACATGGAGCCGGGGAAGACTCGGCAATGGTTGCCCACGCGGTGGGGAGTACGAGGTTTATCGGTCCGCCGCCGTCCGGAAAATAACAGGAGGTGTGGGTGAGTAGAGGAATGGCACGGCCAAGAATGAAGTAGGGTGGGGCGATGCGGCTGTCAGGCGGCAACCTTCTGCCCACGGAGGCGGAGCAGCAGTCCCACCGGAGCTGGTTTGGGCGACTAGAGCAAGAAGATCAGATATTGAAGAAGCAGCACGGCCGTTGGATTAACATCCAACGGTCACTGCTGCTAGAATCGTTTGTGGACTAAGTTGACAAAGCCAAAGTACACATCAACCTAGTAGACCCACAAGTGAGCCTCCAAATCTGTCCCAAACAGCATACAGCCCGAAATTTCTAGCCGGATTCAAATTAATTTTAAATCTAAATATACCTTAATTTGAATTCAATGAAATTTTACTCGCACAAAAACAATGAAATTTAAAATATCAAAATCCGAAAGAAAACAGTATTTGGGAACTAATTGCCTGTTTGCTGTATTTTTTCATTTTACAGCCCATTTCTTATTACTTATAGCCCATTTCTTATTACTTATAGCCCATTTTCTGGGCAAAATGCATCCCTCCGCGTCTTGAAAGATTTCCGGCTCAGCAGGGCATAGAAAAGCATGTAGGCCTATGTTGGTTATTCTGCAAAAAACAAAATAGCTGGCTAGCCATTTTCAGAAAGGAAAAAAACAAACTGGGCTGGTCATGTGCTAAACATATGAAATAAAAGCCTGGGCTAGACGGGCCACGGGTCCCGCACAATCCAGTTGATACCCTTCTCCGTCCCGAAAAAACAAAATTACTGCGCGCGCTGCTGGGTCCCTACTGTCATCCTCACCATGTAAAGTCATCCCTTATTCCTCTCGGTTGTTGACCATGTTGACAACACCGGAGGGCGGCGAGCGCGGAGGACGATGGTGAGGCCTCATACAGGAACGAACAGGAGCCGGGGAAGATCACAACCAGCCGTGGGAGGCGGGAGCAGGCGGTCCTGCCAGTGCTGGTTTGGCTTTGGCGGCTCGAGGAAGAAGAGACTGAAAAAACGCAACCGACGTTAAATGTCAATCGAACGGTCAAGGTTGGCACAATCATTTTTTGACTAAGCGGACACCAAGTAGCATACTTTTTTATATATAGAAAGAAAATTGCGAGGAAAATGCATTCGTCTGCCGTCCTCCTCACAGGGAACGTTCGCCACATAAGTGACTAGCAACCTTGGTTTTCAACCGAGAGGTCTTGGGTTCGAGTCCGAGGAACTCTCAATTTTTTCCTCCTTCCTTCCTCACAAAAAAAGGGAAAGAAAAAATCAAAGACTTAGGAAGGCGTACAGAACAAGCTAGTGTACCAGTAAAGAGATGTTGCCGAGTTTTAGAAAAAAGAAAGACGTGCTCCTGTAGCTGGTTCGAATCCAAACCTAGACTATGACTATATATGGTGTTATGCTACTCTGCAAGTAATGAAACTGACATATCCAACGTTCGCTTCTCCTCTTCTCTACTTACTCGCTTAGCATCGAAGCTCGTCGCAGCAACCATGTCCGCTGGCTGCTCGTCCACTGCTCTTCAAAGCAGTAACAACCGATATGCGCCAAGTCGCCACCCGCATTCATCGCTCAGGGTCTCATCACACCCCGCCGCATCGCATCATAGCCGATTGCTCATCGCAACCCGCTGTCGTTGGTGTGGTGCCACTACTGCAAATCACGCAGAGTCATCCATCGCATCTCAACCACAATCCGCAACCCTGGCCGAGTCTTCTACAAATGCCCGAATCATGGGGTAATAATATGTTTAAGTGTTGTTCTGCTACTTTCAGTTGCTGATTTTTTTAATAGTTTGGTTGATGATCTTCCAATTTGATTCATGCAGAAAAGGGAAGATTCGTGCGATTTGTATTTCTGGGAAGTTGCTGATGTGGGGGAATGCAACTACGCTGATTATTTGGTTAGCCGAGGAATCCCAATATCAGCAGGTTGGGGTGTTGGACAAGTAACTGAAGGAATGGCAGAAGAGTAAGATGCAGAGCAGAAGGTTAAAGATGCAGTTCCTCTGATCATGGCCAAGCAACAGCTGCTGAACGGCCTTGACAACAATGAGGAGATGAAAGAGCTTGTGAAGATAATGGGTAAAATCGATGCGCTCTGTAGGATGATTGTCTCTTTATTTGCAGTGTATGTAGCACTCGTGATGTATTCAGTTGCTACGACATGAGCACTTTGCTGAAACTAGTAATGAATGAAACCTGTGTAGCAGGCTGGGCGTAGTGTTGTGAACATATAATGATTTCTATTAACGGAAATTAGGGGGTATCCCCTTTTGCTCATATAAATAAATATATAGTAGAGGCCCTGTCGGGTCAGCTTTGTTCTCATTCGAAGACGTCGAGCAAATTGCAGTCCAACAGCAAACTATGTCATCAAATTCAAGTTTCACAACCAAATATGAGTACAACTAAACAAAAATGTCATCATGTTTTAGTCGTCATACAATCACCAAACACAAATCAGCATACATAACAAGTGATGTTCTCACAGCAAAATACTAAACAACATGTTCATCAGGTTTCAGTTGTCATAGCAAACACAATTTCACATAGTAGATAAAAACGTCTTCGACAGCAAATACGACAAAAGCAATGTAATCATCATCCGCAACAAAGAAGCGCCAACATCTTCGCCATGTGTATCGATCAATCATAATTCCCCATCGTGTCATCTTCTTCTTCGTCCTCAACGTCCTCGAACGTTGGCTTCTTCTTGATCAACTCTTGTATGTCCACAGCACGACATGCATTCTTTTCACCGGCGTCATTGACGTGATGGTTCTCAAAGATATTAGGAACATCTGTGTTATCTTGTACATCAGGAGCAGTGTAAGCATCATCTTGTTGTGTAACTTCATTAAACGAATTCCTCTGCTCAAACCTTTGCAATACTCTCCAGTCATCGCTACGTGCAAATGTGTCTTCCAAGAAAAATATTTGTGTTGCTTGATTTGCCAAAATAAAAGGCGTGTTGGTCTGGTACGCCGCCTTGACATTTATGGATTTGAAATAATCATCAGCTCTGGGTTTTGCGATCCTGGAAACAGGTTATACAACGACAAAGACAATGTAACCACACATCGATGATCCTCGGCTCGAGATATATCGCAATCGAACAATGTCTGTTATGTTAGCATACATTTCAGTTGTCTCTTTGTCATACGTATCCGTGCTCATGATGGCACTGTTTTGTGTCTTCCTGCCTTCGTCTCGTGCAAGGGTGTTGTAGCACACATCTCCAACAACGCAAGATTCATAATGTCTTACCCGAGTATCAGGACCCATTGCTAGTGAGTAAAGGGCATCATCAACTACCTGCCCATCCTCCCGCATCTTCTTAACCTATGGTTAGAAAATAGACAAGCTGATCATCTTATGTACTCAATATATTAAAAAATGACAGTGCACTTCAAAAGCTTACATGGTTCTTGAACCATTTCGCAAATCCTGCCATAACCAGTTTGTCAATGTTTCTTGGATTTTGCGGTAGTAACTCCTCTTTGTAGATGCTGCACAACATAGTGATCGCGTCAAACATCTAAATATATAAGAACATGCTGCAAGTTTAGTAGATTACGATGTATAAGCTGCTGTACTGCACTTACTTGATATAAGGTAGTATCTCAGGACAGTTATTCAACACATACCAATCCATTTTGTCCAAATCTCTAGGTTTGTCCTCTTGTCGACTCTTCCCTGTAACTCGAACAGAATAATGGAAAACATTGAGCCCGGGATTGTCTTCACCCACCTCTTTGCTAAGCTAATCAGCTGTTTCAATGTATTTTGAGCAGAATGTCAACACTTCTGTAGCAATGCAGGCCTCTGCAATGGAACCCTCGGGTCTAGCTCTGTTCCTAACATAGCCCTTGAAAGTGCCTAGCCGCCTTTCAATAGGGTACATCCGACCATACTGTACTGGACCTCTAAGTTGTGCCTCATCAGGTAGATGAATAGCCAAATGCACCATCACATCAAAGAAGGCTGGAGGATATATCTTCTCAAGGTCGCATAAGATAGTTGGTATCTTGTCTCTAAGACGCTCCAAAGCATCTATCCTGATATTTCTACTGCAGAGTTCCTTGAAGAATTGTCCCAACTCTGCAACTGCTCTATATAAGTCAGGGCAGCCCAATCCTCTAAGGATAACAGGTAAAACCCTTTGAAGTAGGACGTGGCAGTCATGAGTTTTCAACCCTTGTACCTTGTTTCCATCTGCAGTAACTCTCCTTTCTGGGTTGGAAGCAAATCCATGTGGGAATCTCACACGTGACAGGACCTCGCATAATTCTTTTCTTTTTACCTTGTCCAAGACGTACATAGCTGGTGCCATATCCAGTGGTTTACGTTCATCTTGCACCTGCAAATCCTTTTTGATACCCAGGTGTGTCAAATCAATCCTAGATTTTAAGGTATCTTTCATCTTGCCTTCAATGTTAAGAAGTGTGCCGATAATGCTGTCACATATATTTTTCTTGATGTGCATCACATCAAGATTATGCCGTAGATCCAAATCTTTCCAATACTCCAAGTCCCACAAATTGGACCTGCGGGTAAACAATAATCTCTCTTTTACTGTGCCACGCTTCCTTTTCCCGCTACCATTACCAGGATGGTTTCCTGGTGTAATATGCCTGACCTTCTCTAATTCCACTTGCAACTCATTGGCGGTGAGCCTCTTTGGCGCATCATGGTTTTCATGCTTTGCATTGAACACATGTCTTTGCTATTTTCTAGGATGCAGCTTGTCCTTGGCAAGAAAACGGCAGTGTCCAATGTAACAGATCTTGCTAAGTATTGCGTATGACAGCGGATTCCTATCACGGCCAACACATGCATTGTAACCATGTGTCGTTCGCCCTGACATAGTGCCCAAAGCTGGATAATCATGGATGCACCAAATTACAACAGCACGCAGAAAGAAATCTGCTGGTGGGCTCCTATATAGGTCTCGAGTGAGAACACCCTTCCATAGTTGTTGAAGTTCCTCCACAAGAGGCTCCATGAACAAATCAAAATCCTTTCCAGGACTTTTTGGACCTGGGATGAGCAAGGCCATCATGTAGTTTGATTCTTTGGTGCAAACATTTGGAGGCATGTTGTAAGGATAACAAGCACCGCCACATGCTATATGTGGTGCTCGGTGGCCAAATGGGTTAAATCCATCCGCTAAGCCAAGTCTAATGTTTCTCGGTCAAGACAAACTCTTTGTGTTTATCATTGAAGCTTTTCCACTCACTACCATGAGATGGATGGCTCATTACATTCGATCTCTGTACTCTTGGTTCCTAGAATGCCACAAGACATCCTCTCTTGTTTCAAAGATCATGAAACAACCTCTCAAATCTTGGTGTAATTGGAAAATGTCTCGAAACATTATGAGGAACCCTCTTCACAGATCACCATCTTTCCATCTTGATGATTTGCATTTTGGGCATTCACTTAAGTTGGCATAATCCTTCCGGAACATAACACAATTATTCTTACAAACATGGATCATATCATATCCAATTCCAACTGCACGAAGGAAATTCTTCATTTTACTGTAGGTGTGTGGTAGCTCAGACGCATCAGGGAAAGATTTGCTGAAAGCAGCCAACATCGCATCGAATGATTTGTTGGTCATCCGCTCAGATGTCTTCACCTGAAGAAAGGTGACCATAGCTAAGAATACTGGCAACTTATTTCCTGGGGTGACAGCAACCTTTGCATTGTTCCAACATGCAGGTCCACCGTTTTTCTTCTCCAGGTGAAAGTTCACGGAATGCACGAGCATTTCGTAGCATTGTTTCAATGTTGGTCCAACTCACTGGCTCCGCCACCACCACCTCCTCCTCCTCTTCCACCTGAGCATCAGGCAGATCAAGATGGTGATCTGCTGCTTCCATGTAGTCAATAACATTGACGTTCACAGCTTCACCATGATGAACCCACCTAGTATATGTGACCGACATCCCATACAAGTGTAGATGATTTTGCATAGTTGACTGGGGTCTTGTAACTGAATTCATACAACTGCTACACGGGCAGAGCACATCTGATTTCGGTCCACCATACTCAGCTCTGATAAAGTTCATGAAGTTTTCAACCCCCTCGACATATGCAGCGGAGAATCTTCGAGCAGAAGTTATCCAAGTCCTATCCATCTGTTAGACATACAAATTAGTTCTTCCACTAGATATTACAGGAAAAACATATATGCTTTTTTATGAAGTCCAGAAAAAAAATACCTAGGTCGATGTCTAAAGCTATGGCAAGATATTGGACGAGTAGATCTAAGTAAAGATATATGTAAAGCTAATTCAGCAAACAGATTTGAGTGCTAAATTATGGCAGGCTGTTTCAGCAGTCAATGAGGCCGAGCACACAGCCATCGAACTATCGAAGGCCATCACAGCAACAAATATCGAGTATAAAATGGTGTAGAGCTATTTCACCTAACAGATTGGCTACTAGACCATGGCAATCTACGTCACAATAAATATATGGCAGGATATTTTAGCAACTAATCAGCCTTGGCATGCCATCTCAGCTAAGCAGATTGAGTGCGAGCAGGGCAAGGAAGCTTCTTAGCGAGCATATTGACAAGAAACTACTTGACAAACAAAGAGATTAACAAATCGTCTATCAGCTAACATTCAGCGCTACATCGACATGAACGGGGCCTCAGTCTAGAATCCGTGTACCGTGGGAGAAGCTGACCACCGTGCGTCTCCACACGAACGTCGCCAGCGGTGGCGACGCTGACCGTAGTGCACCTCCACAAGAACGTAGCCAGAGGTGGCAGCGCGGCTAGAGGACGACAGTCTACGAGAGCGTACTGTGGGAGTGAGAGGATCGCCATGCGTCCCCTTGATGAACCACGGCACCGACATATCAGCGCGGTGGGGAGGGCGGCTTTGGTGGAGCGATTGGAGTGGAGAGGGGATGGGGGGAGGGGGGTTTGGGGAATATTTGGCCGAAGGGCGGTTGAATCGAATTTGGGGGGAATTTTTGTGTGTGTGTGTGGGGGATTTTCGCTGTGGGGCGGGGAGTTTGGCGCATGGTCGGTTTCTCCAAGTGCAGTCCCACGTGTCAGTGAAGAGGCAAGCCGAAGTGCGTTCTGTTTGCGTGAGCCGTGTGCAGGACCGAACGTGTGTGGGGTGCAATGCGACCGCGACAGGAGTGCTGTGAGTGTACCGCCTTTTTACTTTTAAACTAGGTGCTTCGCCCCCACAAAAAAATGTTGCTTCGCGCGATCCATCAATACTACTACTAGTAATCCGGTAATCCCGACTAAAACGGCGCGGCCGGGTCTTTTCCCGCGCGATATACTGGGAGGTTGGCTTAGTTGGGTTTTTTAGATTTGTCTCGGTTCAATAAAAAGCAGAGTTGGTGATGATGGTGTGCCTGTCATCCTCCAATATAGGCCGTCCAATCTATATCTAACGGATAGGAAGGAAACTATGACAATTTACCCGCACTCCTCTCCACATTTGCAGATAAGGCTTTCCCTCGTTCATCCTTTTCTCCCACGAGATCTTGATCTTCTGTGCAACGCACGGGCATCTTGCTAGTACTCCTACAATATGTATATTATTGTGAAAGTTCATATACACCGGCCGAGATTAATGCAAACACGGCAGATTTTCATTACATTTCGAACTTTTATAAGACAGAAAAATAAAAGAAACCCGACCCTAAACCTATTCTACGGCAGCGACCGACGTCCTCCATCTGTGATCTCTATGTAAGGGGGCGGGGTTCAAGACCCATGAAGTGAAGGTACGGTCTCCGGTGAGGAAGAGTAGAACACGGGATACGGATCGGCCAGTTGGCACACCATGCCCTGCCGCCTACCATGCCCTACTCATCCTCGGAAGAGTCCCCGACCTCGGCGGTGCCTGACGTTGGACGACGACAAGTAGGACGCATGGCTGACGGTGCTCCCGTCGTCGGCCGCCAGCGTGGCCACCGCTTGTGCGGTCGCGTCAGCGTCCGGCTACGCTGCTATTGCGTCGCGAGAGGCGACTTGAGCGAGGGCGGCGACCTCGAGCTTCATCCTCGAAGACAAGCTCTCCTGCAGAGCGTTTGCACTTGCGGTCATGGTGGACGTGGTGCCAGGTAGTGGGACGATGCGCTATGGTGTGGAGGTTAGCTGGGCGTTGCCGCTTTAAGTAGCGCATTCCCGTGAGGCCAAGCGTCCGGGTGCGTCATTAAGTCGCCGGAGTTGGTTCCACGGGCACCGAGCCTCTTAACGACCTCATACGAACGGACGGCATGAATGCGGGCAGCTGGCGCCGGCTGGGAACGCACCGCGTGATGGCGCGAGGGACGAGGGCTTTGGTGTGCCAGGGTAGTCAGCTGCGGTCGTGGCAATGTTGGAGATGCCCTTTTCTCAAATGCGATCCCCACATGTCATTGAAAAAGCAAGACAACCCAGCATGGTCTCAGGTCTAGAGGATGCAGTTGGCCGCGCTACACCACTCCGCAGACGCGTCGCGGCGCCCCGTGCATCCTCGACAAGCCGGGTGTTGGGGTGTGTTTGGATTGTGGCCAAAGTGCACCTTACCAAAATTTTGGTCATGACCCAAAGACTGGTCTTTGTTTGGATGGTTGCCATTTCTTTGGCATGCCAATGAACTCTAGCCAACTCTAGTTCATTTTTCTTGCCAATGTCGGCCAAATCATGGGTAACCGATACCCCAACCAAAATTTTGGCTACCCATTGCTTTGATGGGGCAACCTTGGGCATAAACCAAACATACGGTTGGTCGTGCCACAGCACGAACGCCACCCTCTGCACACTGAAACCGACCGTGTCTATCGACGATATGAGCATGTCCAGAGGCGGTGCTGGAGCTGCACCTCGTTGTTGGCCCCAACGACCCACATGAACGGTTGTTGGTGGCAAGGAGGTTGTGGGCCGGCTCCTCCATTGGACTAGTCTGCGCTACGTCGTCCCGGCGGGTGTGCCCCACATGTCAGTTTCCCTGTTTTCCCGGCCATATTCGAGCATTAGTGCTCCGCGTTGCACATTAGGCCTTTCACTATGTAGGCCAAGCGAGACAACCTGTTGTTTATTTGAGCCGTTCAAGTGTAATCATGTTGCGCTTGCTTATTTCTCATTCCTCTCCAACCCTCTTCTCCATCGATCATGTCGCCCTCCAGTCGAGTCCATCCTCCCGCATGCCTCATTTGAACATTCCGCCGAGTATCATTCGCATGTACCCACCCTAGTCCTCTTTCAATAGATCTCCAGACCCCGAGATGAAATCGAGAGGGAACGAGTGGGGGAACGTGATACCTAAGGCGGATTCAAAATTTTGAATCGGTGATCATAGCATCCGCAAATCATATATAAAGGGTATTCAGTGTTCGTTTCGTTTTTGAACGTAGAATATACTCCCTGCTATCCTTTCTAATTTACATATAAGTTTTATGTGTATTCAAAGTATCTCTACTATGATAAAAAAGGTATCAACATTCAACAACGCCCAATCAATATTGTTAGATTCGTATGTACTCCTAGATTTGTACTCGAGATGGTTTCCAATTTGACTATTGACAAGATTAATAATACTCCTTTCACATAGGTGAGTAAGTCATCTTAGGCTGTGCACTGTGACCAAGGAGGAGGAGAAAACGAGAGACATTAATGTTTATTTGATAATTAATAGTATTGCATACAATGAACTAACCACTGCATGTCATGTTTGATAGTCTTAGGTCATTAAAAGCATGCACAACCTCATCTCTTATTGGTTCATATGTCAAGAAACAAGAAACGAGGTAGAAGTTAATGCACCGCGCCTATGTGTTTTGGGATTATTTGGTTTTCGTAAGATGACTTACACACCTAGACGGAGGGAGCACATGAGATATAATGTGAAAATTATATCATTGGAAACTCCTTTCACATACGAAATTGACCATATGCTTTGTGTAAGTTGCATGTCATATATTATTACTCTAACATTTGGTCAAAGTTAGCCTCGAAAAATGCATTAGACCCTGTATGTTTTGTGTAAGTTGCATGTCTTATATTATTACTCTAACATTTGTGTAAGTTGCATGTCATATATTATTACTCTAACATTTGGTCAAAGTAGTATAGTGGAAGTGGACCCTCTGACGTAGGTATCCATGCCTTACCCTCCCTTTCGGTCACTTAGTGGCGGACCCCATGCTTGCTAGGCCCCGCATGTCAGTTACTCAATGGGTTCAGCCACGTCAGGGGATCCTCATCCGTAGTATACTCCCTCTATTTTTATTTACTCCGCATAAAATGGAGGGAGTGGTGGTATAATAAATGACGCAGGCGGGGGAGGGGGAGGGACGTCGGTTTGCTCTCAACTGCGATCCCACAAGCGAACGAAAATGCAAGACGAAGTGCGTTCCATTCTGTGAGCGACGAGGAGGGTCCAGCGTGTCGGGCTGCAACGCGAATGCGACAAGAGCGATGTACAGTCAAAACCGATTGACTGGTCGTCACCGGAACCACTATTCACACCAGAACCTTCGTTGCTCGGCCTACGCCAGCCACTGCCATAAAACCACACCAAATCTCTAGCCCATTCCCCCACCTTTCGATCCCCTAGCCCGCATCAAGCGTCCCCTAGTTTGCCGGAAAGCCATGGTGCACCGCAAGATCAGCATTACAAGATGTCGATTGGGCGCCAGCAATCATCGCGGCGGTGGCGCGCCACGCACCTCCGTTCCCAAGCTCGCTTTGCGGCGGGCCAATCCCCGAGTTCTCTGGAGCCAAGCTACGAGGAGGAGGAAGCCGATCCAATGTTCACTACGGAGGTCTGAAAGCACATTTGCTCCCTGGGTGGTTTTGGTAATTAATGACAACATACTTTGTGGTTGGACTAATACTTTTATCAAGTATGTTTCAGGAAGGTCAATCACATTGGCATGGCAAAAGGACTGAAGAGGTGGACCCCTCAAAATGCTAAGGCAAGCATTGGCAAGAGCTCAAGACTCCATTTTTTGGTTTAGTGATCCAAGATCACATTGAGTCCATAGGAAAGCCAATACTATTAAAAGGGGATGAGGTTATGTTGATGATCTGGTTGCTCAAAGTGCTTAGTGATACATCTCCTAAACTATCAGCAACTCTCACTACAAGTATACACTCATAAGTAATCTCGGTCTCACCGATTTCCTAAACTCACTCACCCCGAGATGAACCACCTCAGCCATATAGCCAAACCCTAGAAATTTCGGATTTTCCGATTCTGAACTCGGTCTCACCGAAACTTGAGTTGCCAAGCTTTTGTAACCCTTTGTCATCAAATCGGTGTCACCGAGATGATGAAGTCGGTCCCACCGAGATTGGCAAGCTCTAGTCTTTGGACGAATCGGACTCACCGAGATTGTATTTTCGGTCCCACCGAAAATCCCAATGTTCACATGATTTGAACTTTCGGTCTCACCGAGTTGTCAACTTCGGTCTGACCGAGATTGTTCAAATGTGTGTAACAGTTGGATTTTGTGTGGAGGCTATAAATACCCTCCACCCCTCTTCATTCGTGGAGAGAGCCATCGAAAGAACTACCACTCCTACCTTACATTTCGAGAAGAAAACTACCTACCCTTGTGTTGAGATCAAGTTGCTCCACTCCCATCATATGAAGCTTGATCTCTAGCCTTCCCAAGTTGCTTTCCACTCAATCCTTTCTTCCACCACAGCCAAATCAGTGAGGAGAGTTGAGTGTTGGGGAGATTATCATTTGAAGCACAAGAGCAAGGAGTTCATCATCACCAACACCATCTATTACCTTTTGGAGGGTGGTGCCTCCTAGATTGGTTAGGTGTCGCTTGGGAGCCTCCGAAGAGATGTGGAGTTGAACCAAGAAGTTTGTAAGGGCAAGGAGATCGCCTACTTCGTGAAGATCTACCCCGAGTAAGGCTAGCCCTCCGTGGGCGTAGGCCATGATGGCATAGACAAGGTTGCTTCTTCGTGGACCCTTCGTGGGTGGAGCCCTCCGTGGACTCTCGCAGCCGTTACCCTCCGTGGGTTGAAGTCTCCATCAACGTGGAATGACGATAGCACCACCTATTGGAACCACGAGAAAAATCTCCGTGTTCCAAATTGCGTTTGATCTTCTCCACTTCTCTTTACTACTTGTGCAATTTACTTTCCGCTGCCCATACTCTAGAATTGCATGTGTAGTATGCTACTTGACTTGTGTGATATGCAAAATCTGCCAAAAACTTGTCTTTGTCAAAAGGCATAATTTTTATCTTGTCGAGTAGTCTAATCACCCCCTCCTCTAGACACTCTCACCTTCTTCGATCCTACAATTGGTATCGAGCATTGGTCTCCATTGCTTTGGTTTACACACCATTGGAGGAAGATGGACGGTTCACGTTTGGGAGTGTTAGTCATAGAGTGCCTATTCTTGATGGAGTGTCCTATAACTCGTGGAGGATTGAAATGCTTATTATCTTTAAGATGTATAACTTGCAAATATGTTGAAACCCCATATGTGCCTCCATTTGACCCCTTGCACCCTACCATGGATGAAGAGCTTGATTTGCTTCAGAACCTTAGAACTGTAAATCTTATCATTAGAGGTTTGCCCGATAACTTGCTTAATCTTGTCACAAACTTCGAGTGCGCCTATGCTATGTGGAAGTTCTTGGAAGAACTTTATCCGGACTACTCTTTGAGAGGTCTTGATGAAATTCTATACAAGACTATTGAATTTGATATGATGCTACCCCAATGATCCCAACTTTGATAAATGCTTCTTTGAGCTTCGTGATCTTATGAAAAAGAAGGGTGATCCTTGTCTTATCAATGATCTAATTAGAAATGCTCTTGTATTGCATTCCGATGATTATTGTCACATTGACAAAACTAATGCAAGTTGTTGTCAAATTGACCTAGGTATTGATGATGAACAATCTATGGGTCAATATGATGATGAGCATGAGCATGATGATGATTACTCCGATTCGGACACCGAGCTAGACAAGATCATGAAGAGTCTCAATCTTATGGCGAATCTGAGAGATTACATATCTGGTGGAAAAGAGTGGATTCTTGATAGTGGATGCACCGATCACATGACTGGAGACGAAGACATGTTTCGAGAGCTTGCAAAGAACGATGGTCCACGCAAGTATGTGACTTATGGAGACAACTCCAAGGGTAAGGTACTTGGCCTTGGTAAGGTGGCCATATCCCATGATAGCTCTATTCAAAATGTCATGCTTGTTGAATCACTTGGATACAATTTACTTTCCGTGTCTAGATTAGTGACTTTGGATTCAATGTGCTATTCATCAAGTAGATTGCCAAGTCTTTCGTCGTGACAATCATAACATGGTTTTTACCGGTATCCATAGAGGTGATCTATATATTGTTGATTTCACTAAGAAAGCTCAACCTAGAACTTGCTTCATTGCTAAATCCGCTAAAGGTTGGTTATGGCATAGAAGGCTTGGACATGTTGGTATGCGTAATCTAGACAAGCTAATCAAAGGTGATCATATTCTTGGTGTTAAAGATGTTCTCTTTGACAAAGATAGACTTTGTAGTGCTTGTCAGGCAGGAAAACAAGTAGGTGGAAGTCATCCCGTGAAGAACATCATGACCACAAGGAGACCGCTTGAGCTTCTTCATATGGATCTCTTTGGTCCCAATGCTTACAAAAGCCTTGGTGGTAACTCCTTTGGTCTAGTTATAGTTGATGATTATTCCAGATTTACGTGGGTATTTTTCCTTGATGACAAATCACAGGTTCAGAGAATCTTCAAAACCTTTGCCGAAAGGCCCAAAATCAATTTGAGGTGAAGATCAAGAAAGTTCGAGGACAATGGAACGGAGTTCAAGAACGCCCATGTGGACTCTTTTCTCGATGAGGAAGGGATTCTACATGAGTTCTCACTCGTACACTCCTCAACAAAATGGAGTTGTTGAGAGGAAGAACCGAACGCTCATAGAGATGGCGAGAACGATGCTTGATGAATACAAGACACCGAAGCACTTTTGGGGAGAAGCCGTCGAGACGGCTTGTCATGCAATCAACAGGCTTTATCTTCATAAGCTCCTCGGCAAGACTTCATGCGAGCTCCTCACTGGTAACAAACCCCAAGTGGGATACTTTCGTGTCTTTGGTTCAAAATGCTATATCCTTGATAAGCATCGTCGGTCTAAATTTGCTCCTAAAACTCATGAAGGCTTTTTCCTCGGTTATGGATCAAACTCCCACACCTACCGTGTCTACAATAATTTCACCCGAAAGGTTGAAGAGACGGTAGACGTGAAGTTTGATGAATCTAATGGCTCGCAAGTAGAGCAAATGCCTATTGATGTAGGAGACAAGGACCCATCGGAAGCCATTCAAGATTTATCTATTGGAAAGATCCGTCCCACGGAAGTGAAGGAGGGTACCTCATCTACATATGTGGAGCCCCTACCTCACGAAGATGAACCTCAAGGCAACATGGAGGCTTCCACAAGTGGAACTCACCAAGATGAGGAAGTGCAACAAGAAGATCCACCACAACCTCCTTCTCCACCGCCTCAAGAAAACACCAACAACAATGAAGAAGAAGAGGAAGATGAGGATGATGAGGAAGCTCAGCCACAACCACAACAAAAGCTATCCCGAGTCCGAGCAAGAGTCAAGAAGAATCATCCCGTGGAACAAATGATGAATGACATCGACTCCGGGAGAATTACTCGCTCTAAAACTCGCTTAGCTAACTTTTGTGAGCATTACTCATTTATATCTAGTCTTGAACCTATGAAGGTAGAAGAAGCACTTGAAGACCCGGATTGGGTGAACGCTATGCACGAAGAGCTACACAACTTCGAGAGGAACAATGTATGGACTTTGGTAGAGAAGCCCAAGGATGATCAAAACGTCATTGGAACCAAATGGGTGTTTGAACAAGCAAGATGAAGATGGACAAGTCATCCGCAACAAGGCTCGCCTCAGTAGCTCAAGGTTACACACAAGTCGAAGGTATGGACTATGGTGAGACCTATGCCCCCGTTGCTAGACTTGAGTCTATTCGCATTCTTCTTGCTTATGCCAATCACCATGATATTACTCTCTATCAAATGGATATCAAAAGTGCTTTCCTAAATGGTGAAATTGGGGAGGAAGTATTTGTGAAACAACCTCCCGGATTTGTGAATCCTAAAAAGCCTAATCATGTTTACCAGTTGCACAAAGCTCTTTATGGTCTTAAACAAGCTCCTAGAGCTTGGTACAAATGCTTGACTAGCTTTCTTCTTGAAAAAGGATTTGAGATTGGAAAAATAGACTCAACACTATTCACGAAAAGGGTTGATGGTGAACTATTTGTGTGCCAAATATATGTTGATGATATTATCTTTGGTTCAACTAACCCTCATTTTAGTGAGAAGTTTGGAAAGCTCATGTCGGAGAAGTATGAGATGTCCATGATGAGTGAACTCAAATTCTTCCTTGGGTTGCAAATCAAGCAATCTAAGGAGGGTACGTACCTTTGTCTCACAAACAAAGTACACCAAGGATCTCTTCAAGAAGTTCAACATGCAAGAAAGCAAAGGTATGAGAACCCCCATGCCTACTAGTGGACATAATGACTTGACAAAAGATGGAGAACCCGTTGATCAAAAGGTTTATCGATCTATGATTGGTTCTCTACTATATCTCTGTGCTTCTTGTCCTGACATAATGTTGAGTGTATGAATGTGTGCTCGATATCAAGCAGCCCCTAAAGAATGTCATCTTAAAGCTGTTAAAAGAATTGTGAGATATTTGATACACACACCTAACTTTGGCATTTGGTATCCTAAGAGGGCCTCTTTCGATCTTGTTGGCTATTCCGACTCGGACTATGCCGAGACAGGTTGATAGAAAGTCAACTTCGGTGCGTGTCAATTCCTTGGTCGATCCCTTGTATCTTGGTCCTCCAAGAAACAAAATTCGTATCTTTATCCATTGCGAAGCAGAATATATTGCTGCTGGATCATGTTGTGCTCAGTTGCTATGGATGACACAAACGCTTAAGGATTATGGGATACATGTGAGACATGTTCCTTGCTTTGTGACAATGAGAGTGCGATTAAGATTGGACACAATCCGTGCAACACTCTCGAACTAAACATATTGAAGTTCGTCACCATTTTATTCGTGATCACATTGCCAAGGGTGACATCAATCTTAAGCATGTTCGAATCGACAAACAACTTGTCGATATCTTTACAAAACCTCTTGATGAGAAGGTGTTTTGTCGCTTAAGGAGTGAGTTGAACATCATTGATGCTTCAAACTTGGAGTGAAAACTCCATTGATGCATGCAAGGCATGAGCCTACTTGACTAATCCTTGATATTTCTCTTATGATGATGATCATATGTCTTGGACAATTTTGCCTCCTTGTATTGCATCTAACTCCTTGCAGGTACTTGGATGATCTACATTCCACAAGATTACCACACACTCAAATCTTGAGTAATCTTGTCATTGACCAAGTATCTAGCCCTTTGGGATGTTGAGTTCAAGGAACAAAATTCCACATATCCTTTTTGACACCTTATACATCTAGTATTTCACTCTTGTCATCTTGGATATTCTTGAGTATTTCCTTGCTTGCCTAACCCATGTAGGAAGATGAACTACACAATTGGAAATGGTGCTCCAACTTCACATTCTATGAGCACCTACATCAAGTTCAACTACATGAGCAAAGCAACAACAAGCCCAAGGTATGTTCTTCACATCTTTAAGGAGCTTTGCTCAAAGACATGAGTACAAGCAGCCTCATAAGATGTGATCACATCAAATGCTTAATCAAAAAATGGCAACCCCATTTTGAGCTTAAACGATGAGTATGACCTATGATCAAGTGTTCTCATTTGACTCCTAAGTCAATATACTCAAACATAGGTGACTTTGTCGCCGACCCTTATCTAGATGAAGTACATATGTTTTGGAATCTTTCTATTTTTCTCTTATGTTCTCTCATTGAGTTTCCTTTAAAATCAAAAAAAAATCATCTAGCAATCTTTTTCATTTCTATTCTTTTGTCTTTGTGAATATCCTTCTGGCTCTAATCAATTCCTTGAAAATCCTTTACAAATTCATTGCAAATCCTTTGAAACATTCCTTGCAAAGTGAGCTGAATTATTTCTGTATTTCCTTGAATTAAACTCAAGGCCACCGACTTAAAAATTTCGGTCGACCGAAAAGGATCTGCCCTAAGTCCTCGACTTTCGGACCCACCGATCCATCTAATTCGGTGTCACCGATTTTCTTTCAGGATATCATCGTCTGCAGCTCCACTCAATGATTTTCTTTGCATATTTCTTATTGCCCAGTTGTGATTCTTAAGGATCCCACTTCCTTCCTTCCATCTTTCCTGACCTTCCTAGTCTGTGGTCCTTTTCGGCACTTGATGTCAAAGGGGGAGAAGATTTAGGGGGAGATAAGGGGAGAAGAGAAGATTTAGGGGGAGAAGAAGAGCAATCTTATCTCAAGGGGGAGAGAATCACATCAAAGCTTTGCCGTGTTCCACTTTGGATATTACATTTGGCATAATTCTTTCGATTTTGCTTTCACAATTGATATCTTATGGAAAGCAAAATCTCTCAGAGTTCATTGAAAATCTTTTTAGTTTTCGAAGACATGCTTGCTGATTCAAGCTTGTGCTCATATGAGACACTCTTTATACATGTCCTCCCTGGCTTGGTACTCTTGATGTTCTTGCTGTTGGATGAAGAAATACTCTTGTGTCATCTAACCTTGTTTTCCCAAGTTTATTTCTTCAGGTACAATGCCAAGGAACCTCAAGGTAAGTATATGCACCTTGCAGAATGTGCATGATGGTGACTTGCTTGTGAATACTTGTTTGCAAGAAATCACCATGCACATATGTATTATCACTCACTTCTTTTCATCTGCTTTCGATGCATATAGCCAAGCTGCATGTAGCACATCTTGCCTTTCTCTCTTGTGTGCTTGTGGTAGTCCAAAACCATAATCTATGAAAATCTTGCACACTTGTAGGGGAGCCTCAGTACTACATGTTTGTCAAAGCTTTAGTGATAATTCTGTCTTTCTTTCAAGAAGCTTTGATGTCTTGTTTTGTGTGTTGCCATCAATTACCAAAAAGGGGGAGATTGAAAGCACATTTGCTCCCTGGGTGGTTTTGGTAATTAATGACAACATACTTTGTGGTTGGACTAATACTTTTATCAAGTATGTTTCAGGAAGGTCAATCACATTGGCATGGCAAAAGGACTGAAGAGGTGGACCCCTCAAAATGCTAAGGCAAGCATTGGCAAGAGCTCGACTCCATTTTTTGGTTTAGTGATCCAAGATCACATTGAGTCCATAGGAAAGCCAATACTATTAAAAGGGGATGAGGTTATGTTGATGATCTGGTTGCTCAAAGTGCTTAGTGATGCATCTCCTAAACTATCAGCAACTCTCACTACAAGTATACACTCATAAGTAATCTCGGTCTCACCGATTTCCTAAACTCAGTCACACCGAGATGAACCACCTCAGCCATATAGCCAAACCCTAGAAATTTCGGATTTTCCGATTCTGAACTCGGTCTCACCGAAACTTGAGTTGCCAAGCTTCTGTAACCCTCTGTCATCAAATCGGTGTCACCGAGATGATGAAGTCGGTCCCACCGAGATTGGCAAGCTCTAGTCTTTGGACGAATCGGACTCACCGAGATTGTATTTTCGGTCCCACCGAAAATCCCAACGTTCACATGATTTGAACTTTCGGTCTCACCGAGTTGTCAACTTCGGTCTGACCGAGATTGGTCAAATGTGTGTAACGGTTGGATTTTGTGTGGAGGCTATAAATACCCTCCACCCCTCTTCATTCATGGAGAGAGCCATCGAAAGAACTACCACTCCTACCTTACATTTCGAGAAGAAAACTACCTACCCTTGTGTTGAGATCAAGTTGCTCCACTCCCATCATATGAAGCTTGATCTCTAGCCTTCCCAAGTTGCTTTCCACTCAATCCTTTCTTCCACCACAGCCAAATCAGTGAGGAGAGTTGAGTGTTGGGGAGATTATCATTTGAAGCACAAGAGCAAGGAGTTCATCATCACCAACACCATCTATTACCTTTTGGAGGGTGGTGCCTCCTAGATTGGTTAGGTGTCGCTTGGGAGCCTCCGACGAGATGTGGAGTTGAACCAAGAAGTTTGTAAGGGCAAGGAGATCGCCTACTTCGTGAAGATCTACCCGAGTAAGGCTAGCCCTCCGTGGGCGTGAGGCCATGATGGCATAGACAAGGTTGCTTCTTCGTGGACCCTTCGTGGGTGGAGCCCTCCGTGGACTCTCGCAGCCGTTACCCTCCGTGGGTTGAACTCTCCATCAACGTGGAATGACGATAGCACCACCTATCGGAACCACGAGAAAAATCTCCGTGTCTCCAAATTGCGTTTGATCTTCTCCACTTCTCTTTACTACTTGTGCAATTTACTTTCCGCTGCCCATACTCTAGAATTGCATGTGTAGTATGCTACTTGACTTGTGTGATATGCAAAATCTGCCAAAAACTTGTCTTTGTCAAAAGGCATAATTTTTATCTTGTCGAGTAGTCTAATCACCCCCCCCCCTCTAGACACTCTCACCTTCTTAGATCCTACAAGGTCGCGGCGCAGTAGGCCCTCGATGGGTATGAGACGATGGACGTCGATTTCGTGCCGGCGTCTGAGTCCCCCATGGTGCAGGCGGACAAGCGGTTCAACATGGCGATACCAAAGGAGGACCGGGAGGCAGAGGCTCAACTCGACATGGGGTGCGCGCATGCTACTGCCATCGAGGCTCTCCTGCAGGTGGAACCGGATGTCGTGGATGTGAACCGGGTGGCGGAGGCTCAACTTGAGGTGGAGCGCGCGGATGCCGCTGCCATCAAGGCCCTCCTGCAGGCGGAACCAGACGTCCTAGACATGAACCGGGCGGCAGAGGCTCGACTCAACGCAGAGTGGCGGATGCCGCTCTCATCGACGCCCTCCTGCGGGCGGAACCGGAAGTCCTGGACTTGAACCGGGCGGCGGAGGCTCGACTCAACGCGGAGAGCGCGGATGCCGCTCTCATCAACACCCTCCTGCAGGCGGAACCGGGTGGCGGAGGCTCAACTCGACACGGAGCGCGCGGATGCCGCTGCCATCGAGGCCCTCCTGCAGGCGAAACCAGACGTCCTCGACTTGAACCGGGCTGTGCTCTCGTCCGTGTAGAGCGCTCGCACACTCCGCTTGAACGAGTAGCTGGAGGCCAAGGACAACCACGGTGCGGAGACACACGTCGGCAGCGATGGCTGGTTCGCGCCGGCAGCCAAAGACGACGAGGCTGTCTCTTTCCGCGAGCAGTGATAGTTTTTCTTTATGTTGTTGTTTTTATTATTATGGATCTTTTGCTGTGTAAAAACATACTATTTGTTATGCAAGTCGCCTGACTTGGGTCAGTCTACCATTTCAGGCGGCTTCTTCTTCCCCAACAGACCACTGCATGGGCCGTACGAATACTCAGGTTGGATAAACATACTCTATGAACGAAAATTATGTGTCAGCGAAAGGATGGCTGAGTTTGGTTTGTTCACATGCAATAGCACGTGTCAGTGATGGTGCGTTCCCTTGGTTGGGTTTGCGGCGTGCAGGAGCGACTGTGTGAGGGTGCGGTGCGACCGTGGCGTGTAGGAGCGACCGTGTGAGGGTGCGGTGCGACCGCGATAGCCATGCGCAAGTGTACCTCCTTCTCATTTTGAAAACTTTAGGCAAGCTTGGCAAAAATGTGTGGCGAAGTTTGGCAATGCAAGGCCTAGACCCAAACAGGATAAGTATGTACGTACTAGGAGTACTAGTGTTAAAAAAGAAAGGCGGGGTTTTCCTTTGATCCAAATCCTCGTTTCACGTGTCAATTAATGCGTATTTTTTCTCGAAAGACCAAAGAGCTAACCATCTCACTCCTCATGGCTTGATTAATGCAGCGCCATGCAAACGAACCTTCTCACTTCCGCATGCATGCAGGGGATATTAATGTCCTTGGTTGCTAACCCCATCAATTTTGCCTCGATTAGTGTTAGTGGCCCTTTGCAAATTGTAATTTTGATATACTGGCCTTGTGTTCAAAAAAATGGAGGTAGTAACTATATTTGAATTCCTTGCCCATTGCGGTGATGTCGCCAACTTTTTTTTTGTGGTTTGGCGAAGTGCGTTCGACGGAGAACACCATTGAGGGAAACCACGATAAGTCGTTCGCAAGTGCTGCCTGCAAGCCGAGACAACCGCCTTATTTGCATCCAGGAAGTCCTTTACTAGTACTACTACTAGGAGTACTAGTGCGGTGAGATAGTTTCTCGAAGAAGACGATGGAGAAGCGGAGTCAGCGAAGAGTGAAATGATAGTTGCTTCGTCCGTGCTTTGTGATTTGACGCCTCACTGCTTTGTGATTTGTGATAGAAGGGATAGGGGAGTAGACTCTATGCTCTATATTGTACTACTCCTACATGCGTCCAAGCATGGGAGAAAGAGGAGAGACGTTGCATTTTCTATTCCTTCAATCAATCAATCAGGGAGCTTCAGCCCATCTTTTTGGCTTTGGCAACACCGTCCACAATGGTTCCCATGATGTCAAAAGCTATTTTCACATTTGGCTACACATTGTGGACGCCCTTAACCGTACCACTTGGTTTTTCTCCTGTGTGCTATCTATACAAATCTCAATTATATTGATCTAAAAAATTATAGAATCAAAGATTAGTAAAAAGGAGGTGATTTTGCCGCGTGGATGGCGGGAGAGGTTTCTTATTTTCGGAGGACGTTGTCCTGGCGGTTTGCTAACATGCGGTCCCACTGTCAGTGCTTTACGAAGCTGATCCACGTCCCACATGAGGCAGAACAACGGCAGAAGCAACACGTGGGCCCTGTTTGGATACTCTAACTCAGTTAGAGGCTAGAGTTAGATTCTAACCCTGAACCAACCCTAAACTAACTCTAACCAAAGAGCTGTTTGGATGATAGGGTTAGATTGACAATAAATATTCTTTTTCAATCATTTGACTACTTTAGACCATGTTCGGATGGGAGGGGCAACTTCTTTACTAATTTTTTAGTGGGCCCAAGAGAACTAACCCAAATAAGATCCTCTAGTGTGGGCTAGTTTTTTGGGGTGGGTTAGATCCAACTAACCAAACTAACCCATCATGTTTGGATATGTTTGGGTTATTTAAGTCCCAACTAACTAAAACTAACTCTAACTTAGGGATCCAAACAAGGTCGTGGTTAAGTTGAAGAAGATGAGGGAGAAGCGGATTCAACAACGAGTGAAATGATGGTTGGTTCGTCCCTCCAACTTCTTTGTTTAGCATTATTACTTCGTCCCTCCAACTTAACTGCGGGAAAGGTGCAGCTTTGTAATTTGACACCTCATTGCTCATTACTACGCCGGCGCCATGACTGGGGTGCTTCACCCCGGCTGCTTTGCACTGTATTCCGGTATGGCACGTGGACCCGGTAGCTTGATGTCCCACATGTCGGAGAAAGGGACTAGAAGATTTATGAAAGCAAGCGCTCCACTCTTACGACGGAGGAGTAGACGACACGACGGCCCAGTGAACTGTCACTTGTATTGTATAGTACTATAGTTTTGCTGTTTCGCACGATCCATCGATACAAACCCGATTAAACAGGAAAGGGCAGGATTTTTCCTGTGCGGTAGATGATACTAGCCATACATTTCAAAGGCAATTTTAATGTATGCAAACTAAATAATTATAAGTAACAATATGATATCTAGTAAAACTAAAGCACATATGATTTATTGTGTTAGAGTGTAGTAGTAGTAGTGATGTATTGCATAGTTGTTAGATGTAACATGCGAGAATGTGTAGAGATGTAGTTTTGGAGGGCCTACAGAGAGAAAAGCGTAATATGGTCACCGAACTTCAGAATAAGCTGATTACGGTCACTATATACGTTTTGCGGTGATTATCCGGTCACTTACTCACAGTTCAGCATCAGATTGCACTCTGTTGACCGGCCAAATAGTCTGCGTGGCACCATGTTGACTAGTTAAATTGACCATGTTCCTTGTGGGTCCCACCTATCAGTTCTCATAGGGAAAAGGTTAGATAAACACAAATTTACGCAGGCACGACAAGGCTCCAACCCGTGCGCAGGAATCACCTAGTTGTGTATGTGTCTGTCATGGCCTAATGTGTGTGCGTGCACGTGTAGGTTGAGCACTTGAGCGCGAGAGTGTGTGTTGGTCGTGTGGTGTACTAGTGTGTGCATGCATGCGTTCGTGTGTGCGTGTGAGTGTTGCGTGCGTGCGTGGCTGCGTGTGTACGTGTGAGTGTTGGGTGTGTGCATGGGTGCATGTGTTTGTGTGAGTGTTGCGTGGATGGAGTTCGTGTGCATGCGTGCGTGTGTGTATAATCACCACACCAGCTCCTGTGTGTTAACAAACGGCACATCATACCAATACAAGGCCACCTTGTCCGCTGTGCTCGCGGTCATGACTTCGCACCACCGTCAAAATATTTTTTTGTCGTTTGTTTTCATTCTTACTAGCAAGATGCCCGTGCGTTGCACGTAACATCAAGATGCATTTGTATGACTTGTTTATCTTGTGAGAGAAAAGGATGAACGAGGGAAGGCCTTATTTGTCAATGTGGAGAGGTGTGTGGGTACCTTTTTACAAAATTGCCATAGTTTCGTTCCTATCCATCCGATATAAATCGGACGACCTATATTGCAGGATGGCAGGCACACCATCATCACCAACTCTGTTTTTATAAGTGTATTTTATGTATTTTATAATAGTCAGATGTAGAGTAGATACAAGTCAACAGGTGGGCACGATATTAGTGAGATAATGTGATGCAACACTAGAGGTGCCACGTGGAGCGTTCAACTGGTCAACTAGTCATGTCATGAGCAAATACAAAGTTGTACGGTGAACCCGTGACTGTATAATAACCACTAAACGTAAACGGTGACCGTAATGAGTGGATTATGAAGTCCAATGTATGTACCGCGCTTTCGCTTCAAATACAATGATCGTCATTGCATATATCGCGAGAGAAAGATAAAACACACGTGAATTTTCTGGGGGCTTACTTTTAGAGGACCTGGAAATAGTTTTGTGTGCATACGTGAAAGGGGCGTACAGGGGGGTATGCAATGGAGAGAGAGAGATGCTCTTCGTTTCTCTTTATTATGACTAACTTTATATATAGTATAAAAATATACAAATTCACAGTACAGAATAAATATCATTGTGGGCACAATGCAATGCAAATTAGCGTTCGTACTCCTCCATATAACTTTGTAATGTTGTATATATATAGAAACTCTAAAATAATTTTTTGGCCACACTTTATTCAAAAGGAATGTTGTATGCGAAATAAACGTGAAGAGAGGGCTTTTTAGATCAATGGGGTACATGATGTAACATGTGTGAATGTGTCGTTGATGCATTTGGCGGGGCCTAGAGAGGTATGCGTGTGTATTACGTATTCGAGAGAGGCATGGATAGAGGGGCCGACGGGGGGGGCGTGGGAGAGATAGCACGAGAAATGAGGGTGGTCTAGAGAGAGAGACGAATGTGATGTCACGACAAGAGATTCCATTCCCTTGAGTGTGTATATGCAAGGGGGGAGGGAATAGAGGCACCAGGAGAAATTTTCTGTGTCTGTGTGGTGTTTGTGTTGGTATGTGTGGGTGTGAGAAGATAATGAGACGTGGGGGCAGAGGGTGTGTCACCGCGTGAGGTCCGGTGGGTCGAGGTGAGGCCCTACGTTCGGTTCCGTCCTGCGCCACATTGGTCGGCCCATGACACATTTAGGAAGACCCATGGATGACTAGTCGTACAATACAAAGATAGCAGAATTGTGAAGGACTATGTGTCCACTGACAAAGCCGGCTAGGATTTGTAACCCTAGGTTCTCGGACTAAGGTAACCCCTTTATCTCTGATATTACTATTCATCCAACCTAACTTTAAGGGGCATCCTACAGAATGCTCTGCTAGAATCGTACTCGTCGATTAGGAAGAGAGGTGTGAGATAATGCGTGAGAGACAGGCGTAAAGATAATGTGTGTACATGAGACACATAGGCAGGTCCATGTATATAGAAAGGGTCGATGAAGATTGTGCGTGTGTATGTTTGCGAGAGGAAGAGTGCTTGTGATAAAGGTTAGTGAAAACAGTTGTAAATGGTTATGAGAGGAAGGGAGGGTTATATCTAGAGAATGTGTGCGAGAAAGACACCTCGGGAGAGAGTGTGTGAGCATGTGTGAGAGACCACTGATGGAGAGTGAAACTACACGTAAAAGACTGCTCTACACATTGATTAAAGATATAAATTGTATCCAAATATAAGGATGGGATCATGATATTTGTAATTCGCGTAAGGAGCGGTCATTGATCCATCAGACATCTAGATTCTATCGAATTTGAGCATGCCTATGTTATTATTCGACACAATTGATCCACATAGTTAGTATTTTGAACTCCAAACAATGCATCGCTTTAGCAATCGAATATAAACGTGAGTATACACTACAAGGATACCCCCTATAAAGCAACACATGTTCTACAACGTTTTACCTATATGGTGCAAAAATCACGATAGATACGGATATAAACGATGCAGCATATGCGTTGTAGACTTGCACCTCGTGAGACCCTATTGAGTGCAACAGATCTTATATGTTGCCATTTATTGTTGCAAATTATATGTGTTATAAAACTACAAATATACATAATTAAAAATAGAAATTAATTCAGCAAAAAAAAAAGACACGCCGGTACACATGGTTAATAATGTGGCGCGAAAATCTGTGCTAACTGTCCTAGACAAACCAAATTGCGCGAAGTAACAAATCTTCCTCTTCTATTCTCGATCCAGATTGATATTGCCCTTCATATCCGGATCGATCTAGGTCTCTCCCTCTGACTACGACACAAATCAATCATCCAATCTCCTCTCTTTTTTTTTGACAGCAATCCAATCTCCTCTCGTTAGGCTTGAAGGCGGACGGAAAGGGGAGCGGCGAAAAGGCGGCGACGGACTGGCGAGCGGCGGGAAGGCGGCGACGGACGAGGCGGCGGCTTTATAACAACCTGAAAGGAGAAGCGGTAAGGCCGCGGTAGGAGGGCTGGAAGTCGTCTGCTAGCGCCCACTTGCTCCTCGGGCCGCCACTCCGACCTGCCCGCCGTCGGTCTGCTGCTCCTCCGCCAGCCATCTTCTCCCTCGCCGTGCGGGGCGGCAAGATCAACACCGAGGTAAACCTCCTCCTTCCTTCTCCTCTCATCTACTCAACTTATTTGTGGGCACCGGAGACATGGCCGTGGGATGTAGGTGGATTTGGTAGATGACGAAGGGATGGATTTCAGAGTTGTACAAGACCACCCGGCTATGTTCAGCTTGTTTGGACTACCCTCGATATTCGACCAATTCCAATAGTCCGTGAAGGGACTACCAACATAAGTTCTATAGTTGTTTGACTACTCATCAGCTCCCATGACTGCCGAATAAGTGCCATAACATTTTTAAGCTAACGACTACCCCGGCTGTGTTGTTTTGTTCTATAGTTGCTTTTTGTGTGTAGATTATCACCGAGTAGTATTGTAACTAAACGTGTTACCGCCTCGAGTATTTCACCGATGTTATTTGGGTACTTCGACTAGATTATTGATTTTTAGAAACATCTCTATTGCTCGCTATTTCTAGAACTTGACGTAACTGAATTATAGCTGTAGCTATGTAACTAAATCTGTTATTTTAGAACACCATTGGTTTTAATTGGGTATTGTCTTCTCGAAAGTGCAGTCCACTTTAGATTTCGGTTGTATCGATTTTCTGAACAATTGGAGAAATGATTCATATGATTTTTCGGGGAAAATATCGAGTATAGATGCCAATGACATGGTTTGTGTATAGTTTCAGTTTATCTTTTTTCTCCACATTTTAAGCTTGTTGTTCCAGTTCACAACTGCCGTCTGCTAGGCAATGGTTTGACTGGTTCAAAACTCGTGTTTGTTTCCTAATCAGATACTACAAACGATGAATGTGCCACTTTTTTTTCTAGTTGCGCTTTGAGTGCAGATTACTGAAGAACGTCTCCACTCTGTTTGTTTCTAACCCCTTATCTTTTTTAGGAATTTTCTAGCCTATATTGATCTGCTCTCTCCAGAACTTCAAACCTTGATGTTCCAACTCCCAACCGCAGTCTGTTAGCCTACCACCAAAAAGGATGTTGGCTGACGATTTATCCGCGCTTTATTCGATGTTAGAAAAACAATGACTTAGATCATGCTATTTCATTGATAGTAGTGACTTATACCTGATGGATGAACATGTGTTACTCTGAATTGGCTAACATAGGCAGCTACATGATCTTGTCAATTTCTTAGCGTATTTTTGAGATGGAATTGCTGCTGTAACTAAATATGTTCTGTGTGTACATCATTAATTTATTTGGGCACTTGTATGTCATATGTTTAGATTTTTTTTTCTTTTAGTGAATTGTTAGATCAAAGGATTCAGATTGTACAATATGGTTCCAGGTGTGTGGGACTAGCTGAACTTTGGCCGCTGCTGTTGGTGTTGTATCATGATGAAAATTCAGTTCGTCAACAATTGAATTGGACTATTTGAACTTGCTAGCTGCTGTCGTACGTACAACAGGTGAAGGCTAGTTATACCATTTAATGCTTGTGATGTACTATTTGTTCACAGATTCTACCTAGCTGTACTATGTGTTCACAACTTTACTGTCATTCTGAGTTGTTGGATGTCAAGTTCACCAATGTTAGGAAATAGTGTACAATCTGGTTGCGTGTAGCATGAAGCAAAGATATATTCTGATGATTTCACTAGTTTTGTAGCCTACATAACTTCCAATCATGTTTTCCTATAGCCTACAGTTTATGAACTAGAAACAAGTATACATTTCTTATATATATTGTTGAAAAATGATATAATTGTGAATTTCTGTTGTAGAACGTTAGGAACTTAAATTCTAAATCTGATATTTACAAGCTAAGCTTTTGCAATTCTTTCATGGTTACAACTGCAATAATATTTGTTATTTTTATGCAGTGTGCAATGGATTTAGAATCCACCAAATTACTATTATGATTTCCAAGAGAAAGTACACAATACTCAATGGTGTAGATGAATTTCGAGTTTGCATATAAAGATATACCGGCGGATACAATGATCCGATGTCCATGTGAAGATTGTGTTCACACTGAAGTACTATCAAGGGATGATGTCCGTGACCATTTGATGTGGAATGGAATGCTTCAGAGCTATGACAAATGGGTTTTTCACGGTGAGTCTTCATCCGATCACAATGATGATGAACAACCACAACCTGAAACTGAAGGAAATGCTAATATGCATGAAATGATTATGGATTCAATTAGGAAAATATATGATGGTGATGTGCCTATGAGTGATAGTACAGATTTTTCAAATCTACTTCTAGATGGAGCAACTAAAGAAGCAGAGGCATTGTACAAATTAATTCAAGATTCAGAGAAGCCTTTGTGGTCAGGATGTGAATTGTCTCAGCTTTCCTTACTTGCGCTTTTGTTCAATGCAAAATCCATGAACAAATGGTCTGATAAGTCATTTGGAGATCTACTTAATATTCTGCACATGGCTATTCCAGATGGAAAAGATCTGCCCCAAAATTTTTATGAGGCCAAGAAGATCATATCAAAGTTTGGATTAGGATATCAGAAAATTCATGTCTGCCCAAATAACTGTCAGTTGTTCTGGAAAGAGACAGAAAATGATGATTTTTGCTCTAAATGCAAGGCTTCTAGGTGGAAAGATAAAATGCCCGAAACCAAGTTAAGTAAAAAGGAAAGAAAGAGAGCTACGCCAATGAAAGTTCTAAGATACTTTCCAATCAAAGAGTGGCTGAAAAGGATATTCATGTGCAAAGAAACAAAGAACTCTAGCTCGATGGCACGATGAAGGGCGCACCAAGCAAAGATGGAGTAATACGGCATCCAAAGCAGATTCCAAGGCATGGAAGAAATTTGATGAGAAGCATGGATTTGCAGATGATTGTCGTAATATTCGGTTTGCCATAGCAATGATGGATTTAATCCATATGGGATCTTGAGCAATAAATATAGTTGTTGGCGGTTGTGCTAGTCATGTATAACTTGCCTCCATGGCTATGCATGAAGAAATCTTATCTTTCATTGGCTTTGATTATTCCTGGACCTAAGAGCCACGGAGACAAGATTCATGTTTTTATGCAACCTCTTTTAGAAGATCTGAGAGATCTTTTTGTGAATGGGATGACAACCTATGATGCATCCGAACAGAAAACATTTAAACTCAGAGCGGCTGTCTTGTGGACCATAAATGACTTCCCAGCATTAGGAATGCTTGCTTCATATATGGTGCATGGAGATTATGCATGTCCACCTTGTGGTGCAAATGTATGGACCAAGCGCTTGAAGTATGGCAAGAAAGCTTGTTTTATGGGTCACCGCGATTTCGCCACCGATCATCAATTTCAGAATGATGTACGCTTTTGATGGAACAACTGAGAATAGAACAGAGACTATAACCTATTATGGTTGTTCCGTATTAGATGACATAGCTGCATGTGGAGATTTTAGTACCTCAAAAACTTACAAAGGAAAAAGTAGTCTATTCACATTACCATCTTGGGACAAGAATCTACTTGACATAATCTGGATGTGATGCATATAGAGAAGAATGTGTGTGATAATATTCTTGGCACACTTCTCAATTTGGATGGGAAGTCAAAAGATAATGTACATGCTCGTCAAGATCTTGAAGATATGAATATTAGAGGGGATCTCCACCCACAAAAAAAACCTTCAGGCAAGTATTACTTGCCACCACTATCTTTACCATGTCTAAGAAAGAAAAGCAATTATTCGCAAAGTTATTCATGGTATAAAAGTTCTGATGGATATTGTGGAAATATATCGAAGTGTGTGAATTTTATGAAGGAAAAATTAGTGGCCTTAAAACACATGATTGTCATGTCCTATTGCATCAATTTCTCGCCAACCGCTAACTGCGAGGTATTCTTCCGACGATGTTACAGCAGTGCTATTTGAACTGTCATCATATTTTCGAGGCATAAGTTCAAAGGTTCTTCATGTTGATGAGCTTGACCGTTTGGAAGAAAGAATCAAACTTACACTCTGCAAAATGGAGATGATATTTCCTCCTGGTTTTTCACTTTGTTATGGTGCACTTAGTTGTCCATTTAGCAAGTGAATGTAAAATAGCAGGACCAGTTGCATATCGATGGATGTACTTCATTGAAAGGTAATTTATTGAATATACATTGATAACTTATTACAATCTTTCTCTCCTAAATTTGTTACAATCTTTTTTTTGCATATACATTTATAACTTATTGGATATATATGTGCTATAGGTATCTTGGTGAGCTAAAGTCCTTTGTTCGGAACAAAGCTCGTCCAGAGGGTTCAATTGCAGAATCATTTTTATCGGATGAGTGCATGACATTTTGTTCAAGATATCTACAGGGTTTCTCCACCAAGCATAACCAACCATCAAGGAATGATGACAACCCAGAGGACTCTGAATCTTCAATATTTTCACAACAATCTATGTTGTTTCCTCCAGTAGGGAAACCATTGGGAAGACCAATGGCGTACACTTTAACGGATAAGGAGGCAACACAAGCCCACAGATATGTGTTGTTCAACTATGATGCTGTGAAGCCATATTTGGAGTAAATGTCATGCCACTATCTCTTCATTTGTTAATTAATAAGTTTTAAACTCAAATAGTGGTCTTTGTATTTTGTAGAGAACATGGGGCTTATTTGAGAAGGAAGAATCGCAAGAAGCGCATAGATCCAAGGACCTTTGAGAAGATGCAGCATGAACAATTTCCTGAATGGTTCAAGGATCATGTAAGTACCGTGATTGAACTTATTTAGAATTAGAATGTAGCTTATGCACTCTATTATTTGTGTTCCTATAGGTGATGCAGTTGGAGAGGGAGAAAGGTAGTGACAACATCAATGAGGAAATTAGATGGTTGGCCCGTGGTCCACTTGAGGTTGCAACGAAACATAGGGCATTCAATATTCAAGGATACAGATTTAGGCCGAAGCGTTATGACAAAGTAACTCAAAATAGTGGAGTTGTTGTGACAGCAAAAACGTCAAGCTATTCTTCTGCACGTGATAAAAATCCTATTCTTGGAAATGTCATGTACTTTGGAAGGATTGTGGACATAATTGAGTTAGACTATTTCCGAAAATTTTCTGTGGTGCTATTTAAATGTGAATGGGTTGATGGTACCGAAGGAAAAGGTATGCAAATAGATAAGTATGGGTGTAGACTTGTGAATTTCTCTAGTCTAACTCACATTGGTAAAAAGGCAGAGGATGAACCTTTTGTATTTGCCAATCAAGTTGACCAAGTATTCTACGTGGATGACCATCTTTATCCAGGATGGTCAATTGTTTTGAAGATGATGCCTCGAGATAATTTTGATATGGGTGAAGAATGGAATGATGTGGAAACAGAACCTTATCATGTCAAGAAATTCTTTCAGCTTTTGATACGCCCATCGAAACAAAATTGGATGAGAAGAGATATAGAGGGAGAAACTGTAGATGCTCCTATAGTGTCAAGTGATGACACATGCACTGAATAAAGGTGAGGTTCCAATGTGATTATGTTATTTACATTCTTAGTATCATTGCTGCAACTTATGTCATTCGGACATGAAACTTACCACTATTGCTTCTGAATGCAGGTTTGGTGGATAATCGGAAAGTCACCTATCTGAATATGTGGAGCCTAGTTGAAGTGACGAATTCATTAGTGTTATTGCTATTTTTTCTTTAATGTTTATGTACTTTATAATTCAGACAAGAATATCTGTAGGTGTGACAGGCCTAATAAAGTGCCAATACTTGATCCCAAATATGTTGGTTCCACGAGCAGCATAGAAGTGTTAAAAATATTTCTTTATAGAAGGAGTACATACGTACTTGATCTAGTCCAATTTCAATTGATCGCGATGCCGTCTGCTCACCCTCGCGGCTTCGCTGAGTCGCCGTCGCCGCATACTGGTCGCGTCGCCTCGTCCCCGTGCATGCGCATGCCCGGTGTGGATGTGAAGCAAGGGATAGCTCACAAAACTTAAAAATTGTATCGAAAGAATTACTATACGTACGTATTTGCACCAGAATTTAGGTATGGCATGCGCCAAACCTGGCCAGATAGCTGGCGCGGTGCATCAGACAACGCGTCTGGTGTAGCGCGCGACCAGTAATTCTGATGCAGGTTTAGCGTGAGGCATAGGGCCAGATTGGAATTTCAGCAGCGCTGTTTTTTCTTACAAATTTTCATACCTTTTTATTATAATATATTAATTAATGATATTAAAAAACACATATACAATTAAATATGCGCGCTCAAATTCCCTTGAACTGGCATCAAACTTGGGAGGTTTGTGGACGTTCGGACTCGTGCTAATATACGTGGTCCCTGCCATGGCGCGCACAGTGCCGCCGTCGGTCTGATCAACTGATTACGCGCCTGTTTTCACCAGGCATGCCCCTCGAGCATGCGCCTACCGCAGATCGAGCCACGAGTTGTCACCGCGTCGTCCCCTTCGCACCGCTGCGCCGCCGCCCCAAGGTTTTCCGCCGGCTGCCCGACCGTGTGCCGACACCGACCACCCGACTCGACATCGACCACGGCGCTCTGCACATGGCTACCTCGACCATAGCTACACCACCGTACGCTCACGGCTATCTCGACAACGGCACAAAGGGCTACCTCCTTGCTTGGGCAATCTCATCAGTTTCCACTCCACACACGACTTTCGCGATGCATCGACCGTTACGACTGTAGGGTGGATGTCCGTTGGTTTACCTTCGGATTCTTCTCCAATGTCACCATATGCGCCGCTACCGTTCTGACCGCGGGGCAGGGGAGGGGGGGGATGTTGAGTATCGGGATTAGATTGGAAACATAGGATAGAGTAGGAAGTATTCTGGTTTGTTTTGTACTCCAAGTAGATCATGTACTCCTATATATACGCCCACGAGGCTCGAGCAATAAACATCGATTCCACCAATCTCCCTCTACCCTTCCAACAGTAGGATCTGATCCGATCCGATCCTCTCCTGGACAGGCAAGATGGGCAAGTCAGGTTCTCCAGGAAGGTTCTCCGCACCAACTGAACGATCAGTCTTTTGGCCGATCCTCCTCCTCTGCGCCATTGAAGGAGGAAGGTCTTCCTCTACTCGGATGATGTAGAGCATCATCAGCCGCCACTCCTCGACGAGGCTACCGCAACAGACGAGGAGTTCCAACCACAGTTTGAAGCTCCCTCCGTGATCACAGTTCGGCACCGTGCTTGTCGCTGCCTTGTGGCCCCACTGCTGCCATCGCCGCCCTGTTGGTGCCCACTCGCCGTGAAGTAGGGGCCATACCTGGCGCTCACGAACGCACGCGTGGCGAATCATGCATTACCTTCGACACGGCGGCTGGAGAACGTCGCCGTAGTGTCCTGGCGGCGGGAAAGTCAGTGGACGGATGCAACGCACCACACCGTGTCGTGTTCGAGATGTCAGACGTCTTGCCGGACTAGGTCCTCGCAAATGACGTGCTGGCGGAGGCCTATGCGCCGCCTCAATGGGAGGGGCGGGCGGAATGGGGCAACGTTCGCGGCCGACGCTGGACTGTGGGCGACGAAGCTGAGCGGCTACACCGACGGCAGGTCGGCCAATCAGTCCGTTTTGACTAATAAAAACATTATTAGTTCATCCATTTTGCATTGAATTTGTACAAACATAGAAGAAGCACGTTGTGTTTGGCACAAATATATGTGCAAGTGCCTGTCAAGGGCCAGATGATAATAAAAATTTGTAGTCTCTTGTTTTTTTTTCACACCAATTTTTCCCTTTCCCTCTATTCTCTCCCGCCAAGAGCCACTAATTCTAGTCAAAAGAAAATAAGTACGTGCGCCAGGAGGTAACTACGCCACCAAAATCGGAAACCTCCTCCCCCCTCCCCCATATCAACGCAGTTCCCTTCTTCCTCTTGTACGAAAGATCCCTCCTTGAGCAGATCGATCGTGGCCAACCCTCCCTCCTGAGTCTCACAGCTCGCCCCGCCGATTCCACCATTGAGGCTGAGGGCACCAGGGGCGTGTCTTGTTCAAGAACTAGGCGGTAAGCAGATCAATCCCCACACCTGATTCATAGAAACAGAAGGTAAATTCTGGTATGACTTGAAGATTTTGCCTCGCCCCCTTCTTGGTTCAGATCTGTCCCTTCTATCCTTACTAATTACTCTTCTCTTGAGTGAATTCGATAGTGCACACCAAGTGTTTGATAGTTGTCCTCTGTTATTGGTTTAGAATTTTGGGGAGCCTTCAGATAGAGTTGGTTGCTTCTGGTAACTATTGGGGTGTCAGGTGCGGATGCGTGCAGTATTTCAATCTAGTTCTGCACCATTACTACCTTGGTGACTTCAATCTCTTCATAGACTTTCTTTATGGAACTCTAATTCTGAATATCATGTTCTTGTTGGGTAGTATAGTTGGGTTAGTTCTTATAAGTATCAGACCATGATCTGCGGCCCCCAATACTTTGAATGCTAATGTTTTATGAATACTAGAACATGATGTGCAGCAGCACAACTCACAGTCCAGTCTGCAAACGACACACTTGTTCTGAAAATAAATGTTAGTGACTTGAGAATAACATATCATCAGCCTAGCTATATTGGTTGTGCATGAACCAAACCTCCTTAACAGAAAAGAGAATGAACGTGGGTGTCCTTGACCTTATCATCCTCTTACTATCCGTGGATAGTGTTATACCTGAACATGTGTGCCCCCTCCCCCTAGCAAACACCAAGTTAAGCACCATACCACATCAAGTACAATGTGGTCTGACTTATTTTGTTGATTCCAGGGCTAGTAATTACTTGATAATATGATTGTTTGAGCTGAAATCTGAATTAATCGTCTCCACATCTATTGGGATGACTGTCATAAGGTCGAGTAGGACCACAAAATATTGTCTTTTGCTAAAATTATTTAAACTTTTGGTCATTTTAATGTTGCAGCAGATATGTCACGGACAAGAATTAACGTTGTTGAAAATAATGAAGAATATATGATGGAAGAACCGATCGAACATCATAATTCTGCTGCAAAAGATGTCGAATCATCCGATGTCCATGAAAGAACTACTAATGATGAAGAAGGTTTCACAGATTGTGATGACGCTGATGCGGATGAAAACGAAGATGGTAAGTTTGTTGCTCATTACTTACCGTTTGCAATATATGATTATTCTTTATTGTAACATATAATTCATGGTTCTATATATTCAGCTGAAAATGCAAAAACAAAAGAGCGTAAGAAGAGGAAGCTGAAATATATTTGGAACCTTCCAAAAGGGAAAAGGATAATGGTTCGCTGCAATGACATAGATCAGCCAATTGGAAAAGAGGCTAAACATCTTGGGGATTTTCTTAGCTCAGTTGCAAGGAATGGATCACTGTGCTGCTTGACCTACAAGGACTGGAGATTGCTCAAAACTAAAACAAATGTAAATGCTATACTGGATCAAGTGAAGGTAAAAGTTAATCCATTGAATATCCTTTAGTAGCTTGTTCTATGTTGCCTTACATTAGACTCACCCTATTTTATGTTGTAATTGTTTTGTAGATGAGGTTCCTTTACCCTCCTCGCATGGAAAAGTATATATTGAAGATAATTGGAGATAGATGGAGGCAACATAAGTCTGACCTGAAAGTAATGTATTTTGATGAGAAAAAAAGCACCGAAGCCAATTACAACAATAAACCAAATTCCGTGACTCCGGATCAGTGGAGATCTCTAGTTAATCATTGGACAACCCAGAAAGCGAAGGTACTTAAAAGAATTCCATTTTCAACTTTCCTTGTTGGACTTTATATATTGCTGTGTAGATACGATGAAAGATATGCACATAATTACTTTGATTTATTCTTTGGTAGGGGATTAGTGCTACAAACAGAAATAATTGTTCAATGAGGAAGTCTACACATACTAGTGGGACAAAAAGTTTCCCTCGTAAGAGGAAGAAATGGTAAATTATACTAACTTCATGCATCGCTCTTCCATTCATGTTTTCTAATGTAATTCATGTTTACATTACATATCAACGTAAAGATGCAGATCCTCGAAAAGAAGTACCCTCATAGGGCTCACTTGTTCATGCACACGCACAAGTCGAAAACTTGCAAGAACAAAATCATTAATGCTCATGTGGTACATTTACAAACTCTCAACCATTCAGTATTTGAATTTGATATTGTATATATTCTTATTATTCACATTGTTCCTGTATTTAGGAAGAATTGAAAGATATTATGGACAAGAACCCCGAATTAGCAGATAACAAATGATGGAAAGACTGCATGGAAAGGAGATGCGTTGAACAAAGTATTAGGGGATGACAAGCCTGGCCATGTACATGGTTTGGGACTAGTTCCAAACCCAAAAAAACTTTTTGATGTTTCCACTTCACGTGTATTCCAGAATACACATTTTACTTTGGTGGAGGATACACCAAATGAAGATATGCTAGCTTTTAGAGTTGAAATGGAAAAATTATATCAAGTAAATAAAAATCAGGATGCTAAAATTATGGAACTAGAGGAGAAGATGAGAAGAATGGAAAGACAACCAAATCAGGTAAATTTCTAACAAATGTAAGCTTCATTTATTTTGTGGACTAACCTTTCTCTATTCCTATCATAGGAAATTTCAGATCCAATGGCTACAATTGGGCTTGAACCTTCGGTTGATGGACACAACTCAAATAGAAAAGTTTGTATCTTGTCAAAGTACACAATAAAATTCCTCAAATTTCACTCCAGAAATTATTTCTCAATTAATATTTATGTTATGCTATCTGTAGAGAGTGCTTGCTCCTCGGGTTGATGGACTCCATCTTGTTAAAAACGATCAAATAATTTCTGTAACAAGCCAAGTGGATCAAACGATGCAGATTTGCAAGCATCAAACAAGAATTACATTTGAGATAAGGTTTGTCTACTTAAATACTCTTTACAACCTTGTCATTGCTGAGTTTTAAGTTGTTGTGCTTACACTTTTGCAATTGCATATAAAATACCCAAAACTTGATGTGTATCATTTTATCCTAGAACAAAGAAACTATGGTTCATAATGGTGGCAGTGCACAACAACTAGAAAAATGCTCTGCTGCACACAAGGTATCATCATAGTCCCATATACAAAGTTATGATCAAACTATAGTGCTCCCATGTTTATTTCTTTACTCGTTGCTATCAGAATGTTGTCCAGAACCAAGAAACTCCTCATAATTTCAGTGCTCGGCAAGGGGAAATAAATTCTGCTGCACATAAGGTATATTTCCGTTACCACATACAATATGTTCAAAATATATTGCTCCGATGGTTATGTATCTACTGGTCGTCTTGCTATCAGAATGTTGTTCCGAACAAAGAAACTTTGCTTGAGAATGTTAGTGCACGTCGAGGAAAAAAAACTTCTATTGCAAACAAACTGGTATCTTTTCATAATCACATACACATTTCTGTTCAAACTATAATGCTAGCTTTTTTATTTGTTATGACTTATTCTTTGCTATCATCTTGTTGTCGGACCAAAAACCAACAAAAGGTGCCAATGCAAGCAAGAAGAGTGCTCAAAGTGGTTCATTGAGCTGGTTGGGTGCTAGTGAATTACCCGTAAGAGTGCTCATTCATTTAAGATGTTCCTCTGTTTTCTTTCTGTTTTCTCATATGGTTCTTGTGATTTTCTCTATGAGTGGAACTAAAGTATTCTTGAAGAGCCCGAAAACCATAACAGGATGTAGCTCTTGCTACAGCTTGTAAGTTGTGATCCTAACTTTAAACTTGATGGTGCTGAAATTAGGAATGAATTCAGGCGGTGCATGTTGATGTGGCACTTGTGAAAACTGAAAATTTGGTGCGGAGTCGCAAAAACTGCACTACTCTTGGTAATGCGAGAAAAAACAAAGATTGCATGGCCCTCTACCTTTGTATGCGTGACTAATATCTTGCCTCTATTATTACTTGCATCATGTCATTGCATTGTGTGTTAACGGTTCATTTTGTTTTCTTGTTTGTAGATTCAAAAGATAAATGGATGAGTATATGGGTGGGTGGCAAGTGTACTGCAATGATGATGTTCATATTCTGCTTCATGATGGTGACGATGATGGATGCTTTCAGTTTTAGTTATGTTGTGGGGATGATGTTCCTGTTGGATGTTGCTCCTCGATTAAGTTTTAGTTAAGTTGTAGGGAAGTTGAATGCTTTAGTTTAAGTTTCACTGTCAAGAAAGTAGTTAAATTATGCATCACGTTTGGATGATGTTCCTCTTGTAATATCCACTATTGTAATCCAACAATTTTTATCTCATATATGATATATGATTTCTTCCTGTTGTCGGTATATTCTCTTGTTTTTCCTTCACTTGAAATACACAATTACATGGAGCATTGATTACATATAAATGATGATGATGATAATAATAATAATAATAATAATAATAATAATAATAATAATAATAATAAATCTGTGCCAACACTTGAAGCGTTGGAAATTCTTCGTTGCCAAGTAATGATATTTTGATTCTTGTACATTAACCACCAACATATAAAACTGTTGTAGAAGTCTCCTTTATCTGTTGTAGTCTTGCAACGGTTCCTTTTACCAACGGCAATATAAGCATTGCATTATGCGCTAGCAACACTGGATAAGGCTACGCATCTCAAACCGTTGGTAAAGACACTAACAACGCATATATGGGCTTTTAGATACGGAAAAAAGCGTTGCTATAGCGGGGGTCTTGTTGTAGTGATAGTTCATGTTGTGTGTGTAAAGCACATTATACATACGAAAGTTACACAATGGACATTTATAAATAGCTACCTATGAACTAGCATACATTTGAATTCAACCTTAGGTGGTTTAAAAAAATCGAATTCAACATGAAGTTCATTCAATTATTTGAATTTGATATCATGGCATTTGTAAATCATACCTAAACTATGGGGGTACCAATCTTTGCTCTGATTTTGTACATAATAGCATATGTAGTCGTGTACAAAATAGATTCAAATTTAGCTCCTCCATTCCAAAATAATCATAGTTATAGGATTTTCAAGTGTCAAAATTTCAAAAGGAAGCGGGTAATTTAATGAGGTTTTCAAACATACAAGGTCAAATATAACGTTGTCTATTTAGGTCAATCCTCATAGTTCAGAGTACTCTAAACGTGAATGCTTGTGTTTCAAAATTTCGAACGAAGCGCCAAAAGAGCCTCTACTACTTGAACCGCATGAGACCAATGTTTGGTAGTACAAGGAAATTACTTTTCTAATAACTCCGACCTGTGAAACCTACCGGCCCGACGTCCAAAGGTCTAAACCAGGGTAGGTTTGTAGCTTCATCTAGACGCAACGCAACCGCCTACGAAAAACATTCATACACAATGGTCGCCTAAGCACACATGCGCACGGCCAAAATCGCTCCCGCCCACTATTTGGGACACCTGGGATTACCATCCTACCCCCGACCCGCAGTAGGTCCGAAGTTTAAGAGGGGGGCAAAGTTTGTACTTTCCCCAAATTTCAAACAAGCGCGTCCCATCTTCTGTTCAAATAAGCCAAAAAAAAGCGCGTCCCAGACCGAAACATGGTTCCCCCCACCCGTCCGATTCCCCATTCGTACACCGTGGGCGCCAAAACTACCTCTCCACCAGCCGTGAAACACCAGCATCCTCCGTCCGCCACCCCATCCCACCCATTAACCGCCGCCCTCCTCCATCACGCCGGAGCCGATACCCCAACGTCGTCGTCCACCGCAACCTCAACCGCAACGCCCTCCACGTCTAGTAGTTGAAGCCGAGGCCGAGCCATTCGTACCCGAGCCAGTTCAACCACGTCGTCCTGCGCCTCACCGCTGCCGCTCCAACTTCGCCACCCTCCACCGCACCGGACTGTTCACTCTTCTGCTGCCCTTCGCCGCCCTCGGATCTGCTTCCTTCCGCCGACATACAACCACGGCAACACGACCAACAATTTGGCCATGGGTTCGTCCAAGCTCGCACCCTCCGAACATCGGTTTCCCCGGTACAAACAAGAAGATCGGCGCGACATGTGGAGGTGACCACACCGGCAACCAAAGAAGGTACTCCTCTTCCCTTATTCGTGCAAATCTGATGTCTCTGCTTGCACGGTATTCATCCCACAGAAGACACTAGTTGACCGCTTCTTCTTGATACTAGATGTTCCTAGTAACTCGTGATGCACAAGGTTTCTCCTCATATACTATTTCACCTTAGCTAGAGGTCCGTCGCCCCCCTGAATTTCAATTTCTGTCCAGTTGAGTCCCAATTAACGGAAGCATTCCCCATTGTAACATGCGCTAGTACGATTATTACGCCGGGGAAGCAGCGCCTTGGTGTTTATCTTAGGGGCGTCTGCAGCCTAGAGCTACTGGCGCCCGATCTGGAGGTCGGCCGGGATTAAAGGGATGGCTTGGGGGCGCTGCCAAGCACGGCGGTGGTGTGAGGTCGATGGGAGGGCGGGCGGCGGAGGCACGGTCAGGCCGATGGTCGCCGGCGATTCGAGAAAGATCGTCAGCAAAGGATCAAGGGAGGTAGACAAAGGCCATCTGCCTGTTCCTTATAGATCGGACGGTTCATTAAAAAATCGATCGACCTATTTATTTTTAGTCGATCGTTATCTTAGATATGACCACATGTGGTGGTGTCTTTGGAGGAGTACCGCATTTCTGTGCTCATATATTACAAAATCATACAGAGTAGAATCTAATTTTGGTTGCCATGCATTGTTGTAGAGCTATCATATGTCTCCTATCATTTATTTTTCAGCCACCTGCTATCTGCTACTTTTACAGTGCACTAGTTCTGCACACACTTCACCCATACTCTCACTATTGTGTTTTTATGCAAGGGTATTTCAGACTCTCCTGCCGAAAGAGAAGCAGCAAAGAAAAGAGAGAAGTCGCTCCACCTTCGTATGCTAGTAGGCAATACACGTTACCGCGCTATAAAGGGTGCAGTGTCAGTAGATGGAGACGGTAAACGTTGCTCTGGAGTTGATGACCTCGCTCGCAATGAACCACCATCCCAAGTGCTTGCTTTAACTTCGCGGTGTCATATGTGGTTGCATGTTCCATATGGTGTCTAGCTTGTTTTCGAAAGGCCGAAGTCGGTCTTTATTAAGATAAGGAAATATATTTTTTACATGAACCACCATCCTGTGAGCACCAGAAGACAAATAGCTAGTTAGGGCACTGACCGAGCCAGTGAGAAGCCCAGCAAAGATAGGCATCACCTGGAAGCCAACTAAAAAGCCGCGATGGTGGCGAAGCAGCCCGCCTCCCACCAGGCTCTCAGGTCATAGATGATCATGTTCACCACTCCAGTCGGATGTCTAGCTTGTATTGCTTCCAATTTGGTTAAATTGCATCTGCTTAGCTTACACATTATACCTTTGAATATGACATGCCTTTCTGCTTTTTGGTACATACTAGTACATCATGTATTAACCATGTTCTTACATCAAACTAATGTTCTTGTGTATCCCTCATCAATAACTTATGACGAGGCAGGCAGCAAGGGACTACTCCTCATTTAAAGTATGCAGCGTCGACCTCCGACATGATTCTCAAGAAATGTAAATGCTAGATGAAGATAGTAAACGTAGCTCAGAGTTGATTACAGATTTCCCTACACTAGCATTGCAGTGCTTGCTCTAACTTGACAAATGTGATATGTGGTTGCATGTTGCATATGGTGTCTAGATTGTAATTCTTCCAATCTGGTTAAACTGCATGTGCTAGTCTGCTTAGCTTATACTCCTGTAAATGTGACATTATACTGTAATGTGACATGCCTTCTGTATTTAGTACATAGTACATCCGTCTATTAAGCATGTCCTTACATAAAACTATTGTTTTTTTGTATCCCGCATCAATCAATATGATGAGACACCTTTAGTATATGCAGTGCGATATTAGTTGCATCTTTCATATGATTTATAGCATGCGCTGGTTCTAATTTGTTGAAATTCCATTTATGATGGGACGCTTTTAACTTGGCAGTCATATTGGTTGCATATTTCATGTGGTGTCTAGCTTGCATTGCTTCTTATTTGCTGGAATGGTTTCTGCTTAGTTTACACAAACAGTTGTGAACATGCCATGCTGTCCTGTTTTTCGTACATATTCCATCCTGGTATCATGTGTTTGCCTTACATCAAAGTAGTGATTGTCAGTATCATGCATGAATGAGTTTTGAAGAGAGAATTTTATTGCTTTTTCTTGTCGGTTTTACTTGACAATTCAAAATCAATAAAGCGGAAGGAAGTAAGCAAGGCAGTGGATAAAGGTGCTCCTTCCAAATGGAGGGCCTCTACAGTTTCTACTCCTCCACACCCCCAAGATGATTTCCAAGACAACACATGCATAGACACTCAACAAAGCTGTGTTTATGATGAGCACGTCTCCCCTAGTGCAAAGATCACCGGTGCTCCCTCTAACTTGGCAATCGTTATATGTGGTTGCATGTTATGTGTGATGTCTAGCTTGTATTGCTTCTAATTTTGTTGAATTCCATCTGCTACTTTACACATTATACTTGAATAAGACACGTGTTCCTGTTTCTAGAACATACAATATCTGTCTATCACACCATGTTCTTACATCTAATTACTACTATTGTGTAACCTGCAACAATCACTTATCATAAGACACGTTTGACTTCGGAGTGTGATATAGGTTACATCTCACATTCTTTTCTAGCTTGTACTACTAATTTGTTGAAATGGCACTTATGACGAGATAGTTTTAACTTGGTAGAGTGATATTATTTGCATCTTTCATATGGTGTCTAGCTTTCATTGCTTCTAATTTGTTGAAATGCCTTCTCCTTAGTTTACACATCGTAAGCTGTGAATATGCAATGCCGTGAATATGCAATGGCACTAATGACGAGAGACCTCTAACATGGTAGTGTGATGTTGTTTGCATCTTGCATATGATTTATTTCTTGTACTGCTTCACATTTGTTTAAATGCCATTTATGCTGAGACACTGTTAACTTGGCAGAGCGATATTTGTAGCATCTTTCATATGGTGTCTACCTTCCATTGCATTGCTTCTAATTTGGTGAAATGTCTTCTTCTTAGTTTACACATCATAGTTCTGGTTATCTCTTCCGTCCTATTTATCATACATATTACATCCTCCTATCATGTGGTTGTCTAACATTAAAGTTTTATTCGTCTGCATCATGCATCAATTTGTTCTGAAGAACTAAATTGTTATTCGTTTTCCTTATCGGCTTGACTTAACATGGCACAGAGAAAGAGGAAGAAACAGAGAACGGCAGGGAATGAGAAGCGGATGAATCCTGCAGATTCTGCTGGTACTGATGGTGCAATAGAAGGTGAAAGTCCAGTGGAAAATTCTACAAACACGGCATCCCATGCTACACGAGCTGCAAAAAAGCCAAACAGAAACAAATAGCTGCCACCAAACAAGCAGAGACAACCCTAGTTCTTGCAACACCTACCACAAGATTACCAACAGACGACATACTCGTCGGCCAACCGAGCTAGCAACACGTTCCCAAGCTCCCTTGCCACCGACACTACTTCCCAAGCACTCTTGACACAAAACTAGTTGGCAATATCGATGAACCTTGTGAGCTTCAACAGCAAGAAGGTAGTTCTTTGAGTCAAGTTACTGATTGCATGCTTCTTTATATGTAGTCTCACAGTTTGATGTACACTAACACTTCCTATGTTTGTTGTTGGACTAGCACCTAGGCGCAAGAGGAAACAAACATCGTGGATAATGCTCGATAGGTTAACTAAATCTAGAGGAGGAAGAATGGAGATCCGTTTTGAGGCAGGTTTAAAAGGCCACGTGATGCTCTGAGTCGCCAAGTTAGTATCGAGGCAGCGGTTGCCGTTAGGTGTCATGTACGTATCCTCCCAACATGGATTCAGTACAGGAATGACAAAGACAAAACCCAGTTCAACACCTTCCTCGACCATTTATCTGTAAGTATGGTTATGTATGGAAACTAGTAATATTGTCTTGCTCTGTCCCATACTTTCTAGGTTGCTGATAATGAGACTCCCACAATTTTCAACAGATGAGGTTCAAGTTGGATAGCCAAGATGATGCAACCAGACATGCTTGCACCCATGTTTTCAAGTCTGCTCTGCGACAGTATCAGTATAACTTGAGGAAAACTCACTTTGAAGGCAAGGCTAATAGTGAACTTTCCCAAACATCTCTAGTAGAAAATATATCGGATGAAGACTGGAGGGGCCTTGTTAAACACTGGTCTGATCCGAAGTATCAGGTACATTATATATATATGTGATCAGATCACATGTTGAAGTCCTATTGACCCATGTGCCACACAAATCTATCTTCTTGTAGGTGAACTGTTCAAAGAACAAGGCCAACCGTACGAAAGTGAAATTCCAACAGATGACAGGATCTCGTAGCTATATTGCACACTGCGAGGCTCTTGTAGCTGCTGTTTCACTCTTTTCACTGTACCATATTATCAGATCTGTATTGACTTGTCCGAAATGCAGAGGAAAGCCCGCAAGGACCAAAAAGTACCTGAACCAAATGATGTGGAAATCTTCAAGGACTGTCACACTAGCAAGAAGAAGGGCATGACTACACTATTCAAAGCCGCTGTTGTAAGTCCTTAATCCTCATGCCTTTTAACTACTACTTACTCTGACTTGTGCCTTGAACTGCATGGTTTGCAGCCAATGTCTATTACTCTTTTCAATTTTATACACAATTGTCTTAGCGTATCATTGCACCTTACAAGGTTTAGAAGGGAGGAGTGATGTTCCTTTGATCTTGACCCGTAATCTAGTTCTGTGCTGGACTTGCCCACACAATGTTACAATTGCCTGTTTGTCTGTTGTCAGTTGTTTTGTGATATGAATGATGTCATACTATGCTTACCGTATTATAAACTTTGTCTCTTTATCCTTAGCCCTCAATACAATGTGAAGAAGTAGACAATACATTAGCGATGGTACATGGTCATATGTTTGAACCTAGTTTTATTATGTACTTTGCAATAAAATACACCTAATATTTTACATGGGTTCACCAGAATAAGTTCTGTATATAGACCAAACTATTTTGTTTGGTTTTGTTGCCTCCTTAATATCTTCTGTTCTAGTACTACTAATGTAAAACCTCAACTTTTTAGCGAGCTATGGAAAAAATGGTGGAACCGCCACCTTCTGAAGGTGGCGAGGCAACTATAACCGCAATGTCAGCTCTTGCTGCAGTGGGTCAGTACCTATTCACTAACAGTGCCAAAAGCACGTTCCTGCGTAATACTGGGTTGGTTGTTAGGGCAATATCGTCCAAACTGCCTCATGATCAAGATATGCAAGCTCAAAGCAATGTTTTATCTGCGCTCCAGACACAAGTCCATTCCCTAACAGAGGCCCTTTGTGAAACAAGGAGAAACATTTCTCAATGTCGTCAAGATATGCATGGTTTTGAAACTAGACTATCAGACATTTGCTATGTTGTTCAGGAGCCTAGGGGAAATGAAGGCGAGGGTTATGGTGTTCCGTCGGACAATACAACATGAAAACGTAACAGTCAGGTCAAATGAACCGAGCTTCTGAACTTCTGGTGGTTCATTTATTTGCTAGACTGTTAAGTTTTATGCCAACCTTCCTTTTGTTATATAGTTGTAATTTGTTTTGGTGCGATACAAAATTTATTCTTAATGTGCAGCCACCGGCTGAAGAAAACAACAAGCCATTTTTGTATAGTGTAGGGTGTTCCCTATATTTGCACTGGTGGCGATCTTTGATGCCGAGTGGATGTAATCTGTGCAATCACCTTAATAGCCTAGCGTTAGTTTGGGCCTTATTTATTTCCTAGTCTTCTTTTTCCCTGGTTTGCTAGTGGCCGCAACTACCCGTGGGCCATATACGAGCCGTAGGATCCATGGGTCTCCTATGGGCCGTCGATAAATGGGCCTGTAATCGGTGGGCCTCGGGCCGTCGATAAATGGGCCTGTAATCGGTGGGCCTCGGGCCGTCGGATAAATGGGTCTACATGGGCCGTAATCGGGTGTAATTGGTATCGGCCCAGCATGGTAACGGGCCGTTAACAGGCTGTAGGACTGCAAAAGCTTAATTCTGTTACAGGCATAACGGGTCGTTAATGGGCCAGAATATAGGACGGGCTGCCAAGAAATGGGCCGACTCTTGCCATGGGCGGAATTTGGCCCATTAGGGTAACAGGCCAGTAACGGGCCGACTCTTGCCATGGGCCGAATTTGGCCCATTTGGGGAACATGCCAGTAACGGCCGACTCTTGCCATGGGCCGAGGCCCATTAGGGGAACATGCCAGTAATGGGCCGGAAGTAATCGAGGGCCGAAAAGGAGCCCAAGAATGTATGGGTCGTCAATAGTCCGAAAGCTAACACGGGCTGGAAACGGCCCATGTAAATCACGGGCCGTTAACAGGTACAAAGAAAATTACTGTTCATTATGGGCTAGAGTCACCGTGGGCCTGTAAAGGGCCGAAGATCTGAAGGCCTCATATGGGCGAAGACGTCGTGGGCCATACATGGGCCGAAAGTGAAATGGGCTGGTGTTATATTCGACGGGCCACATGACGTTGTTGGGCCGATTTCCTTTAGTGCCTAACGGGCCGTAAAATGGGCTATCTGCAAAGAGACCATTAACAGGCTTTTCATGGGCCAGCCCATTAACTTTTTACTAAGTCAAACGGGCCGGCTTTGTAAGCTAAATGGGCCAGTGGTCGGCCATGGCACATGTCGACATATCATAGGCGCCTATCTGACCCAATGACGAGCTGACACGTGTTTCGTCCTGCCAATAAGAATTTTACACGTGGAAATTTCCCATTGGTCGGGGCTGTTAATGGGTTATCGGATCCAAAACCCGACCCGATAGCTTAACGGCGTTAAGATTCTGGTGGATGCCACATGTCGGTCACCCTTGACAAAAGCACTTCTGTGACGCGCGATTTATTGTCATGGAAGTGGACACTTACGTGATGATAATTTTGGTAATGTCATGGAACACTTCTACGGCAGCACAGGTATACTATCTTGATTCTGTTATAAATTTGTCATGGATGTACATGCATGACAAAAAACGAGACCTACTGTGACAAACACGTATCATCACGAAAGTGTATTTTTTTGTAGTACATACATAGCTTGATTTCATCTACTTAAAACACTCTACTATTAGTAGTGTTCTAGGAGTTGCAAGCTATAAAATTCTTTATAGCTCACCAGACATTCACCAAATTTGTAACTCAAATATTCTTTTCTGCAATCCAATTGTAGAAACATAATTTTCTTGTTATAATAATTTCTACTTCATTCTGAAAACCTTTTGAAACACTTCAAATGATCCAAATTTATGTCTCAACTACTGTGTGTGTAGTGGGTCTATTATGATAACACCCTCTAGAGTCTTATTCTGCACACCAAACCCTTATTCTGCTAACAGTGCGTCCGGACTGAACCTTCTCCCAGCGGCGCTCGGTGGCAACTCCCCCCACCATCCCGCAGTGCCCGCCCCGCGCACTCCCTCTCCTACCCACCTTCTTTTCCCCCCGCGGCACCCACCCCCTCCACCTTCCTCTCCCCAGATCTCACCGTCACGTCCTGGTCAGCGACGGATCCGGCACTCCCTTGGGCGTGCACCTCCAGCCTCCTACCCCAGCGCCGCCCCTCCCACTAGTACCTCCCCTCCCTCCGTTTTTTCCTTCTTCCCTGATGCGTGGAGGCCGCCCTAACCCGCTCCGGCCACACCTCCCCCGACCCCGCCGCTGGGCACTGCCCCCGCCACCTCCACGGCCTCGCGCTGCCGCTGCCCCTTGCCCATGGGCACACCTCCACCTTCTCCAACCACGGCCTCCAAAACTTCTTTCCGCCGCCGCAGGGGATGCCAGATCCCCACGCCGCCAGGTCTACCACGAGCCACCGCCGTCCACCCACACCAACTCCCCCAACTTGCGCCGCCCAATCTCCGACCACTCGGCCCTCCTCTTCAGCTGCATGGACGCTAGGATCCGCTACCCCGAGCTTCCTTCGACCTAGCCCCGGATTTGCGGCTGCCCGTTGGCCATGGACTCCGGCGAAGGGGCCACGGCCCACGGCCATCCAAATGTCGTACTGCTATTTCCACGACGGCCGCGACGCCGAGATGGAGCTCGTCTTCCTCAACAGTAGCCGCTGGTGACACCTCACGTGCCCAACGGAGGAGCAGGGATGCGGCCATAGGGCACATCGGCGATGCGGGAGGGCGACAGGAAGGGCCCGACGAGCAGCTCCACCAGCTCAGTGCGCGGGGGTGCGGTGCAGAGTGTTGGCGGCTACAGTTCGCGGGCGGCATATGAGTATTGCTTCAGCTCGTCGTAGTGCAGCTTGGGCGCAAGCATGATGCGGTTTGGTGCTAGTGCACTTGTAGTCTTTTTTGCGTGCACCTGCAGTCTGTTTCGTCTCCGCTGCAGGGGAGTTTCAGGAGAGCCGTGACACAAGAAGTTCCTGTGGCATCTTAGTTTACTACTGTTTTTATGCGGGAATCACTTCACTACTGAGATCCGTTGTGGTTCTCTTCTTCCCAACAGCTGAAGATGCAATTTCAGTGTGTAGTGTTGCTGCCCGTGGAGCAACACTGAGGATGACAGCAAGCAAGCGATGCAGTCCAGTCGCTTGGCCGTGCAGTTTGCTTTGATTTCTCTTGCGGCTCAATGGTCCAACTGATGTAGTTCAATAAGTGATTTTGGTTCCGGAAATAACTTATGTGGTTCGCTCCGTAAAAATGAATGTGTATGAAGAAACACTTATGCAGTCCTCTCTCGCGTGCGGGGAAGCCGATGCCGTGACCATGCAGTCCCAACGCAATGTGTAATGTGTAGCGTGCAAACAAAAAATGTAGTCCACTCGCCTCGTCCCCGCAGTGCATATTTCATTTTTAAACCAAAAATATATATATGCAGTGCACTACGGGAAAATCAAAACTCTGTAGAGAAAAAGAAAAAGAAAAATGCAGTGCACTCCTGTCTTTAAAAAAGTCCGCTCCGAAGGACTTGTAGCACACTCTTAAATTTTTTACGTCCGACAAAAGAAATCATGAAGTGCGCTTGCTCGTCTGATGTAGTGTGGTTTTTCGTCTCAAGCAGTGCACTCCACCTCGTTTGGGAAAATTTACGTCCCACAAAAAAAACCATGTAGTGCACTTGCACATCTAATGAAGTGAGGTATTTCGTTTGAAGCAGTGCGTTCTTCTTTCCCCGTCCGAGAAATAATACGTCTAAACAAAAATAAACCATGCAGTGCACTTGCCCATCTAATGAAGTGTGGTATTTCGTCTGAAGCACTGCGTTATTCTTTCCTCGTCCGAGAAAAAATACGTCTAAACAAAAAGAAACCATGCAATGCACTTGCCCATCTGATGCAGTGCGGTATTTTCTCTGAAGCAATGCGTTCTTCTGTCCGATGCAGTAAATATGATGATTTTGGTCTCGCGAAGAACACAGTGTCCGCTTTTCGGTAAAATCGAAACTGCTCTTAAACCATAAGGAATTAGAGAGAGTGTTCTACATGAAAAAGTTGCGTCTCATTGATATCTTTCCAACGGCATATGATTTGAATTATTCCGACCAGCCGTTCATAAAAATTTCGTGAAAAAACAGCTGCTGCCTCTCGAAGTCAGCCGCACGATTTTCAAAATTAACTAAAAACCGTAAGGAATCTCAAAACCATTTCAACATATGAAAGTTGCGCCTTGTCCGTAGCTTTCCAACAGCGTATCATACGTCTCGTTTAGACAAACAGTTAGAAAATTGGAGCAAAAACAGTACCGAAAATTTCAAAAAATTTGAAAAACAGAGTTCTGTGATTTAGTAAATTTGAAACTGCTCTTAAACCGTAACGAATTAGAGAAAAATTTACATATGAAAAACATACACTTCGATGATATATATCCAACAGCGTATCGTTTGCTTCATTCCAACGAGCGGTTTAGAAGAAATCGCCAAAAAACGCTCGCTGCCACTCGTCATGGGACACGCCAATTTCAAAACTGCTCTTAAACCATGTGGAATCTCGAAAAGTGTTCAACATGTCAAAGTTGGGCCTAATCCATAGATTTTCAACGGTATATTACACGCCTCATTCCAATAAACGGTTAAAAAATTAGAGCGAAAACAGTACCGAAAAAATAACGCGTGCAGTTTTTTCCGACGAGAAGTTCACTCGTGTAGTCTCTTGCAAAGACACTTGGTTCAAAGAATGATGTGCACTTGCGTTCAGCGTGCAGTGCGGAAGTGGTGTGCAGAATAGTTATTCTGCTAATATAAGCAGAATAGACCGTCTGTACACACACACATCTGGGCTTTTCCATTACGCGTAACAGAATAATATTCTGTTACCCTTTTTGAACTGATGAATCCGAGCGGTTGTACTGATTCTATTATTTCGTTGAACTGGTCGTTTTTTATTAAAAGGGCAAATAAGAGCCACCTCCGCTCTCTCCCCTTTCAGCCGGCCGCTCCAGCCGTCGACCAAGGTGCTTGTGGTCGATCCCTCCACCTGCCCGCCTCCCTCCTGGCAACTCAAGCCCTACCCCAGCCACGGCGATGGGCACCGGGACGCGGGCGACGGCGGCAGCAGCGGCGCTGCTGCTGGAGCTCGTATGGTGGAGAGAAGTGTGGCTTGGGTGCGTACATGCGCGAGCTCGGAGCAGAGGCGCCCTGCAGCGGACGGCGCCGGGGCGAGGAGGGGTCGTGGAGAGCTCCGGCCGTAAAGGGTGCAGCGCGCCCCAAGAGCACGCGCGGAGCTGGCCGGAGGAGACGGCGGCCATGCGCGGCGCTGGCGTCCGCCTCAGCGCCAGCACGGATGAAGTAGCTACCACCTACAAGCAGTACCAAGCATCATGGCTTGTGAAGGCGCGGACCGGCACAAGCGGCTGGACCGCTGGGCGGCACGGAGTGGCACGAGCGGCTGGGCCGCCGGGCGGAGCGCATGGAGGGCGCCTGCTTCGGGCGCGTGCCGTTGAGCTAATACTCGCTGCTGCAGGTGCGGCGGGTGGTGTAGGCGCTGGGCTGCGAGAGCTTTAAGGTCTGTGAGGACTGCGCCCTATTCTCCATCTCCACCTGGCGCGGCCGCCACTTCGACTGCCCGCCGGCCGGCCCTGCCTTATGGTCTGGATTGGATTTCACCACTACTGGTAATACCACCCATGGACATTAGCTAGCTAGCTAGGCGTTTCATCACGTCCAAAATCTCATTTCTTCTTCTGATTGTTTCGTTGGTACTCTATTGTAGACTGAATTTGGGGGCATGCCCTGCTTGTTTTGGACTGAACTTGGGGGCGTACCCACGCCATGGGTGTGTGTCTGTTCATAGCAGGGTGCGTGCCTCCCCGTTCTGGTTCAGATTAGTGCATAGATTTTTGCAGGAATGATGAAATGATCTGCCGATTGATCATCGATAGGATTTGGATGGTTTGGTTGTTTATTTTTCTATAACTGTGTTTGATCTTTCCATTCAATCGAATCGTGCCCAAGAGAGCAGGTTGCATTTTGGTGAACAGGGTATAAACCCAGATGCAATCAGGTCCCGATGAGTTCGGTAAAACTTTCTTGTCATCATAAAAACAGAGTACTCGTATTGATCTATGTGTATGTTTTTACTGAGGTATTTTTTATAGAGTAGTGTTGAATAAGGTGATGATGGTCGTGTTGTTTTTTCCGTCCCAAAAACATAGTACTCGAACTGATCTTTTGTATGAGTTTGTATTGAGTGTACTTTTCATATACCAGACTTTTACTTTGTTTTCCTCACAACTATTTTGTCAATTTTGAACTTTTGTTTTTTCTGTTGTAGAACTTACCAAGTTTTCTCCCAGTAAAATGTGCACTCTCTTTTTGAAACAATGTATGAACGTTCACATGGAGAGTAATTGAACTTTTGAGCACTTTCTTTTTATATAAACATGCTTTTTCTAACCCTTTATTATTACCTTCATGTGGAAAGTGCCACATTTTTTTTCGTAGGTGAAACCTTTTTGCTGTGCGGGTTTTGGACTTACCTGTCTTTCTAGTTTGAACTCACCCAACAATTTTTACATTGATATTTATTAGTGTTTTTTATGTTTTATATTGCACGGTTGTCATGTTCTTTTCACGCTGGGAACTTCCCGCGTATTCTTTTAAGTTCCTTTTTATTCTAAACATCTTGTTTTCTCAACTTTGATCCACTGAATTTTTATTTTCTTTTTTGAGCTGCCACAAATTTTTTGTGTGTGGTTGTACTGATCTTTGTGTGTGTTTGCACTGAGGTATTTTTCACAATCCAAAATGTTTTAGGGGTTGATCAGTTGAACTGAAGGTGTCATCATATCCGAACTTGTGAGGTTCATCAATTTTTTTTGTGAATTCAACCCCATTTGTTCTTTCTTGCACACACATCCAATTGTACATCATTTTTTATTACCTGTAGATGAAACTCTATTTTTAGTTGAACTTTCCCTGCAGGTGTACATGAATTTTTTACCTGTAAATGAGCTCTGCTCTTTTCTTGAACTTTCAGTGTAGATGGCATGATTTTTTCCATTCAGTTCATCGTTTATTTTGAAACTGAATATGCACAAGAGAAGGACCACATGCATCCAACAATCTGAAGAGGTTACAGAAAGGGTGCAAGTAGTACTATAAAAAAATCAAGTAGTACCAAGCTCTCCTTATTTTGTTTGTTGTAGTTCCTCAAAGTGATGTAGCATACACATAGTTGCTTTTTTAGGAGCTTGAACTATTGTTTCGGTCAACATAGGACCATCAATTGTAAAAGTGGCGAACTGAACATAACTTATTTCTATGGATCTCAATGGAGTAAAATAGGGAGCAGTGTTCAGAATCCAATACCTGGAGATGTGGACCATGTACTGTAGCAGAATTATGGATCAGCAGTAGTATCATCATTCTACTCCGGATGGTGAGGTCGCCCGATCCGCCGCCGCCGATGCGCTGGGCGGCGACTTTCTCCTCCGCCTTCCTCGATGGCAGGACGGACTGGCGGCCCGGCTCGCTCTTCCTAGATCGGCCTGATTTCTGCTTTCTGCGGAATGGCGACGGCAAGATCGAGGAAGGTCGACATCTTCGGACAGGGGAGAGGATTCAGAGCGGGACTGAGATGGTGTTACTGGATTGTGTCGTACGCGTCGGTGGTCGTGTCTTCCCGCAGCGACGGCGGCTTACCTTGGCTCGGGTGATCTCTCCTGCGATGGGGTCTCCGAGCTCCGGATCAAGATTCAAGATCCTAGCCGACGAGCAAATTGACGAAGACGGCAGGTCGGTTTGCGGAGACATCGTGCCGGTTCAATCGGTCAATGCCGTACTCTCTGTGAAGATCACGATGGGTCGAGGATACCGGTCGACGGTTGCTCGCGGAAGAAATCAAAGGCGGAAATTGTCCAGAATTCAGGAGGACGGGATTTCCACCAAGGAATCGCGCGTTTGGGAACGCTGGATTCCGAGTCACCATCATCGCCTTCAGTCGATTCATTCGGTTCGTTTTGGCTGATCGGTTCTCGGATGATTACTGTGTCTCGCAGCGAGATGTCGACGCTAAACTCGCGGCGATCGCGAAGTCCGCCCGTCGAGTGTGCCCATCCGCCCTTGAAAGGGCCTCTCCCACGGCCGAGACCGCTGCAGCCAGTTGCGCTGGCGGCGTTCTGGCCGGAGCCGCCGGTGGCAACGAACGCGGCGTCAGCAGACAGAACGCCGCAAAGATCGCGATTTAAATCTGCCGCGCGGCATGCTCCAATCAAGCGCTAAATGCGGATCGCCAATTGATCAAGCGAAGTCGCGGGATGCATCAATCACGTGGATGCCGGAATGGATCCATTGCTCGTGGAGGCTGGTGGGCCGCAAGTGCGCGCGACTCCACGCTTGGGCCTTCTCGGCGACCGATCCGCCGAGGCTCACGTCGCCTAGCACGCGATCCCCATCGCCACCGCACCTCCTCCTTGGCGCGCCGCTCTCCTCCTACGCCGCCGTCCCGCGACAACCTCGCCGGCGATAATGGCTGGCGAAACATCGATGGTACCAAGGACCCACGCCGCCGGGGCAAAGAACGACGAACCCAATGATCTCACCGGATTTAGGCTGCCGCCGTCCGCTAAGCTTTGGCGTTCCACCGCATACATCGCACCATCTCGCCCCACGGCTGCCGCCGCACCGCCATCGCGCCGCCGCCGGGGCTACTAGTCAACCAGCGTCGCAGCTCCTGCTCGCCGCAACAAATACAAGCGCAAGGGGGGACGCCGCGATGCCGCTACCACCGGTGCTTCCGGTGTCGTCCCTCCGGCTGCGCGACCTCCGCCACTGTTCCCGCCACCACCGGTTATCAACACCGCCCCTGCAACGCTGGCTCCTGAGGCTACCAACATTGCACCGGTAGCTGCGGCCTCCACGGACGCCACTGGACAGGGCCCTAAAGGGAAGAAAACTGGCATGTGGTGCTTCAAATGTCGTTCAGATGATCATCTCTCCAAGGATTGCACGGTGATACACTATTGTCATATTTGCAACAATTACAAGCACCCTATGCACCGTTGTCCGTGCTAAAGCAACCAAGGCCCATGGCGCCGCTCGGTGGATGTGGTCTTGTAAACGCTATGTTCGTGCGCTTCGACTCGCTTTTCAAGGAACATCTCGCACCGCCAACACCGCCGATCGCTCTTGTCACGATATCTGGTGGTTCTTTGTCGCTCTTGAGGTGGAGGTAGAGGTTGCTAAGATCGCCGTGGTCCAGTCATCATGGAAGTGGGAAGCCGTGCCGCATGGAGACAATGCTTTCCTAGTTTGTTTCCCGTCCTTCGAGATTTTGAAATGTGTGGCAGCTTTTGAGTACAATGTTAAATCACACGACGTGAAGGTTGCATTCAAGTGAATGGATAGCCGAGGAGGTCACGTCCGCTTCTTCCTTTGCAGCCAGTATGGGTTCATGTCACCGGCGTTCCACCACCTCTCCGCCATTTCCTCGGTTTGTGGGCGGTTGGATCAGTTATAGGGGCCACACAAGATGTTGATTTGGTTTCTTTGCGCCGGCATGGTATTGTGCGAATTCAGGTGGCTGTACATTCTTTGAATATTTTCTCCAAAGAGGTTGGATCTGTTGATGCTTGGTCTCCTCGGATGTCTATGTTAAACTTAATGGATATCCGCTTGGTTTGTTCTCGAGGAGGAGGACTATGTCCCGGATCTTGACTTTATCCCACTAATTTGGGAACATCATGATGAGGGCCATGAGGACGGCGCTAACCAGGATGAGGATATGCCCGACAGAGATGCTAGCAAAGGTCTAAAATGTCCAAGTTGTCGGTGACAATACGACGCCGGATGCTCAAACTAGCTCGGCGGCTCCTATAAAGTCTGTCTGAGATCAAGATATGCAGTGGAACTGGCTGTTCGGCCGGCCGGCCGGACGTGATTGTGGCTCCAACGGACTGCCCATAGCTGTTGCTGCTCACGTGAATGAAGTGGACAATGAGCGGTCCACGGCTGCATGTGCCATACTGTGCCGTGGTGTGGATCACGGCGGTCTATGGCTCATGGCTGCATGCGCCATGCACCGCTAACCGAGAGTGGTCCATCCACCCACACGAGCCCGGCGCTCAAGCAGCTAGATGTTGCTGCCGACGCCGCATGCAGCTGCAGCGCATGCTTCGCCATGGCTTCAACGCGAATAGAGCCGGTCGTGGGTCTCGTTGCGCCCACCACATCACCGGTTGGCGGACGGAATCTTGACGACGCCACCAGCCACATCACCGACTTCGGCGGCCGCCGCCGCGTTTCACTGGCTCAAGACTCGCTCATCACCGATCACTGGACTGTATAAACACCTCCGCCATCGTTAAAGTCACGCCAACCGCTACTCACCGCCGATGGGTACTATGTCCGTGGCATGACCACGCCCCTTCGACGTAGTAACCGCTACCCCTTGCTGCTGATGGTTCCTCTCGCGAATCGATGAGCACTCCTTACGAAGGCAATGCGTCGCCAGCCTTGAGGAATTTGGATCCCACGCCAGTACCTCGTCCACTCAATCTTTTCTTTCTTTTTCGATACTCGTATTACTAGTAGCTTAAAGAATGTTGGTGTATCTATGGGAAAGAACAATAATGAAATTAATCTGTCGGTTGGGGCACTTAAACACATGGAGATTGACCGCTTAAGGGTTTCTCCAAGTGTAATAACGCCCTACCAAACCCGAAACCGAGGACGATGATGAAGCGGATGCCAAATATGATGGTCCGCTAATCTCCCACTTGGTTGGTGAGGTTACCGAGGTGGGTTTAGATGATGCAAGACCTGGGTCAATGTTTTGTGACTTCACGGTGTCTTCAAGAAATCTAAATCGCACTCCTCTAAAAGAAACAAAACCGCCCAAGAAGGCGAAAAGTTCCACACCCATTCGAGTTTTCTCATGAGAGGCATGTTTTGGAATAGCAGAGGTCTCTCGACTTGGCTAAACGTAAACACATCGGTGATTGTGTGCGAGAACACGAATTGGATTTTGTGGCAATTTCGAGGCTGGTAAATGTGACTTTCGCCCACACGCCCTCGATCACATATCGTGGTTTCGACTACACATGGCATAGTCTACCAGCTCGTGGAAGGTCCGGAGGAATCCTTCTTGGAATATTGACCACGACCATGGATTTGTTGGCTTTTTCGACCGGTGATTTTCATATAAAATTTCACCTCGAAATAGGGCTGATAATTTTACATGGAGCCCGGTCGCATCTATGGGCTGCCCAAGATGAGCATAAATCTGCTTTCCTCCGTGAACTAGTGAACTGGCTAAGGATAACCCGCACCCAATGCTTATTGAGGATTTTAATATCCTTAGGTACCGGAAGAAAAAATAATGACCGCTTGACACTCATTGGCCTTTCCTTTTCAATGCTGTGATTGACAGCTTGGATCTTCGGGAGGCTCAGATGTCGGGCGGCAGCTCACTTGGGCTAATAACCGCTTACAGGTCGACGTATGAGAAGCTCGATAGGGTACTCATGGATACCGAATGGGAGCTTAAATTTCCTATGGTAACCGTTCGAGCCCTAGAGCTTATCGAGGCATTATCGGATCATGCACCAATCATTCTTGATTCTAATTCTACGAGTCATTCTGCCCGTCGCCCTTTCAAATTTGAATTGGCATGGTTGCATCGGGATGGTTTTGTAGACTTAATAAAGAGTGTTTGGGACAGGCCCGCTGTTGGTCGTACACCGATTCAGAGATGGAATTATAAACTAAGGGCCATGAGGCAACACCTCTCTGGATGGGCTAAACACACCATTGGATTGTACAAAAGAAAAGCAGCGCCTCTGTACCATCATTGATGACCTCGACAAAATTGCGAGACACGCACCTTATCTCAACAAGAGATTGAATTGAAAAATCAATCTAATGAGAAGGTTGCCCGCCTATTGCGCCAAGAGGAGATCAAATACTACCAGAGGTCCAAAGTGACTTCATCCTAATGGGAGATAGTAATACAAAATACTTCCAATTGGTCGCCAATGGTCGACATAGGAAGAAATGTATTCATAGTCTCCAACAGGGATGAGGGGCGGATCAAGGTCGAGGAGCTCAAAAGGTATATCACCACTACTACAAATCTCTTTTTGGGCGCCAGATGAAGGGAATGTCACCCTTGACGAGGCCCGAATAGATGATATTTCACAAGTCACGGTGGAAGAGAACAATATCCTCACGGCACCTTTCTCGGAAGAGGAGGTGAGAGTGGCGGTGTTCCAAATGGAACACAACAAAGCTCCAGGCCCTGATGGTTTTCCCGCAGAATTTTATCAGAATTTCTGGGATATCATTAAGGCTGACCTTCTGGAGTTGTTTAAGTGTCTTCATGCCGATCAACTTGACCTATTTAGGCTAAATTTTGGTGAGATTGTTTTGTTGCCGAAAATTAAGGAGGCCGAACGGATCCAACAGTTCGCACCCATATGCCTCCTTAATGTCGACTTCAAGATTTTCACCAAAGTAGCTACGAATAGGTTAAACTCAATAGCTGACCATGTTGTCCGGCCATCTCAAACGGCCTTCATGCAAGGAAGGAATATACTAGATGGTGTAGTTATCCTTCATGAGACCGTCCACGAGATGCGCCGGAAAAACATGAGTGGAGTGGTATTCAAAATTGACTTTGAAAAAGCCTATGACAAGGTCAAGTGGTCTTTTCTTCAACAGGCCCTAAGGATGAAAGGTTTCTCCGATAAATGGTGCAAGTGGATCCAAAATTTTGTAACTGGAGGTAGTGTGGCCATCAAAGTCAATGATGATGTAGGTCATTACTTTCAAAAAAAAAGGACTACGACGGGGTGACCCCATGTCCCCAATGTTATTTAACATTGTTGTCGACATGTTGGCTATTACGATTGAGCGCCAAGCGGGATGGGCAGATTATGGAGTAGTGTCACACCTTGTGGATGGTGGCCTCTCTATTTTGCAATATGCCGATGACACGATTCTTTTTATGGAACATGACCTAGACAAAGCTCGAAATCAAGCTATTGCTTTCAGCGCTTGAGCAAATGTCGGCCTCAAAATTAACTTTCATAAAAGTGAATTGTTCGCTTTGGAGAAGCCGCTGAGGCGGCAAACGATTATGTTGACTTGTTTGGTTGCAAGATTTGGCCAATTCCCGATTAAATATCCGGGAATACCGGTACATTATCGGCGTCTCACCATTGCGGAGTGGAAGCATGTAGAGGAGCGCCTAGAGAAAAGGTTGAGCAGCTTGGAAAGGAAAACTACTCTCGCTTGGTGGTCGGCTGGTTTTGATCAACTCCGTCCTCACAAATATGGTTCTCTATATGCTTTCTTTCTTCCAACTCCCAAAGGGGTCCTGCAAAGACCGGACTACTTTAGATCCGATTCTTTTGGCAAGGAGATGGTGAAAAGAAAAATACAGAGCTGGCCAAATGGAGCGTGGTTTGTAGGCCTAAAGACCAAGGTGGTTTTGGAATTCATGACCGCAGTCAAGAATGAGGCCCTTCTCAAGAAATGGTTATTTAAACTTCTTACCGAGGATGGTGTTTGGCAAACCATGTTCATGCAACAAGTATCTAGGCCAAAAGGCGGTATCCTGCATATTGGAAACCCGCGACTCGACTTTTGGGCTGGCCTAATGGCGGCAAAGAAACATCTCTTTCGCTTTGGGTCTTTCGCGATAAAGGACGGGTCGGAGATTCGCTTCGAAGACATCCGCTAGGCAATGCCGCCTCGAAGAACAATATCCAGCCTTATATAACATAGCTCGCGATAAGAATAATACTATTGCGACGCGTGCTCGGTTCTTCCCGCCAATATTTCGCTCAGCGGATTTGATTGTTCCGCTTGTGTCATGGCATAATCTTGTATCCCGGCTGGATTCGATTAACTCGACACAAGGTCGGGATGTGTTTCACCGAACCTTACTACATCGGGGTCTTTCACAAAGGACTCTATGTACCGTGCACTCACGCATTCTCGAGGTACCAACGAGTAATAATAAGAAAATTTGAAGTCTAAAATTCCACTAAAAGTGAAAATTTTCATGTGGTATCTCCGTAGGGGAGTTGTGTTAACTAAAGACAACCTCGCACGGCATAGAATCGGCGAGGAGTAAGAAGTGTTCCTTTGTACTCATGACGAGACAATCAAACACCTCTTTTCCAATGCAAGTTTGCACGTTCTACGTGGTCACCATCCAAATAGCGCCAAATTTGTATCCCCCACAAGTGTTGCCAATATTTTTGGTCATTGGTTGGGCGGTATTACAAATAGGTTCAAAACGCTAATAAGGGTGGGAGTGTATGCCTTAACCTGATTGCTATGGCTATGTATAAATGATTTGGTTCTTAATGACAAAAATGCTTCTCCTCTACAGGTTATTTTCCGTGTACGCTTTCGCTACGTCGTGGTCTATACTATAACGGCCGGAGTACCAACCGCTGTTCATGGCGGTGTGTACGCGATTGGAGCAGGTGGCTACGGAGGTTTTTTCCCAACATGGGTGGCAGCATAACCTACGGATCGAGCCACCACTTTCTTCGACATAGGCATAGTGTCGGTCTAAAAGACTCTACTGTTGCCGGTGTGTCGATTTTTATTTCATGAATTTTGTCAGACTTCTGGATTTGGCTGTGTGCATCTTAGTTATGCAGAGGCCGGGTGTTACTCATAATGCTTTGTATCCGCTTGATGCTACATTTTAAGATAATAAAGTCGCCCTTTATCGAAAAATGTGAATGGCAGTACAAGAACGACGAGCATGGCTGTGGCATCCAGCGATGGCATCATTAGCAAGATGGTGTAGAAGGCCCCTAAGGAATCCCTTGAACTCAGGATGCAGTGGCAGCAGGGACTTTTTTGTTGAATCCACTGAACTGAAGGGAGCTCCTTCGACCTGTAAGTTCATGCACAGTAACATTAGAAGTACACAAAGAAACCTAAACAGAAGTTCTGTACTTTGAAATACTTCATTTAGTTCCCAAATACTTCATCCGTTTCGAAATATGAACTTCTATATTTATTTTCTTAGAACTTATTATGTTTTCCCTGCAAATTTCATGGGTTTTTTGTGTTTCATGTTTTTTGTTTATTTTTGTTTCTGTTTTTCTATGAACTTATTATTAGAGAGACTCCTTTTTCTTTTTCAATTCAAAAGTGAGCAAAGACTAGTTTTAGGTATCAATATAATCAACATTTTTCTATGAACGGCCTGGTTGCTGCGATAGTGAACGGCCTGGGGCGACGGTATTGGACTGACGTACATAGCCGAGGCCGATAAGGGTAGCACGGTAGCAGAGCTACATGGACTCCAGGGGCATCCATACATGAAATTCTTGCTATACCTGAACGCAAATAGTTTAAATACCCATGTAAACAACATAAAACATGTAGAGGGCATCAAATCATAACCAGAACATATATATTTTAGAATTCCTCCAGACTCCAGACAACTAATTAATCACTAGAGGTTTTACACATGTAGCACACACGAATATTTCCAATCACCCTCTGTCATAGAATGAATGCAAAACACAAAAGAAAAATAAATGAGCAAACTACTTATCCTGAAGTTTGGGCAAACTTAATTGGAGAACTAACAAGAAGGAATACATTAGACCATGGAAAGGTGCACATCATCCTAATTAGTAGAGGCGCAGGTCCCCAGCTCGGATCTAGGAGAGACATTTTTTAGTGATGACCTTCTGCTCCCTCTCCCTGCCTTAACCCAAACAGACGAATAAAAAAGAGCCAACCATAAATGCAAAGTACGCTGAACTCTGAACTTTTCTGGAGCTTTTTGTTTCAACTGAAGCATGCTTCAGAGCAGGACAAGATCAAGCGGATCGGGAGGAAGCTGAGCAACATACATTGGAGATACAAGACCACAGTACATCAATTAGAGATGTCACTGAACTTTGGGACATTTGTGCTACAAGAACTGAATCTACAGCAGTCTTAGACTTTCAGGTTCCATACGCAAGATAGCTACAAATTGCTAAAATCAATCACCAACAGAAAAAACACCAAAAGGTTAAATGGTTGCTTGAGGAAGAGCCAAAACTATTTTGGGGTGGCGGACGGCAGCAACATGTGGGCTGGGTTGTCGCGCACCGGAAAGGGTGAGGAAAACGGCAACCCAATCACTATAGTGGAAATAGGAGCCGACGGCCATGGACTGCTGCTCGGCATGAACTTGACCGTCCGGATGCCACGGGGCTGGACTGGGGACGGCGCTGGACATACTGGAGCAGTGGCAAGGTTGCTTAGAGAATCAGTGTACATCGGCAATGGTTTGCTCGCACAAGGTGATGTACTGCTCTCCTGGGATGAATGGGCGAAGTGTGTGCCTCCCGAGCTGCAGCGTCGAATTGCTTCAGGTTGTGTCGCTGAATGACCCGGTGTGGCGGCCGTGAAAGGTATGGGCAGTATAGCGATGGAGCTCCATAGGAAGTGGCACAAGGCTCCACACAATCAGCCTGGGAGCTGCGACGGTGAACATCCTGGGGCGGCCGGGTTGGACTACTAGTACGGACGCCACATCCTGGAAACCTTTGCAATTGACATGGGGATGCTTCCAGATGCACCTTCGATCATGCACCAAGACATTTCATTTTATGTTTTTTTACAGTAGAACAAATACTAGTGGAAGTGGAGCTTAATTTACAAGAATAGAAAAGAACATATGCTTATTTTGATCCATATAGGCATAACAGCTTTTGTGCTAGAGGAAGAACATGGAAATAAGGAGGAAATTGGACTTGCAGTCGTTAAGTAGGTGAACTGAAAAGTATACAAAACATACACTGGAGTGTGGGATCCGGCCGGTGACGTTGCGGTGGGCCATCTGCACACACGGTCACACTCCACCGTGCCGCAATCTCCACCTCGCTGAACTGAATGAAATATATAAATTGAACCGAATTGAAAGAAGAATTTGGACATCATGTGTACATCAAGAAATAAACTTGAGCAGTACCAACTACTAAACAAAAAGTTTTGGTATATTCAGATTAGAGATTGTACATTGGTGAACTTTTTCTCCCTACAGAATCGTTAATCAAATAGATGTACTGTTCGCGAGGTTTTATCAACATGATAAGTAGTAGCAGTACCACTCTAGGTGGCAAAGTAGTAGCGGCACAAAAGAAGGCCACCATCAACAGTGAGTACTACCGCGACACCTAATCTATGTGTTGGCCATGCTTGCTTTACATAGTACTACAAGTTTTTTATGGAAAAAAGTACTACAAGATTTGTGAACACGAGGGCATACAGAAGTTGTACTGAGGGTGTGAATTAGATTGGCCGGAAGAAGACTACAAAGATGATGTCAGACCGGATGGCTGAGTGGGACGCAGGGTCAGGTTGGACTGAAGGAGCAGTCTGAATACAAAGCACTAGTGATAATAATAAGGCAGTCAAGCATCTAGTTTTGGCACACCCAATAATAGCTGTACTGAGATGGTCAACTAATTGTACTAAGATAGTGAACTTATTTATTGCAAAAAAAAGGTCTAAATCATGGCTGAAATTTACTCTAAATCATAAGACTGATGGGAGGATAAGGTAACACAAATAGAATAGTAAGCTCAGAAAAAGGGTTCAGAACTAAAGTCCCTCGACACTTGCATAGTAGTAAATGTAAGGTACAGAAACGATGCGAGATCGATCAGATAGGGAGAGGCAGTGAAATCACCGACCTGATCGAGCATTGAAAACTTTCTGTCTCTATTTAGTATAGGAAATTAGAAAGTTTGAACACATAAAACTGCTATAGCTCAAAAATTAGAAGTAATCTTCTCATAGCTCAAAAACTGAAAAATAATTAATAGGTTGCAATTATGCATCTTAATGCCTTTTTGAAATTTCAAAATTGCACATGCCTGCAACGCATTACCTTCAGATCAACTTTTCTCTCTGAAGTTATAGGACTACACATTTTTGAAGTTACCTACTTTTGTTTTTCCTTTATTTGGTACTAGCAAAACATTCCTTTTTATGGCTATGACACAATTTTTGCACTATAAGAATTTGAATTGAAATAAGAAACTAAAAAGAACTTCATGATTGTCTTTTCCCATAGTTAACTTTTTTTATGAACAGCACAACATACACAACATTTTTTGCACTATAAGAATTTGAATTGAAATAATAAACTGAATAGAACTTCACGATTGTCTTTTCCCATAGTTAACTTTTTTTATGAACGGCACAACATACACAAGAAAAGAACCTACATCAGATGTTGAACTGAACTGAACATGTGTGCGTTGATGTAGTGATTCCAGGAGCTCGACCGGTAGTAGGTGGCGAGAAGAGAAAAGGCTGCACAAAAAAATGAAAGATAAGCATTTTGCAAAATAGAGCAAGCACAAGCCTGCCGTAGGAAGATTGTATGGTCAAAATTCATCTAAAACATAGGAACAACAACATCAAATTTCATCAAAATATGTTGGTTCTCGTAGCAGTTTCAGCAAGCACCTATAGAACAACAACATGGCAGTTTGCAAACTCTGCTGCACATCTACAAATAATCGCATGCTATAGGAAGAATATGGAAAACAAATGTAATTCAGTATTGGACTTACGATCGGCAAGTACATGAACTGAATAGAATACAAAAACCTATTTGAGCTACATGAAGAACATGGAAACACAAATGAAATTGGACTTATGATAGCCAAGTAGATGAACTGAACAAAATACAAAGCCCTGTTGTGCTATTATAAGTAGTACACCCGCCATGGCAAGGTCTGAACTGAACATCTGCATTTTTTCTGCGCTTGAATACTTACTGACACCAGAGATGGGGGCGTGAGAGCTAGGGTGTTGAACGGGCTCTGCTGCCGGTGCTAAACGGCCCAGGGTCACGAAGGTGGACGGGCTGGCACCCGAGGGTTGGACTGGGGGGCGACGCATGTTGTCGGCGAGGGCGCTTCGCCGGGAAGAGGCCACACATGGCGCGGTGAGAGCACGATGCGACATTGCGAGAAGCAGGGCCACGATGTTGGCCGACAGCGGTGGTTAGGGCGCAGCGCCACGGCGATGGGCCAGGATGACATCTCACGTCATTCTTGGTCCTTGAGGAAGAAAGATGGGCTGGCGGCGGGGGGTGGAAGCAGGGGGCGCGATGGCGGTGGCGGTGGGTGGAAGCAGGGGGTGCGGAGGCGGTGGGAGTAGGTGGAAGCAGGGGGCGCGGAGGCAGTGGGAGTAGGTAGAAGCAGGGGGCGCGGAGGCGGTGGCGGCAGGTGGAAGCAGTGGCGCGGCGGTGGTGGCGGCCAGTAGAAGCAGGGGGCGCGACGGCGGTGCCAGCTGGTGGAAGCAGGGGGCGCAGCGGCGGTGGCGGTGAAAGCAGGGGGCGTGGTGATTGCGGCGACGGGTGGGAGCAGGGGAGGATGCGGCTGTGGGTGGGAGAAGGGGAGGATCCGGTGCCGGTGTGTGGAAGCAGGGATCTGGCGGCATCGGCTGGTGGAAGCTGAGGCATCGGGAGGTTAGGGACGCGCCTGGAGTGGGTGGGATTGTCCTTTTTTTTTGTCCACACCGGTTCGCCTGGGTACTTTCTGGATTTTGGAAATCGGCGTCAGTTCTTATAGGGGGCGGGGGGTAACAGAATAATATTCTGTTATGGGTAACAGAATAGTCCAGCCCTATATATATATACTTGAGTCATCTTGAAGATAGATAAATCCACTACTTGCAACAACACTTGTTGGATTACATACATCAATATGCATATCTCCAATTATTTTGTTGTTCGTTCTTTATGGCCTGTGAACGGTACTTTAGTTTACTTCACTAATTGGACGAAACTTGTAAGTGTCAAATGATTCTCAATCAGATGACTGTAAAAATTCATCACTATGAAATTTCTACATGTTGGTTTCTCTAATGTGACTAAATGTAGTGCCACACAAATGTGATATTCTTTTAGTCTTGCAACATTTAGCGTCAGTGTTATGGATGTTCATTTTTATTATCAATATTCATAATATACATCTTATTCACAATAAGAGTATGCCCTTTTGTTCATCACATCAAACAACTAATGTTTTGTCATGAACAACCTCCTTCATAACATTGAAGAACTATTGTTCTGTCATGAACAACCTCTTTCATAACATCGAACAACTATTGTTTTGTCATGAAAAACCTCCTGCAACTTCTATGCAATGGGCTAGAGTGTACAAAAACTCTAAAATGAATTATGATAATAAATATAGAGGAAATACATTGATAGAAATACTATAACCTTTTACAATCCATCAAAATATTTAAACCTCATTATATGTTGGTCATTTAGGCCGTTCAGAGTTTCTTTGTAATGATTTGCAATAATATGCAATCGAGTCGATATCCTTGTGATTAACCTTTTAACCATACCAAAGAATCAGTGATCAACAAATTGATCATATTTCCCAAGAACTACACTTTACTTGACTAACCACCTCTACATCTCATAATGTGTATGACATTCGTACCTGAGCTGGACATTCCAGTCTTCTTTTCTTTCTGCCTTTTATTTCTTATAGTTTTACTTCAATATTTCTCTTACTCTTAGAAGAAACAACAACTTTAAGAGTGGTGTGAGCCCTGAACTTCCTAGGCGTGTATGTCTCATTACATCCTTTGGTTTTGTTCTTTGTCTACAAGTTTTTCACCGTCAACACATGAATGGCTTTCTTCCGTATCATACACATTTCAGTATTAAACATAGTTGTATTCACTAGAATTTGCAAACAAAACACATTTTTAGACATCACATATATTTTTAGCCTTTGTTTGTTTCTTAAAACAATTTCCAGTTCCAAGAATATCACATAACTGTCGCAAACATTATGAAGTTTGTGTTTCTCGGAAGCAAGCAGTCTGTAATGCAATTCTAGCTTTTGGATCAAAGGACGTGAGTCTCATCACCCATAGAATCAACAAGAGAGTACTATAAACATGCAGTAGGACAAAATCCTCTTCACACTTTTAGAGGACGATCCTCTCAAACATAAAGTTTCAACCAGATAAGTAGCAGACAATCAATTTCAACAACAAAGGTGGAACTGTGAGCCATAATTCTACAACTATAACACAAACTACACATAGACATTGTTCATAATTAATTTGCATGAGTTATTAAACTTAATTAGTACATAATTGTGCTCCCACTCAAATTGATATCTCTCATAATTGGTAGTGAGTGACTCAAGATCCAAATCTAGTTCTCAGCCATTGATGTGGACATCACTGATGACGAGAATTTTGACCGATAGGCAAACTTTTGCCGATCATATCTCCATATAACTCGTGTTCATCTTTCGATGCTTTGTGCTCCGAGCCCAGAACGATTCTGCTTGAACTTCAAGACAACCGAGTGCTATCTGCATACATGGTCTGACCATCTCCGTCTTACACCTCACATCCCGTTTGTACTCATGTGGACATGATGCACCTCGGAACGCTACGTGTTATAGACTGTTGCAACACCGGGAAGAGCACCTTTTAACTTGATATTTACTGTGAGAGATCACCCTAATAATTGACTACTGTGCAATCAAAGGGTGAAAACAACAAAGGGATAAACATCTCAGGCAATTCATAATAGCATGATATGGTATAGCCGTGGGCCTCGGGAGTTCTCCATGACCGTCTTCAATCTCCAGTTGAAGCGACGTGACGGCCAATATTTCATTGCCATGGCAACCATTTCAAAAATGTTGCCATGGCGGCAATCTCAAAAAATGTTGTCGTGGTGACTGTTTCAAAAACGTTGCCACGGCACCGAAATCTGAAATTCCATTGTGGGATGAAATTATAGCTCCTTGTCCCGTGCCTTGGTACACCTTCTCCTCATCGAGGTCCTCCATGTACGTCTTGCGACCATCACCTGTAACCTATCTCTATGATATTTACATTAAGGTGGCAATCTCGTGGCTCCAACCATCATGCCGGGTCGCGCATGCCACTTAACAGTACAACATATAACCATCTCATACATAAACTCATTATCATGACGAAGGTTATACCACATCATATGCAAACCCTGCAAAACTAAGTTAGACGTCCTCTAATCGGTTTGGAAAATTTTAATTATGTGGCTTCTAGGGTTTCCGGATAAACCTAGCTACCTACCTGCACACCATAAAGTGATAATTCTTCTTGCTAGATTAACTTTCGGGGTGTGTGGAAGAAGAGATTTAATTAAAAATATCATTCCCCCACACTAAACTTCGTTTAATACGCATGACCCCCTAGAAGATCATCCATCTTCATCGCCCTCTTGTGTACGTGATGGTTCACTATTCTTGACTATGATGAAGCCTATGGATCTGTTAGCAAATCATTGACAGCCAGAGCCATGCGATTGTCAGACCCTTGTGAAAAGCAACACCATGCCGTCAATGAACTGAATCGAAGCAACACTCAAGGGAAGCATATCAAGAACATCACCCTCACATCCACATGTGATCTAGATCGCAACCTGCATCTACTCACAGAACCGCTCATCATGCCACTACACTACAAAAAAAGACACATCCGTGAAATTTTGGGCTGAACGAATTTTTTCTGTCATACTTATGACACTTCTATGATGATAATTGTGACAAAACCCGGTATCATCATAGATGTGGTGGGCTCCTACTTCTTTGACAAAAAATCATGACAAAAAATGGGCTTTTCATCTTGGGCGGGCCAGAGACGTAGCTGCATGACATTCTTTGGGCCGTCCATGACGGAAAAAGCCGTGGTAGAAGCGAGGGCGAGGAAAATATCGGGGAGTTCCCGGTTACGATGGTTGGTCGGGGGCCAAGCGATGCACGTTTCTCTCGTACGCGTACACGCGTGTGTGCGAGATGTTGGGCTCTAATTCAACCCGAGTGAGGCGTCGCCTAACTGAACCCGAGCGACTACACTGCAGGCTGGCATTACTGAACCCGAGCGATCGAGCGATTCCTTCGCTACTGCTGCTAAGTGAAGCCGATCGATGATGCCTCTGGATGAACAGTGAGCATTGCAGGGGGGTTTGGATGAACAGTTACCGGTGGGGGTGGATGAACAGGACCCTGTGGTGTTGCCTCTGGATGAACATGACTCCAATCGATCGAGTCAGTTGGGGCTGGATGAACAGGACCCCGTGGAGGGCTGGATGAACAGGACGACCCCGTGGAGGGGTGGATGAACAGTAGACGGTGGAGGGGTGGATGAACAGTAGCCCGTGGAGGGGTGGTTGAATAGGGGCCCGTGGAGAGGGGTGGCTCAACAGTAGCCGATGGAGTAGTGCGCGGTGGAGGCTGGATGAACAGGAGCCCGTGGATGAACAGTCGCAGGTGGAGGCTGGAGGAGGTCGACGGTGGATGAACAGTAGCCCGTGGAGGCTGGAGGAGGTCGACGGTGGAGATGAACAGTATCACATGGAGTCCCGTTTTACGGTACGCCACACCCCTCCGGATGAGCAGGACCCCCGTTTTGACCGTAGCGCTCCAACACAAGTCTGTTTCCTCCATTTTGCGGTACGCCACACCCCTCCTGATCAACAGGACCCCGGCAGTAGGAGGTCCAACACAAGTCCGTTTCCTCCATTTTGCGGTAAGCCAGACCCCTCCCGATGGACAGGATCTCGTTTCGAACATGGCCGGTCAAACACAAGGTCGTTTCCTCCGTTCTGCGGTACGCTAGGCCTCATTTTCATCAGCTATTCCGTGCAAGCCGGTTGGCTCCCACATGTTCCGTTGCCTCCCAATGAACACGACACATTCCGTTGCCTCCTGATGAACACGACACATTCTGTTGCCTCCCCATGAACACGACACATTTTGTTGCCTCCCCATGAACATGACGATGACGCAATTTCTCCGTTCCGACCCAGCCATGTACACGAGCCTTGGCCGTACGTATGCGCGAGTAGGCGTTCGAGACCCCGCCCGTATGTACGTACATGGCCGTATTTACTTTCTTGCACCATGGCCGATGTACGTACGTGTGCATGCTACGTGCGTGCCTCTACATCAACCAGTATGTATGTACACGTTTGCGACCAGAATGACCATGCTACGTACGCTTCGACCAGGTGGGTCCCGGCTATCAGGCACTTCCTTGCGTGCGAAGATGTAGCTGGTGGGTCCCAGCAGTCAGTGGGCAAATCGTTTTTTTGCCTGGACGCACTTCCTTGCTTGCGAAGATGTAGCTGGTGGGTCCCAGCAGTCAGGGGGGAAACGTTTTTTTTCACGAAATACGGTGGCCCGTCCAGTGGGTCCCCGTTGTCAGGTGGAGGAATCATTATTTTCCGCGTAATAAGGAGGCACTTCCTTGCGGCTGCCCTGGACCCAGCTGTCAGCCTCTCCACGTATAGTACTCTTCTGATGGAAGTCGGTTGTTGACCACATTGACCACACCGTGCCGGGAGAACCATGGCGGTGGACGACGGCAAGGCCTAGGAAGGGGACAACGCGGAGCCGGGGAAGACGCGGCACTGGAAGCTCGCGTGGAGAGGAGTATGAGGGTTCACTGGTTCGGCTGCGGTGTGAGGCTGCCGTCGCCGTAGAATAACAGGGGGTGTGGGTGATTAGAGGGATGGCCTGGCCAACGGTGGGAGTAGTAGGGGCAGTGAGGCCTCCACGGCATCACAGCCGGCCACGGGAGGCAGGAGCACGCGGCACGATCGATGCTGGTTTGGGTGGCTGGAGCAAGAAGACCAGAGGTTGAAGAAGCACTACGACCGTTGGATGGACATTGTACGGTCACTGGAGCTAGAATCGTTCGTATTGACTAAGTTGACAAAGCACTCCGTCCCCGTCAACTTAGTTGGCCCACAAGTCAGCCTCCCACTATGGTGGGTCCCAGCTAGCAGGGGGTATTCATTTTTTTGTGTGTAATAAGGAGGCACTTCCTTGCGTGCGAAGATATAGCTGGTGGGTCCGACCCGTCAGCGGGGGGAACGTTTTTTCGCAAAATACAGAGGCCCTTCCGGTGGGTCCCAGCTGTCTGGTGGAGGAATCATTATTTCGCGCGTAATAAGGAGGCATTTCCTTATGTGCGGCCGTGGACCCTGCTGTCAGCCTCTCCACGTACAGTCCATGTCCGATGGATGTCGTTCGTTGACCATGTTGACCAGGCCGCGCCGAGAGCACCATGGCGGTGGACAATGGCGAGGCCTAGGAAGGGAACGACACAGAGCCGGGGAAGACTCAGCAATGGTTTCCCATGCGGTGGGAAGTACGAGGGTGTACTGGTCCGGCTGCCGTCACCGAAAAATAACAGGAGGTGTGGGTGAGTAGAGGAATGGCCTGGCCAGCAATGAAGTAGGTTGGGGCGGTGCAGCCTGTGCGGAAGCACATCCGGCCATGGGAGGCGGGAGCAGGTAGTCCCATCGACACTGGTTTGGGCGGCTGGAGCAGGAAGATCAGATATTGAAGAAGCAGCACAGCCGTTGGATTAACATCCAACGGTCACTGCTGCTAGAATCGTTTATGGACTAAGTTGACAAAGCCTTTCATACACTTCAACCTAGTGGACCCACAAGTCAGCCTCCAAATCTGTCCCAAACAGCATACAGCCCGAAATTTCTAGCCAGATTCAAATTAATTTTAAAACTAAATATATCTTAATTTAAATTCAATGAAATTTTACCCGCACAAAAACAATGAAATTTAAAATATCAAAATCCGAAAGAAAAAAGTATTTTGGAACTAACTACCTGTTTGCTGTATTTTTTTCATTTTACAACCCATTTATTATTACTTATAGCCCATTTTCTAGGCAAAATGCATCCCTCCTTGTCTTGAAAGATTTCCGGCCGAGCAGGGCGTAGAAAAGCAAGTAGGCCTACGTTGGTTATTTTGCAAAAAACAAAATAGCTGGCTAGCCATTTTCAGAAAGGAAAAAAACAAACTGGGCTGGTCATGTGCTAAGCATATTAAATAAAAGCCTGGGCTAGACGGGCCACAGGTCCCACACAATCCAGTTGATACCCTTCTTCGTCCCAAAAATACAAAATTACTGCGCGCGCTGCTGGGTCCCTACTGTCATCCTCACCATGTACAGTCATCTCCTTATTCCTCTCGGTTGTTGACCATGTTGGCAACACCGAAGGGCGGCACCGCAGTGAGCGAACCAAGGCGGAGGATGATGGTGAGCCCTCAGACGGGAACGAACAGGTGCCGAGGAAGATGCACAGAGTTTTAGGGTGCAATGTGGCCACGATGCGTGCGCGGCAGCATAGCCAGCCATGGGAGGCGGGAGCAGGCGGACCTGCGGGCACTAGTTTGGCTTTGGCGGCTCGAGGAAGAAGAGACTGAAGAGACACGACAGACGTTGAATGTCAATCCAACGGTCAAGGTTGCCACAATCGTTTGTTGACTAAGCCGACACCAAGTAGCATACTTTTTTATATATAGGAAGAATAGAAAAACTGGGCTCGTTCGCCTGATAACATTTCCGAAACAGCGGCTGTTCGATCTTGTGTCGTAACTAAAACAGCGAGGAAAATGCGTTCGTCTGCTGTCCTCCTCCCAGGGAACATTCGCCACATAAGTGACTAGCACACTACTAGGAAAAGGGCTATAGATGGAATTGACACTAATGGCGCACCAGACATGTGGTGCGCCATTACTATATACTAATGGCGCACCACATCCACGGTGCGCCATTAGTAAAAAAAAAATTATTTTTTTTTCAAAACTACTAATGGCGCACCGTGGGAGTGGTGCGCCATTACTAGTTGACGTGCGCCATTAGTAACTTGGCCACCACTTCCACCGAATGCACCCCCCTGGATCGCCTTTTTAGTTTAAAAAAAAATAAAAGAAAATGATGAAAATGTCAAAAAAATAAAAGAAAATAAGTTTCCCATGTGATATGTGGTCTAGTTGTTGGGAAAATTTGCAAATATGAATTTCGACTTCATTTGCAAAATCTCGCGAGAATTTGCAAAAATGGGCATAACTTTTGCATACTAACTCGGATGAAAAAGTTTTCTCTATGAAATATCATCTACTCGAAAAGTTACATCCAAATTTAACGGGGGCAACCCCGTTAAACATTTTCAAAATCCTCAAAAACCTAACAGAAAAAAGATACAGGGCTTTTAAGATCTGGAGAGGCAAAAAAATTCAAAAAAAATTCAAACTTACTAATGGCGGGTGCGCCATTAGTATCTTCCCGCCTTCAAAATTCAAAATAAGTCAAAAAAGTAAAAAAATATACTAATGGCGCACCGTGGGAGTGGTGCGCCATTAGTATCTTCCCGCCTTCACAATTCAAAATAAGTCAAAAAAATAAAAAATATACTAATGGCGCACCCGCCTATGGTGCGCCATTAGTATCTTCCCGCCTTCAAAATTCAAAAAAATCAAAAAAAAAAAAGTTACTAATGGCGCACCTGCCCGCGGTGCGCCATTAGTATGCCATATATATGGCTGGCCGTGGTCCTCTCCTCCTTATCTCTTCATTCCACCTCTCCTACACTCCATCTCCTTCTCTCCTCCACTCCATCTTCCCTTCTCTCCTCCACCATACCCCTCCTCCTCTCCGGCGACCTCATCCTCCTCTCCGGCGACCTCCTCCTCCCTCCTCTCCTCCCCTCCCCTCCCCTTCCCTCCCCTCCCCTCACGTTTTCTTCTCCCTCCTCTCCGGTGAGCTCCTCCCTTCTCTTCGGTGAGTCCGGTGAGCTCCTCCTCCGTCCTCTCATGGTTTCTCCTTCCTCCTCTTCGATGCTCCGGTGAACTCCTCTCCAGCGACCTCCTCCTCCTCCTCTCCGGTGACCTCCTCCTCCTCCTCTCCGGCGAACTCCTCTCCGGCGAACTCCTCTCCGGCGAACTCCTCTCCGGCAAAACAACACGACAAAAGAACGTACAAGATCCAAAAACAGGAATTTTTTTGAAATAATGTCGTGCCAAAAACGAGCAAAAAACGCGAGCAAAAATGGGCAAAAATCACGATCCGCATCCGATCCGATTCAAAATTCAAAAATACTAATGGCGCACCGGTGGCCGATACTAATGGCGCACCGGTGGCCTATACTAATGGCGCACCATGGCCTATACTAATGGTGCACTGCCTGGTGCGCCATTAGTATACCAGATACTAACTAAGGTGCGCCATTAGTAATAAATACTAATGGCGTGCTACTAATGGCGCACCGGTGGTGCGCCATTAGTAGGCAAAACCGGTGCGCCATTAGTAGGCCTTTTTCTAGTAGTGGCACCCTTGGTTTTCAACCTAGAGGTCTTGGGTTCGAGTCCTAGGAACTCTCAATTTTGTCCTCCTTCCTTCCTCGCAAAAAAGGGAAAGAAAATCAAAGACTTGAGAAGGCGTACAGAACAAGCTAGTGTACCAGTAAAGAGACGTTGCTGAGTTTTAGAAAAAAGAGATACGTGCTCCCGTAGCTGCACTACAAAAAAAAGACACATCCGTGACATTTTGGGATAAACGATTTTTTTTCTGTCATACTTATGACACTTCTATGACGATAATTGTGACAAAACCCGGTATCATCATAGATGTGGTGGGATCCTACTTCTATGACAAAAAATCATGATAGAAAATGTGCTTTTCGTCCTGGGCAGGCCAGAGACGCAGCTGCATGACATTCTTTGGGCCGTCCATGACGGGAAAAACCGTGGTAGAAGCAAGGGCGAGGAAAATTTTGGGGAGTACCCGATTACGGTGGGTGGTCGGGGGTTGAGCGATGCGCGTTTCTCTCATACATGTATGCGCGTGTGTGCGAGGCGTTGGCTCTAACTGAACCCGAGCGAGGCGTTGGGCTCTAACTGAACCCGAGCGGTTGCACTGTAGGCTACGCGTTACTGAACCCTAGCGATTGATCGATTGCTGTTAACTGAACCTGATCAAGCGATTCCTTCGCCACTGCTGCTAACTGAAGCCGATCGATGTCGCCTCTGGATGAACAGTGAGCGTTGCGGGGTGGGGGGGGGGGGGTGGATGAACAGTTAGCGGTGGGGGTGGATGAACAGGACCCTGTGGCGTTGCCTCTCGATGAACAGGAGCCCGATCAATTGAGCTGGTTGGGGATGGATGAACAGGACCCTGTGGAGGGCTGGATGAACAAGACGACCCCGTGGAGGGCTATATGAACAGTAGACGGTGGAGGGGTGCCCGTGGAGGGGTGGTTGAACAGTAGCCGGTGGAGTAGCGCGCGGTGGAGGCTGGATGAACAGGGGCCCGAGGCCGGAGGAGGTCGACGGTAGCCCGTGGAGGCTGGAGGAGGTCGACGGTGGAGATGAACAGTATCCCGTGGAGTCCCGTTTTGCGGTATGCCACACCCCTCCCGATGAACAGGACCCCATTTCGATCAGAAGCGCCCAACACAAGTCCGTTTCGTCCCTTTTGCGGTACGCCACACCCCTCCCGATCAACAGGACCCCCGTTTCGACCGTAGGAGGTCGGTTTCCTCCGTTTTGCGGTACGCCAGACCCCTCTCGATGAACAGGATCCCGTTTCGAATGTGGCTGGTTGAACACAAGGCCGTTTCCTCCATTCTGTGGTACACCATGCCTCGTTTCCATCGCCTGTTCCGTGCAAGCCGGTTGGCTCCCATGCGTTCCGTTGCCTCCCGATGAACACGACGCATTTCGTTGCCTCCCCATGAATACGACGCATACCGTTGCCTCCCCATGAACACGATGACGATCACGCCCGCTCCGTTCCACCCAGCCATGTATATGAGCCCCGGCGTCGTGATGCGCGCGAGTAGGCGTTCGAGACCCCGCCCGTACGTACGTATGTGGACACATTTTCTTTCTTGCACCCTGACCATTGTACATACGTGTACATGCTACGTGCGTGCCTCTACTACGACACGTGTGCGCCTCTACTACGACACGTGCACGCCTCTACATTGACCAGTATCTATGTACACGTTCGCGAACAGGATGACAATGCTACGTACGCTTCGACTAGGTGGGTCCCGACTGTCAGGCACTTCCTTGCGTGCGAAGATGTAGCTGGTGGGTCCCAGCAGTCAGGGGGGCGAATCGTTCTTTTTTTTGCCCAAACGCACTTCCTTGCGTGCGAAGGTGTAGCTAGTGGGTCCCAACACTCAGGGGGAAAACTTTTTTTCGCGAAATACGGTGGCCCGTTCGGTGGGTCCCTGCTGTCAGCTGGAGGAATAATTATTTTGCGCGTAATAAGGAGGCACTTCCTTGCGGCTGCCTGATACATCCATTTTGCATCATGATTTTATGTCGATATTTATTGCATTATGGGCTGTTATTTCACGTTATGTCACAATACTTATGGCTATTCTCTCTTATTTTACAAGGTTTAACATAAAGAGGGAGAATGCCGGCAGCTGGAATTCTGGGCTGGAAAAGGAGCAAATATTGAAGGACTATTCTGCGCAACTCCAAAAGTCCTGAAACTCCACGGAATACCTTAGAATAAATAAAGAAAAATCGTCGCCAAAGATGAAGGCCAGGGCCCACACCACCGCCACGAGGGTGGGGGCGCGCCTCACCTCGTGGACCCCTAGCGGCTCTCCGCGCCCATCTTCTCCCATATGAAGTCTTTCGATGAGAAAAAATAGAAGAGAACCTTTCGATGAGACTCACGCCACGAGGCGGAACCTTGGCGGAACAAATCTAGGGCTCCGCAGAGCTATTCTCGGGGACACTTCCCTCGGGGGGGAAATCATCACCATCGTCATCACCAACGCCTCTCATCGGGAGAGGGCAATCTCCATCAACATCTTCACCAAAGACCATCTCATCTCCAAACCCTAGTTCATCTCTTGTATCCAATTCTTGTCTGCAAGTCCGGGATTGGTGCTAGTAGGTTGCTAGTAGTGTTGATTACTCCTTGTAGTTGATGCTAGTTGGTTTATTTGGTGGAAGATCATATGTTCAGATCCTTTATGCACAATATTACCCCTCTGATTATGAACATGAATATGCTTTGTGAGTAGTTACATTTGTTCCTGAGGAAAAGGGAGAAGTCTTGCTATTAGTAGTCATGTGAATTTGGTATTCGTTCGATATTTTGATAAGATGTATGTTGTCTAACCTCTAGTGGTGTTATGTGAACGTCGACTACATAACACTTCACCATTCTTTGGGCCTAGAGGAAGGCATTGGGAAGTAATAAGTAGATGATGGGTTGCTAGAGTGACAGAAGCTTAAACCCTAGTTTATGCGTTGCTTCGTAAGGGGCTGATTTGGATCCATATGTTTCATGCTATGGTTAGGTTTACCTTAATAATTTTATTGTAGTTGCGGATGCTTGCAATAGAGGTTAATCATAAGTGGGATGCTTGTCCAAGTAAAGGCAGTACCCAAGCACCGGTCCACCCACATATGAAATTATCAAAGTACCGAACACGAATCATATGAGTGTGATGAAAACTAGCTTGACGATATTCCCATGTGTCCTCGGGAGCGCTTTTCCTATTATAAGAGTTTGTCCAGGCTTGTCCTTTGCTACAAAAAGGATTGGGCCACCTTGCTGCACTTTATTTACTTTTGTTACTTGTTGCTCGTTACTATTTATCTTATCACAAAACTATCTGTTACCACTTATTTCAGTACTTGCAGAGAATACCTTGCTGAAAACCGCTTATCATTTCCTTCTGCTCCTCGTTGGGTTCGACACTCTTACTTATCGAAAGGACTACGATAGATCCTCTATACTTGTGGGTCATCAAGACTCTTTTCTGGTGCTGTTGTTGGGGAGTGAAGTGCCTTTGGTAGGAGGAATTTGGTAAGGAAAAATTTATTTAGTGTGCTGAAATTTTCTGTCACTTGTTACTATGGAACGTAATTGCTTGAGGGGCTTGTTTGGGGTATCTTCACCCCGTCCAGTTGAGCCAAGAGTTGCTCCTCAACCTCATCAACCTCATCAACCTATTGAAAATGAAACTGCTTTTGATTCCTTCGGTATGATGGAAAAACTGCTAGCTAACACTTTCGCAGAGATGGAACAAAGCATCCCGATTTAACATCTACGCTTTGTGGATGATATTTGTGGACTATTTAAGCTTGCAGGTGTACCCGATGATGCCGTTAATAGGAAGGATTTCCCTTTATCTTTGGAGGGAGACGCATTGACATGGTATAGGCTATGTGATGATACGAGATCGTGGAACTATAAAAGATTGAAATTGGAATTTCATCAAAAGTATTACCCTATGCATCTTGTTCATCGTGATCGCAATTATATATATAATTTTTGGCCTCGCAAAGGAGAAAGCATCGCTCAATCTTGGGGGAGGCTTAAATCAATGTTATATCCATGCCCCAATCATGAGCTCCCAAGAGAAGTAATTATTCAAAGTTTATATGCTTGGCTTTCTGATAACAATCGCACCATGCTCGATACTTCTTGTGCTGGCTCTTTTATGATGAAGAATATTGAATTTAAATGGAATTTATTGGATATAATCAACTCTGAAGATTGGGACCTCGACGAAGGTAAGGAGTCAGGTATGACACCTAAGTTTGATTGTGTTAAATCTTTTATGGATACCGATATTTTCCGTAAGTTTAGCACTAAATATGGACTTGACTCTGAGATAGTAGCTTCTTTCAGTGAATCTTTTGCTACTTATGTTGATCTCCCCAAGGAGAAGTGGTTTAAATATCATCCTCCCATAGAAGTAAAAGTAGCTACACCTACTAAAGTTGAAGAAAAGACTGTCACTTACAATGATCCTATTGTTCCTACTTCTTATGTTGAGAAACCTCCTTTTTCTGTTAGAATGAATGATCATGCTAAAGCTTCAACTGTTGTTTGTAAAAGCAATACTAGGACTTATACACCTCCTAAGCAAGTCAAAGTAGAACCCAATATTGCTATTGATTAAGATCTCTTGTCTGATAATATTGATGGGCATGTTATTCAATTCACTGGTGAAACAGCTAGAATTGCTAAACCCTGTGATAGAGATAAACATACACCTATGGTAGGCGTGCCTGTTATTTCTGTTAAAATAGGAGATCATTGTTATCATGGCTTATGTGATATGGGTGCTAGTGCTAGTGTTATACCCATTAACTTATACAAAGAAATTATGCATGATATTGCACCTGCTGAGTTAGAAGATATTGATGTTACAATTAAACTTGCCAATAGAGATACTATATCTCCAATGGGAATTGTTAGAGATGTTGAAGTCTTGTGTGGGAAAACCAAATATCCCGCTGATTTTCTTGTTCTTGGTTCTCCACAAGATAGCTTTTGTCCCATTATATTTGGTAGACCCTTCTTGCATACCATTAATGCTACGATAGATTGCAAAAAGAATGTTGTTACTGTTGGCTTGGATGATATGGTTCATGAGTTTATTTCTCTAAATTTAGTGAACAACATTGTGAAGAAGAATTGCCTAGTAAGGATGAAATTATTGGTCTTGCTTCTATTGCTGTACCTCCTAGTGATCCTTTAGAACACTATTTGCTAGACCATGAATGAAAGAAGGGAAATAGATGAAGTATTCTTTAAACAAGAACCTATTCTGCAACACAATTTGCCTATTAAAATCCTAGGGGATCCTCCTCCACCCAAGGGTGATCCCGTGTTTGAGCTTAAACCGTTGCCTGATAGTCTTAAATATGCTTATCTTGATGAAAAGAAAATATATCCTGTTATTATTAGCGCTAACCTTTCAGAGCATGAAGAAGAAAAATTATTGAAAACTCTGAAGAAGCATCATGCCGCTATTGGATATACTCTGGATGATCTTAAGGGCATCAGTCCCACTCTATGTCAACATAAAATAAATTTGGAAGCTGATGCCAAACCAGTTTGTGATCCTCAACAATGTTTGAATCCTAAAATGAAAGAAGTGGTAAGAAAAGAAATACTCAAGCTTCTGGAGGCAGGTATAATTTATCCCGTTGCTGATAGTCAGTGGGTAAGTCCTGTCCATTGTGTCCCTAAGAAGGGAGGTATTACTGTTGTCCCTAATGATAAAGATGAATTGATTCCGCAAAGAATTATCACAGGTTATCGGATGGTAATTGATTTCCGCAAATTAAATAAGGCTACTAAGAAAGATCATTACCCCTTACCTTTTATTGATCAAATGCTAGAAAGACTATGCAAACATACACATTATTGCTTTCTAGATGGTTACTCTGATTTTTCCCAAATACCTGTGTCGGCTAAAGTCCAATCAAAGACTACTTTTACATGCCCTTTTGGTACTTTGCTTATAGACGTATGCCTTTTGGTTTATGTAATGCACCTGCTACCTTTCAAAGATGCATGATGGCTATATTCTCTGACTTTTGCGAGAAAATTTGTGAGGTCTTCATGGATGACTTTTCCGTCTATGGTTCCTCTTTTGATGATTGCTTGAGAAATCTTGCTCGAGTTTTGCAGAGATGAGAAGAAACTAATCTTGTCTTGAATTGGGAAAAGTGCCACTTTATGGTTAATGAAGGTATTGTCTTGGGGCACAAAGTTTCTGAAAGAGGTATTGAAGTTGATAAAGCCAAGGTTGATGCTATTGAAAAGATGCCATGTCCTAAGGACATCAAAGGTATAAGAAGTTTCCTTGGTCACGCCGGATTTTATAGGAGGTTCATCAAGGACTTCTAAAAAATCTCTCGGCCTCTGACTAATTAATTACAAAAAGATGTACCATTTGTCTTTGATGATGATTGTGTAGAAGCATTTGAAATACTTAAGGAAGCATTAGTCTCTGCACATGTTGTTCAGCCACCTGATTGGAATTTACCCTTTGAAATTATGTGTGATGCTAGTGATTATGTTGTAGGCGCTGTTCTAGGGCAAAGAGTTGATAAGAAATTGAATGTTATCCATTATGCTAGTAAGACTCTAGACAATGCACAAAGAAATTATGGTACTACCGAAAAGGAACTTTTAGCGGTTGTATTTGCTTGTGATAAATTCAGGCCTTATATTGTTGACTCTAGAGTAACTATTCATACAGATCATGCTGCTATTAAATATCTTATGGAAAAGAAAGATGCAAAACCTAGACTCATTAGATGGGTTCTCTTGCTTCAAGAATTTGATTTACATATTGTTGATAGAAAAGGAGCTGAGAACCCGTGCTGCAGCATAACTTGTCTAGGCTAGAGAATGTTCTTGATGACCCACTACCTATTGATGATAGCTTTCCTGATGAGCAATTAAATGTCATAAGTACTTCTCGTAGCACTCCTTGGTATGCTGATTATGCTAATTATATTGTTTCTAAATTTATAGCGCCTAGCTTCACATACCAACAAAAGAAAAGTTTTTCTATGACTTGCGACATTACTTTTGGGATGGCCCACATCTTTATAAAGAAGGACTAGATGGTGTTATTAGACGTTGTGTACCTAAGCATGAACAGGAACAGATCCTACGCAAGTGTCACTCCGAAGCTTATGGAGGACATCACGCTGGAGATAGAACTGCACATAAGGTATTTGTCGGGGGTTGGATGCGACATATGCCAACGGGTGGCTTATCATGGTGGGGGCGAGTAGAACATCGCCGGTGCCTGGAAACGGGATGAGGCGCAGACATGGACGCCGGCGAATCTTACCCAGCTTCGGGGCTCTCCGGGGAGATAACACCCCTACTGCTGCTCTGCGGGGTCTCCGCATGATCACTATGGTATGATAATACAGAGGTGCTCCTTGAGCTGTTTCGGGTGGCAGGAGGGAGCAAGGCTAGCTCTCTCCTCTGCTTGCTATGTGTCTAAATCTATCCAAGGCCGAACCCTTTGCATGGGTGCCCCGGGGGGTTTATATAGCCTACTTCGGGGTACAAGAGTAACTGACTGGCGTGGCCCCACCGCCTGCCTCTCATGCTTCTTGTCCCTCCTGCCGCTTCAGGGCCCGCCAACCGGTGGGTCCTCATGGACATGCAGACAATCAGTCAAAGACTCTGGTGAAGCAGTGCTTGGTCATGGGGTCGTGGGAATAGTGCACGCCACCGTGTCAGCGATCACCGCCGCCACTCCCGTCCAATCTGGTTTATGGCTTGCGGGCCTCGACGGGAGACGGCCGACTGGGAGGCCGACTCATGGGCCGCTTTCGAGCTTCTCGCCGCCTTCGATATTCTCACTGACAGGTGGCCCGGCGATCTTCGGGCCGTACAGGCCGCCGTCAGGCACAAGGCTTCACAAGACTTGTGGCTGAGGTCAGGGGAGGCATGGCAACAATGCCGCGCCTCACCGGAGATCTCCTGGCGATACGGCTTACTATAGCCATGCCCACCCCTCGTGGGCCGGAGGGGACGGCCACGTCGGGGCCGTACCCTGCGTCGGTCTTCGAGAAAGGTCGCGGAGCGACTCTCATAGTCGCCCCCCTGAAAGGTCGCAAGCCCGGAGTCGGCTTGCTTCAAAGTCGCCATTTGGGGACTCGGCTTCTCCGAAGGTCGCCAGCTGGGACTCGGCCTCCCCGAAGGTCGCCAGCTGGGTCGCGACCAGAGGGGCGCGACTCGCCCCGATGTCTTGAAAGATCTTGGGGCTCGGGTCGGCCTACCCGTGGCCCATTACTCCGACAGTAGTCCCCGAAGCTGGCGAAACCCAGCGGCGCTGCCCTGTGTGGCTTCGGCAGATTCAATCTTCCCAGCGCCGACTCTGAGACTCGGCCGCTGTTTCTTCGGGCCGCCTCACCGTAGCCGGACTGGCTCTGCAAGGAGCCATCGCTCGCAAGTCGTGGCGGGAAACGGGCGGCGTACCGGTTACACTTCCCTGCCATTATTGAGACGGTCCTATCACACGGCGCCACGTGGAGGCGATAGTCTTCCTTCCCACGCGCGTGATGGGACGGGCCGCCAGGTGGGGCCCGCCACTACCGTGCCTCGGCTCCCAAGCGGATCCGCTGTGGCCGAGGGAGGTTGGCATCCCCACGTTGTTACAAGCGCAAGAATTTCGGGAGATAATCATAAGCGGCGGGGGCTGCGGGCGCAGTTAATCCCCACGCCGCCCCCTCGGCTTCTCAGCCCGTAGGGCTATAAGTAGGCGGGGAGGAGCGGGGCGGCATTGCACGTGCACTCTCTCCCCCGCTCTCCCGCCTTTCTCCTTCCTTCGCCATGAGCCACGACATTCTTCCTCCGCCGCGAGCCAAGGCATTCTTCCTTGCCGGCGATGAGTTCTTCTTCCGCCGCGCCCCCCACCTCGCGCACCGGCGTGTGGGATGGCTCGGACGTGGAGGCGGAGGACATCGAGTTCCTTCACCGGACCCGCCGCCTCCCCAGCGCGGACCTGGTGCACGCCCGTCCCGCACCGGCGGGAGAGATCCGGCCCGCGCCGGAGGAGGGCGAGCGGGTCATCTTCCGCTCGCATCTCATGCGCGGGCTGGGGCTTCCGCGAAGCGGATTCTTCGCTGCTTCTCGAAGTTCCACAAGCTGCAGCCGCACCACTCACCCCAACGCGGTGGTGCTTCTCCCGCCGACACCTCGTGCGAAGGCTACATCGGGCGTTCTCCCCACCCTCGAGCTGTGGGGGAGTTCTTCTTTCAAAACTTCGGCACTCAAAGCCGCCCGCACGCGCGGCTCGGCGGCACCTACATCGCGGTGCGGCGCACGACGGCCAACAATCCTTTTCCGCCCATCCCGCTGGTGAAGTCGGTGAAGATGTGGCAGAAGTCCTACTTCTACGTGAAGAACATCTCCACCGATGGTGACTGGGTCAATCTGCCGCCTTTCGACCCCGAGCCGCTGACTGGCCGGCTGGCCAGTTGGTCCCATCGGTCCAAATCACTTTCGACCTCCGGAAACGGCGCCGTGGCGCTGCCCGAGTCATGCTGCGCATGGAGGGGCTCGCCGCCCGATCTTCCGCCGCCGTGGCGCGCCGAGTTCTTCCGCTCCAGGGCCGGCCTCACCTCATCTGTCAGATGAGCGGCCGCCACGATCCGAGCCGGCTGTGCACCAAAGACATGCCGCGTGGGGAGGTGGGGAACTTGGTGAACCACATCGCCCACTGCGGGTTCACGGAGGAGTGGCAGTTCGGCAAGGAGCCGTACTCGCGCGACAACCCCCCTCCAATGGTAAGTCGCATCCGTCTGTAGTTCGATCTTGTTTGCGTCTGACTTCGAGCTCTAATCTTCGTTGGCATCTTCTGAGCAGAACCCCCTCACGGCGCCCGCACCCGGCGCCACAAGAGAGCCTCGCGACTACGTCCCAGATCGCGAGGTCAGCGACGTTGACGACCCCGACTTGGGGGCTGCGGCGCTGGAGGCCGACGCCGAAGGCGGCGGGGAGGGGGCAGACGGCGGCCTCAGGCCGTCGGCAACCTTTGCCGACTGGCCCGAGGACGACGTCGACACGGAAGTCGTCCCGCGCCGCCAGCCGAGGGCCGGCCCCTCCGGCCAAGCCGGCGCGAAGAGGCGTCACGTCGGGCCGAGTGCGCCCGGCGGCAAGCGAAAGAAGTTCAAGGGAGCCGCCGCCGCGACCAAGCGGGAGGAGGCGACTGCGAAGGCCAACCGCTTCCGAAAGGAAGTGAAAAGGCCGCCGCTGGTTTCTTCGTGAGTCTTCTTACTCTTTCACTTCTTTGTTGGATCCCATCGGAGTCTTTCCTGATTTTCCCTCCGATCTTCTCCAGAGCTTCCCTCTCCCTTGAGAGAGCCGCCGTCCCCTCCGTCATGGGGTCGGTGGAGACGTCTGCCAACACTCGGCGGATTGATCCCGCCACCACCTTCGGAGGCGACAGAACGGAACGCTGGGAGAAGCGCTGAAGAGGAAGAGGCCGACCGCCGAGAAGGCGGAGGTCGAGAAGGCGCCGCCAGCGCCAGCCGACGCCGAGGAGGCCGAGATCGCGTCCGCAGTGAAGCGGCATGCCGAGGAGGTCGTCGCGTCGCCGAAGCGGCGATGCTTGTCCCCGCTGTCATCGGCGCCGCCGCTCACGAAGTTCACGGGCACACCGGGAGGTCGGCACCGCGAACCTTCGCGGAGGAGGGTGGCGACGACGCTCGGATACTCACGCGCCCGCCTCCGCCGCCTCCGCCGCCTCCGCCTTCGAGGTCCGCATGGCAAACAGCCGGTGGACCCGCAGATCTCTCCGGCCGCGACGACGCCGATGCGCAATCGCTTTTTCAGTCGCCAGCGCGCGCCGCCGGCTTGAGAGGACGAGCTCAGCGCCGCGAGCTCGGGAGACGGGCGCCGCAAGCTCGGCGAATCTGGACGTCGAGGCTTCAAGTGCCGCGCCCACCGGCTGACTGCGTGAAGGCGGCACCGGCCGCTGAACCAGGCCTTGCTGGACGTCCAGTCAAAGCTGCGCGAGGAGGGCGACGCCCTCCAACTCTACACCAGAGCGCATCTGGCCTTGCGGACCTCCGTCCGGGTATGTTTCGCTTTCCTTTTGATTGCCTTTCTCTGTGGGGCCAACAAGACTCCATCGGGTGTAGTCCTCGAAGTTCGGGGCCGCTGCCGAGCAGCGGCTCGAACTCCTTCGTGAGTTCAAGACTAACTTTTGCTTTGCCGGCTTTGCAGGAATACCACAATCTCCGCGCCACTGCCTTCAACCGCAATGTTGAAGAGCTGAAGAAGCGGACCGCCGATCTGACGGAAAGCCAAGGTGAGCTAATTCTTCCTTCTTCGCGGGGGGGCGCTGGCGCACCCGCGGGCTGTAGTCCCCGAGATTCGGGCCGACTGCTGAGCAGTCGGGCCGGATCTCCCCGGCGATCTACCTTGCTGATGACCTTCTTGTCTTTTTTCTTCGATCTTCAGGCGCCAACGCCGCCCTCCAGGAGCAGCTGGGCGAGGCCAACACTGCACGCCTTGCGAAGGAGGAGGAGTGCAACAAGCATGCCCAAGAGCGCGACCTGCTGGTGACGCAGTTGGCCGAGCAAAAAGAGCTGCTCCGGAAGGCGCAGGACGACGCCAAGTCGCGGGAAGATGCCCTCATAGCCGAGTTCGAGGTCGACGCCCGCTGCGGACCGACCGGGAGGCGGCGTCGACCTCCGGCTACCACGAGCTCGAGGATATCGCTGATGGTGAGTCTTTTTCTTTTTGGTCTTCACTCTGCGTCGGGCTGACTTTGGGTTTTCGACCGCTTTCCTTCGCCTTGGCAGAATTTTTCCCGTCACTCGCAGCGCCGCTCTCCGCCATCGAGGCGGCTCGGGAGGAGCGGCGGGCGGCGGGCGGTTATTGCCGCCAACGCCTCAACCATCGACGAGCAGCTTCGAGCATCGGGTTCGCTTTCGCCCCGCGCACCAGTATGCTGCACCGCCTTCAAGGCCGGTGCCCAAGTGGTCGCGCCCTATGGCCGGACGTGCCGGCTCTTCGCACCGCCACCGGACCGCTAACTGGCCGGAGGTCGCCACCGCCGCTTTGAGGCTTGAGGGCTCTCGCCTGCGCCGAGCACGCCGGGCTTTGGAGTTCGTCAAAGGGTGGTATCCGGGGCTGGACTTGGACCGCCTGGCCGCGTTCCGGTCGGAGGCCCAGGCCGAGCAGGAGGCCGTGGAAGGCGCCCTTGTCGAGCGCGCGGCAGCCATCGCCGAGTACACGGACACCAGTGTCTTTGTGCCCGAGCGAACTGAAGGCGGCGAGGAGGCACCGCAGGACTGGTTCGGGATGAACCCGGAGTACGAGGAGGACTTGACGGAGGTGATCGACTCCAGCGCCGAGGAGGAGGACGAGTCAGAGGACGGAGGCGAGGAGGAGGCGCCAGAAGACGAAGCAGGCGGCCAGCCTCGGCCTAATCGCGCCTCCAAAGAACGAGCCGCAAGGACAGGCGATCATCGCCGAGGCGACCAAGCCGAGACCGCCCAGCCGACTGCCCCGGCATCCGACACCGCCATCACCTCCGAACCTCCGGCTCCGGAGGCCACCCCTTAGAGTGCTTCTGTTTATCTGTCTTTGTTGTTCTTTAAAAAACTTGTTAGTTTCGAACAATTCCACCCACGGGGTGTATTTGGCCAAGGGCCTTATGTAAATATTTAATTTCCGCCTTTCCTTGCTTTTGCTCTTTAGACTTTTTCCTTTGCCGCCTTCCTTCAGTTGCCGCCTTGCCGACTGGGCAGCCGCTCTGCGGACTGCCGCTGGGTCAAGTGCTTAGCTACTTTAGGGAGGCAAGTACTTAGTCATTTAGAATATCTTAGCAAGTTGGCTAGAAACTGACAGGCCGAGTATTCAAGATTCAGCTATCTTTGATGAAAATTGAGACGGCGAGCCGACTGCTCGTGAGTCGGCTCGGTAAGGGGGGGCTGGTAGTCGGCTTGGGCTATGCGTAGCTCTTAAGTCCTTAGCCATTTTTCATATGCGCGCTGTTTGCTTGTCCTCGCCCACCGGCAATGCTATGCGAATCGCGCTTCGGCAGAGGTGGCTTTGAGCGACATATTACTTGTCCGACCGCAGGAGCATTTCATAGCGAAGATTTGGCGAGTCCCCGAGCGACTAGTCGGACCCGTGCCGCATAAAGATAATAAAAGGAACAAAGATATTCGAAGCGTAATCCTTATCATACGATAATCAAAAGGCAGTCCCCGAGCTCATCCCGGGGCCTAAGGTCTTAGTACTTTAATACAAAAGAGGGTAGCGCGATACATACCGCTTCAATCGTAAAATCTTCAAGAAGATTCGCGTTCACGGGCGCCTGCTTTTGCCGAGTCGTCCCTCTTGCGTGCTCGAGGCTTCGAAAGGCCGATCAAATAGTAGGCGCTGCTCCCTCAGCACCTTGTCGATGATGAAGGACTCTCCCAAGGCGCCGACAACTTGGCTGGCCGGCTGTTCTCTCGAATCAGCCGAGCACAAGGTCGCCTCTTGAACGATCTTGGCTTGACCTTGCGATTGTAGTATCGACGCAGACTCACTGGTAGATGCCGGACCTCTCGAAAGTGCCAACAATGGCCCTCTTCCAGCAGAGATCGACGCCGCCTTGGCGTGCTTCTTCACCTCCTCTTCGTGTACATGGAGACTCGCGGGAGTCGAACTCTATATCCGCTGGGATGGCGGTTTCGCACCATAGACGAGGAAGAAAGGCGTGAAACCGTTGACTTGTTCGGGTTGTGCGCAGACTCAGAGGACGGCAGCAGCTCTTCGACCCAACAGCCGCCGAAGCGCTTGAGTGGTTCGACCAATCGAGGCTTGATCCGGATAGGATGAGGCCGCTGGTTCGCTCCACCTGGCCGCTTGATCATGGATGGGCAACGGACGCTAAGTCCGCCGGATGCTCTGCGTCGCGCAAACGAGCCAAGGCGCCTTTGGCGGTTGGTGCCGCTGTGCGTGATGATGCTCGCGGTATGCCATACCGCACCGTGATGTCGGCAATGAAGGTCACCGCTGTAGGCCCGCTAATTTCTTGATGGGCTTTGGTTCCACCCACTTGGTGAACTTGTCCACCGCGACAAGCAAGTGAGTTAGGCCGCCTCGGCCGCCTTGAATGGTCCCACCATGTCCAAGCCCCAAACCGCGAAGGTCCAGTAATGGGGATTGTCTTCAGCCATGAAGCCGGTCAAGGGGCTTGGAGCGAATACCGCACCCCTTGCATTTCTTGACTAGTTCTTTAGCTTCTTCCAGGCAGTCGGCCAAAAGAAACCGTGGCCGAAGGCTTTGGCCACGAAAGTGCCCTCGGTCGCATGGTGGCCGTGACTCGCCGATAGATGTCTTTGAGGATCGCTTGGCCTTGCTCGACTTCACGCAATACCGGTGGACACCAAAGGACATCGCTACCGACTAGCTCTCTGCTGACTCGTGTAGGCTGCTGCTCGGCGTTGCACTTGCCGAGCCAGTGGTCTCGCCTCGCTGGTAATTCCTTGTTTACTAGAACTTGACGATGGGTCTGTGCCCATGAAGGTGCTGCTATCTCTTCAACTCGCTACCACAAATGACTTGGACAAGGGTGGCTGGGCTGGGAGGCGGCGGTTGGAGCTCGCCAGCAGCTTGCTGGATTGAGGGAATCTGGGCCGACCGGGCAGCTCCCGGCCGACCGGCGCAGTCCCCGGCCGGGCTCGAAGTCCCCGGCCGATCGGGCGCAGCCCCGGCCGGCTCGAAGTCCCGGCCGACCGGGCGCAGTCCCCGGCTGACTGGGCTTTTGAGGTTGCTCATGGGGTTTTGAGTCGGATCCGACTATCTTCGGGCGGGCCGCACGAAGATGGAGTCGGATTCGTGAAGGCTTGATAGACGGCTTGAGGAGGCGCCAAGGGCTTACACCGTAAGGTATCGCTACAGTGGAGCCGACTCGCGCAAGGCGCTCGCTGATCGTTGTCGCTTGGTACATGAAGAAATTCACACCCTCAAAGTATCCGCTGAGTTGCTGCACCAGGAAGCGGTAGCTTGCCATGTTTGCGTCTTTGGCGTCCCAGTCGCCGGATGATTGCTGAACCACCAAGTCGGAGTCGCCATAACACAAGATCCGGCGAATGCCGAGTTCTTTGGCAAGCCGGAGCCCGTGGATGAGCGCTTCATATTCGGCGACGTTGTTGGAGGCGGCAAAGTGGATTTGCAGCACGTACTTGAGCTTGTCGCCCTTGGGGGAGGTGAGGACGATGCTGGCTCCGAGGCCGGTGCGCATCTTGGAACCGCCAAGTGCGCCGCCAATGAGTAGAGTCGGCCCGGCGGCAGTACTAGGTCTCGCCCAATGACGAGGAAGTCGGCCAGCGCGCGATTTAATGGCGGTGCGAGGTTGATAGTAGATGGTGTAAGGGCTAGATCAATAGCCCACTTGGCCACTCGCCGAGGCGCCTCGCTTCCAATGATCTCGGCGAGTGGAGCGGTGCAAACCATCGTGATTGGATGCTCTTGAAAGTAGGGCTTCGCTTCTTGGGGAAAATGCACGCCAGAAAGCACATCTATCGATAGTGAAAGTAGTTCGCTTGGAGGTCGACAAGACTCGCCAGTAATACACCGTCTTCGGACCGAAGCGCCTTGCCTTCCTCCTTGCGCCGATTAATGATGATCGGGTTGACAACCCGGCCGGTGGCAGCGATGTACAAGAGCATGGGCTCTTTGGGAGTCGGAGCCGCCAACACAGGGGAGTAGCCAAAGATCTTCTTCGCTTGGAGAAATGCCTCATCCGCTTTGTGGTTCCACTCAAAAGGTGGTCTTCTTCATCGCTGATACAAAGGCAGTAGCCGCCCACCGATCGATGAATCGGCTGATCGATGCCAAGCACCGTGAATTTCGCGCACATCCAACAATGGCTGGGTACCTCCATTCTCTCAATGGCCTTAATCTTCGGGGTTGCACTTATGCCGCTCGGAGACCAAAAAGCCGAGGAGCTGGCCGGCCGACTCAACGCCAAGACTTTCAGATTGAGCTTGATCTCGAATCGGCGCAGATTTTCAAAGGTCTCTTTAAGGTCTTCCAAAGAAGATCCCACGATTTCGCCTTCACCACCACATCATCCACATAGACGCATGCTCTCGCCGAAGTTGCTTGAGGAGGCACTTCGCATGCAACGCTGAAAGGTGGCGCCGCATTCCTGCCGAACGCCATCGCTGCAGCGTAAGGCTCCAAATGGCGGATGAATGCGGTCTTCATCCGTTCGCTGGATTCAGCTTGATCCGTGATATCCTCGAGTATGCGTCTAGGAAACTCAACAGCTCGCATCCGCTGTGGAGTTTATCACCGTCAATCCTTGGCAGAGCAAACGGGTCCTTCGGCAGGCTTTATTGAGGCTGGTGTAGTCTATGCACATCCGCCATCGCTATTCTTCTTCAATACCAAGATCGGGTTTGCTAACCACTCCGGAAAAACACTTCCATGATGAATCGCTTGCCAGAGCCGCTATCTCTTCTCCGACAACTCTTCTCTTCTTCCAACAAAGCGGCGCAAGGGCTGCGTGACGGGCTTCACATCCGCCCGACGTAGCTTGTGCTCGAAAATTCCGCGGTAGACCCGCATGTCCTTGGGGACCATGCGAAGATGTCCCGATTCTCACGGAGGAAATCGACGAGCTCGCTTTTCCTATTTGCCGCCAAGGCCTGTACCTATGACAACAGATTTCTCTGGGTGCTCGGGTCCAAGGGTATCTTCTTGGTTTTTTAGCCGGCTTGAATGATCCTTCCGCCTCGACTTTTGGGGTCGGGCGACATCTCCGCTGTTTTCCGCCATCGCCACGACCCGGTCAAGGAGCCGCTTCGCCGCGATCACCAAAGACTCGCCAGCCGATCGCTTGGTGGCACAGCAGCGGATGACTTCTTGTAGTCACCGACAATGGTTAGGATCCCCTTGGAACTCGGCATCTTCATCTTGAGGTAGGCGTAGTGGGGAACCGCCATGAACTTGGCTAAGGCAGGCCGGCCAAGCAGGGCGTGATACGGGCTCTCCAAATCCACCACCTCGAACCAGACTGGCTCTCGGCGGAAGTGGTCTTTGTCTCCGAAGAGGACGTCTATTAGAATCTTGCCGATTGGTGAGCAGGAGAGGCCGGGTACGATTCCATGGAATACTGTGCGGCTGCTCTGCAGCTGCCTTCGCCTGATTCCGAGCTTCTCCATTGTGTCCTTGTATAGGATGTTTATGTTGCTGCCTCCATCTCTCAGGACCCGCGAGAAACGAGCGGCCCGCCTATCAGTGGCCAAGGTCGCGCCTAGGACCAGGGCGTAGGAGCCCGGACTCGGCATCACTTCGATGATCCGCCCGACTCCACCGATAGGCTTCTGACCAATGCATGAACTCGAACATCCGCTGCTACTGCGCTGACTTCTTGTCTGTTGTTGGCGCCGCTGCCGGGTCATCTCGCGATGTCAGTGAACACTACGTGAGGCTCCGCGGTTCTTCTGGGAACTCGCCTTGATCTGCGCCGATCGGCCGAGCCGCCGGCCGCCGAGGCGGCGGCGGAGGCAGCGGCCCCACAGAGGCGGAGGGCAAGGCCGCCTCCTTGGCGATCTCCGGCGAGCCGCTGGCACTTTCTTGTGGTGTGGTTCGACAGCCAAGGCCACTGTGGAACTTGCAAGGTCCATCCAAAGTCTCGCTCATAAGAGAAAGCCGCAACCAGCTTGACTTGCCGCCTTTTCGCCGCTACGCCGAGGCTGCCCCTCCGTCGCCGATCTTCATCACTGCAACCTCGCCGATCGCTGGAAGTCGGCCGAGGGGCCTTGGCGCTTGTTGTCGCTTTGTCATTGCCGCCGGCCGGGCGCTCTCCAAATGGGGTTCTGGGGCCTGGGAATCACCTTGCCACCAAGCTGACTTGAATCTCCGCCTTCATAGAAGAGTCGGCCGTGGCGCATTTGTCCGCTATGACTAGCGCCTGTCGAGGGTTTCGGCCTGCCGCAGAGGAGCTTGTGCTTGAGGAAGGTGCCTCTCGGCACCGGCCGCCGAAGTACTCGATGGCCTGCACTCGTGCACGCCGCAGGAGTTTCGTTCGCCCCAGCGCGTGAGGTAGTCGCGTGTTGATTCTTTAGGGCCTTGCACGCACAAGGAGAGCCGGCGCTGCTTGGGAGGTCGCTATACGTCTTTGTGAAGTTACTAATGAAGGCTTCGTGAAGTCGACCCGGCCGTTGATGTCGCGGGCTTCAGTTGTTCAGCCATGTCCGGCCGTGCTCGAGCATGAGGGGAATATACTTCACGGCAACTCGCTTGTTGCCGCTTGCTATATTGACACCGTGGAGTAGTCTATCACCGCCTTCCGCTTCACGGAGCCGTGTACTTGGGCGTGTCTCGGGGAGCGTGAACCCTTTGGGGAAGGGCTCGTTTATGATGCGGGCCCGGCAAGGCGGACCCAACTCATTCTTCTTCTAACGCCAGGATCTGTGGAGTCGGTCGATCCGATGGCGGGCGCTATTCTCTCGACTCTCTCTCGGCGTTAAGGCGACTCCGAGAGTCGGATGCTCAATAGGTGGCGGAGAAACTCGCCGCTTTCTTCGGGTGGGGAGGCAGATAATCATCTCGCCGCTTCCATCGCCTGGGCGACCGCCTTGGTCACGCCGATGGTGATGCGAGTCCGCTGTGACCGCAGCCGCTTCTTCTTTTCTTCCGCGGACTCCGCCACGGGCGGCCCGGAGGTCGCGCTTTGATCTCGGCGAGGGGTAAGTCGTCGTTCGCTGCCGCAGCTGCTGCTCAAGACCGCCGCCGCTGCTTCGCGAAAGAACCGTGATCGAGGAGCTGCTGGACTCGCCCGCATTACACAGCGCTTTTCGCCTTGAAGTTCTTCAGCTTTCGTCGCCGCTACGGCGTGGATGTTCTCCGCAGGGTGGCGACACAGTATGCTTTACCCCGAGCAAGTCGGCGATTTCCGCATCGCGCCTCGGACCGCACCTGCACGGCTCGCCCACCGAGCCGGGCGAGCCGCCACAAGACGATCCACTCGCTACCGGTATGCTTCGATAAGCGCCATGCTTGCTAACTTCTTGGCGCCTTCGATGATCTGGCGGCGGCGTTTTCCAGCGCCTCGGCGTCGCGCCCTCCGGAATGGGCACGGTTAGGTCTTGCAGGGCCGCTGGCAGCGGGTCCTGGGCGTCTTCGCCGGAGTGCTCGCCATGGCCGATGACGAGCACCTCCGTGACGGCACTTCCGCCACTCTCCTCGTACGGAAGCGGCTCGTCGTAGACCACCATGTTGGTGGGGAAGATATCAAGCGATACGGCGTCGGAGTCGACCAGCATCGGGTCGGAGGAGCCTACCGGACTCCAAGTTCACGGTGGGCTCGCCGCGACGCGGAGTTGGTCGAGGAGGCCCGCGAGAAGGTTCTCGTGGTTACCCGTGCTCGCACTCGCAGGCTCGTCGAAAGGCGCACTCGCCGATGAGTTCGGCGAGGTCGCGACGCAGCGACAAGCCGCGCCGCCAGCAGCGTGTCGATGCGACTCCATCTGGCGAAGCCAGCCGGCCGCGCCGCCAGGAGGAAGAGGGTTCCGCCCGTAATGATCTCCGGACGACGGTGCACCTCGCCCCACGGTGGGCGCCAAATGTCGGGGTTGATGCGATATATGCCAACGGGTGGCTTATCATGGTGGGGCGAGTAGAACATCGCCGTGCTCGAAACGGATGAGGCGCAGACATGCACGCCGCGAATCTTACCCAGCTTCGGGCTCTCCGGGAGATAACACCTCTATCGCTGCTCAAGGGTCTCCGCATGATCACTATGGTATGATAATACGAGGTGCTCCTTGAGCTGTTTCGGTGGCGGAGGGAGCAAGGCTAGCTCTCCTCTCGCTTGCTATGTGTCTAAATCTATCCAAGGTCGAACCTTTGCATGGGTGCCCGGGGTTTAGATATGCTACCCCCGGGTACAAGAGTAACTGACCGGGCGTGGCCCCACCGCCTGCTCTCATGCCGCCGTCCCTCCCGCCGGCTCGGGGCCCGCCGACCGGTGGGTCCCATGGACATGCAGACAATCAGACAAAGACTCGGTGACGCAGCTTGGTCATGGGGTCGGGAACAAGCCGCCGCCGTCAGCGATCACCGCCGCCACTCCCCGTCCAATCTGGTTTATGGCTTGCGGGGCTCGACCGAGACGGCCGACTGGGAGGCCGACTCCATGGGCCGCCTTCGGCTCTCTCGCCGCCTTCGATCTTCTAACCGACAGTGGCCCGGTGATCTTCAGCCAGATAGGCATTGTCGTGGGCACAAAGGTTTCACAGACCGTGGTTGAGGTCAGGGGAGGCATGGCAACAATGCCGCGCCTCACTGGAGATCTCCTGGCGATACGGCTTACTGTAGCCATGCCCACCCCTCGTGGGCCGGAGGGGACGGCCACGCGGGCCAGAATCCGCCTCGGTTCGAGAAAGGTCGCGGGCCGACTCTCATAGTCGCCTCGAAGGTCGCAGTCCCGAGTCGGCTTGCTTCAAAGTCGCCATTTGGGACTCGGCTTCAAGGTCGCCACTGGGACTCGCCTCCCGGTCGCCACTGGTCGCGCCAGAGGGCGCGGCTCGCCTGATGTCTTGAAAGATCTTGGGGCTCGGGTCGGCCTACCCGTGGCCCATTACTCTGACAGTATTGCAATCCGGGTTTTATTGGCCTACTCTCTTCAAGGATGCCCGTAAGTTTGTTTTGCCTTGTGATGAATGTCAAAGAATTGGTAATATCAGTAGACGTCAAGAAATGCCTATGAATTATTCACTTGTTATTGAGCCATTTGATGTTTGGGGCTTTGATTATATGGGACCTTTTCCTGCCTCTAATGGTTACACTCATATTCTAGTTGCTGTTGATTACATTACTAAGTGGGTATAAGCTATTCCAACTAGTAGTGCTGATCATAACACTTCTATTAAAATGCTTAAGGAAGTTATTTTTCCGAGGTTTGGAGTCCCTAGATACTTAATGACTGATGGTGGTTCACACTTTATTCATAGTGCTTTCCGTAAGATGCTTGCTAAATACGACGTTAATCATAGAATTGCATCTCCATATCACCCGCAGTCTAGTCGTCAGATAGAATTGAACAATAGAGAGCTCAAATTAATTTTGCAAAAGACTGTCAATAGGTCTAGAAAGAATTGGTCCAAGAAACTGAATGATGCATTATGGGCCTATAGAACTGCATATAAAAATCCTATGGGTATGTCTCCGTATAAGATGGTTTATGGAAAAGCATGTCATTTACCTCTCGAACTAGAACATAAGGCATATTGGGCTATTAAAGAGCTCAACTATGACTTCAAACTTGCCGGTGAGAAGAGGTTGTTTGATATTAGCTCACCTGATGAATGGAGAACCCAAGCTTATGAAAATGCCAAGCTGTCTAAAGAAAAAGTTAAAAGGTGGCATGACAAAAGGATACAAAAGTGTGAGTTTAATGTAGGTGATTATATAGTGCTATACAACTCTCGTTTAAGATTTTTTGCAGGAAAACTTCTCTCCAAATGGGAAGGTCCTTATGTTATCGAGGAGGTCTATCATTCCGGTGCCATAAAAATCAACAACTTTGCAGGCACAAATCCGAAGGTGGTGAACGGTCAAAGAATCAAACACTATATCTCAGGTAATCCAATAAATGTTGAAACTAATGTTATTGAAATCGTAACCTGGAGGAATACATAAGGGACACTTTCCAGAATGTTCCAGACTCAAAAGGAATAGGTATGTGGTACGGTAAGTAAACCGACTCCAAAACAATTTTTAAGGCAAGATTCGCTTTGGAATATTTAGAAAAATAGAAAAATAAGAAGCGTCTGGGAGGACACGAGGCCTCCACGAGGGTGGAGGGCGCCTACCCCCGCGGCGCGCCTCACCTCGTGAGCACCTCGTGTGCCCTCCGGACTCTGTTTCCTTGCATGATATGTATTTTGGTCGGTAAAAATTCATTATATATACTCCCGAAGGTTTTAACTCTCGTATCGCGCAAATATCCTCTGTTTTTGTTTCGAGCTGTTGCTGCTGCAGATTAGAGCAAGATGTCTTCCCAAGATTCGGAGGGAGAGAGCTACATGGCTAATTATATTGCAAATCCCAAAGTATATGGGGTTGTGAAGCATTATGGCTTGACCATGGAGGAAGAAGAATACTATGATCCAAAGAGGAAGGAGGAAACGAGTTCCAACGAAGAGGACTATCCCCTACCTCAACCTGGTGATATGCATGTGGAGTTCAAGAAGTCAAGCCTCCATAAGGTGCAATCTATCCCACTTCATTTTTTGCAGGACAGCAAGGCAGCACTATGCAAAAAGATAATGAAACTTGAGCTCGAGAATGAGGATCTGAGGGATGAAAATTTTAGCCTCAGACGCAAGCTAGAGAAGAAAAATGCAACAACTCCATCATCGACAACACCTCCACCGCCAACAACAAAGGCGACATAATCATCTGGGTATGGGCACTCCCCTTGGCAACTGCCAAGCTTAGGGGAGGTGCCCTGGTATCGTATCACCATCACAACTCCTATCTTTACCGTTTTCTTAGTTCGGTCCTATTAGTATTATCTTGATTTAGTAGAATAGAGTCATGGCATGATCTAGTTTTGAGTTTTGCTTTATGATCCTTCTTTGTAATCAAGTCTATGAGCTATATAATAAAGATTAGTGTTGAGTCAAGGGCTTGAGTATTTTGCCATGATCTTGGGTGATTAGTAGAAAAAGAATGAAAAAAAAGAATCAAGAGTTCATATTGATCTTATTGAAAGTAATGACTTCACATAGAAAGAGTATGATGATTTAAAGTTATCGGGAGTTGGCAAATATAGCTTTGGTCATTGTTGCAATTAATAGGAAGTAATAAGGAAAGAGAGGTTTCACATATAGATATATTATCATTGACATCTTTTATGATTGGGAGCACTCATTAAAATATGACATGCTAAAGAGTTGATGTTGGACAAGGAAGACAACTTAATGAGTTATGTTCTCTTACATCTGAGATAAAGTATGTTTTCATGGTTCCTCTACCGTGTTGAGTTTGCCTTTCCCCCTCATGCTAGCCAAATTCTCAGCACTAAGTAGAAATACTACTTGTGCTTCCAAATACCCTTAAACCAGTTTTGCCATGAGAGTCCACCATATCTACCTATGGATTGAGTAAGATCCTTCAAGTAAGTTGTCATCGGTGCACGCAATAAAAATAGCTCTCTAAATATGCATGACTTATTAGTGCAGAGAAATAAGCTTTGTACGAACTTGTTGCGGACGCAATAAAAGCGATAGACTGCATAATAAAGGTTCACATGCAAGGGGTAATATAAAGTGACGTTCTTTTGCATTAAGATTTTATGCATCAACTCTAAACGCGCATGACAACCTCTGCTTCCCTCTGTGAAGGGCCTATCTTTTATTATTATCTTCTACCTTATGCAAGTGTCATGGTGATCTTCACCTTTCCTTTTTCATTTTATCCTTTGGCAAGCTCAAGATGTTGGAAAGAACATGATATATATATCTAATTGGGTGTGGGGGAGCATGAATTATTATTGTTGACATTACCCTTGAGGTAAAAAGTTGTGGGGCAAAACTATAAGCCCCTATCTTTCTCTGTGTCCGATTAAAACTCTGTAACCACAAGTATCGCGTGAGTGTTAGCAATTATGAAGGACTAAGTGATAGTTGAGTATGTGGACTTGCTTTTAAGCTCTCACATAGACTCTTTCCGATGTTATGATAAATTGCAATTGCTTCAATGACTGAGATTATAATTGTTGGTGCCCAATAAAGTTTCTGATTTCATATTTTGGCTTTGTGAAAAGATCACCACTAGAACATAAGTAATCATATGTCAAAATTTATATATGCTGCTCTTATGAAGTAATCATGATGCCTTCATGTCCGTATTTTACTTTTATCGACACCTCTACCTCTAAACACGAGGACATATTTATTGTTATCAGCTTTTCGCTTGAGGACAAGTGAGGTCTAAGCTTGGGGGAGTTGATACGTCCATTTTGCGTCATGCTTTTATGTCAATATTTATTGCATTATGGGCTGTTATTTCATGTTATGTCACAATACTTATGGCTATTCTCTCTTATTTTACAAGGTTTACATGAAGAGAGAGAATGTCGGCAGCTGGAATTCTGGGCTGGAAATGGAGCAAATATTGAAGGACTATTCTGCGCAACTCCAAAAGTCCTGAAACTCCATGGAATACCTTAGAATAAAGAAAGAAAAATCATCGCCACAGATGAAGGCCAGGGGGCCCACACCCTGATCACGAGGGTGGGGGGCGCGCCCCCTGGGCGCGCCCCCTACCTCGTGGGCCCCCTGGTGGCTCTCCGACGCCCATCTTCTCCCATATGAAGTCTTTCGATGAGAAAAAAAATAGAAGATAAGCTTTCGGGACGAGACTCTGCCGCCACGAGGCGGAACCTTGGTGGAACCAATCTAGGGCTCCGCAGAGCTGTTCGCTGGGACACTTCTCCGGAGGGGGAAATCATCACCATCGCATCACCAACGCTCCTCTCATCGGGAGAGGGCAATATCCATCAACATCTTCACCAGCACCATCTCATCTCCAAACCCTAGTTCATCTCTTGTATCCAATTCTTGTCTGCAAGTCCGGGATTGGTGCTAGTAGGTTGCTAGTACTATTGATTACTCCTTGTAGTTGATGCTAGTTGGTTTATTTGGTGGAAGATCATATGTTCAGATCCTTTATGCACAACATTACCCCTCTGATTATGAACATGAATATGCTTTGTGAGTAGTTACGTTTGTTCTTGAGGACAAGGGAGAAGTCTTGATATTAGTAGTCATGTGAATTTGGTATTCGTTCGATATTTTGATAAGATATATGTTGTCTAACCTCTAGTGGTGTTATGTGAACGTCATCTACATAACACTTCACCATTCTTTGGGCCTAGAGGAATGCATTGGGAAGTAATAAGTAGATGATGGGTTGCTAGAGTGACAGAAGCTTAAACCCTAGTTTATGCGTTGCTTCGTAAGGGGCTGATTTGGATCCATACGTTTCATGCTATGGTTAGGTTTACCTTAATACTTTTGTTGTAGTTGCGGATGCTTGCAATCGAGGTTAATCATAAGTGGGATGCTTGTCCAAGTAAGGGCAGTACCCAAGCACCGGTCCACCCACATATCAAATTATCAAAGTACCGAACGCGAATCATATGAGCGTGATGAAAACTAGCTTGACGATATTCCCATGTGTCCTCGGGAATGCTTTTTCTATTATAAGAGATTGTCCAGGCTTGTCCTTTGCTACAAAAAGGATTGGGCCACCTTGCTGCACTTTATTTACTTTTGTTACTTGTTGCTCGTTACTATTTATCTTATCACAAAACTATCTGTAACACTTATTTCAGTACTTGCAGGGAATACCTTGCTTAAAACCACTTATCATTTCCTTCTGCTCCTCGTTGGGTTTGACACTCTTACTTATCAAAAGGATTACAATAGATCACCTATACTTGTGGGTCATCCCTGCTGTGGACCCAGCTATCAGCCTCTCCACGTATAGTACTCTTCTGATGGAAGTCGGTCGTTGACCACGCCGCGCCGAGAGCACCACGGTGGTGGACGACAGAAAGGCCTAGGAAGGGGACGACGCGGAGCCGGGGAAGACGCAGCAGTGGATGCCCATGCGAAGAGGAGTACGAGGGTTCGCTGGTTCAGCTGCGGTGTGAGGCTACCGTCGCCACAGAATAACAGGGGCTGTGGGTGAGTAGAGGGATGGCCTGGCCAGCGGTGGGAGTAGTAGGTGGCGGTGAGGCCTCCGCGGCATCACAGCTGCCCACGGGAGGCAGGAGCACGCGGCACAACCGGCGCTGGTTTGGGCAGCTGGAGCAAGAAGACCAGAGGTTGAAGAAGCACTATGGCCGTTGGATGAACATCGTATGGTAACAGGAGCTAGAATCGTTCATATTGACTAAGTTGACAAAGCCCTTCGTCCCCGTCAACTTGGTAGGCCCACAAGTCATCCTCCTACTATGCTGGGTTCCAGCTGGTAGGGGGAGTATTCATTTTTTTGTGCGTAATAAGGAGGCACTTCCTTGCGTGTGAATATAGCTGGTGGGTCCGACCTGTCAGCGGGGGGCACGTTTTTTTCGCGAAATACAGAGGCCCTTACGATGGGTCCCAGATGTCAAGTGGAGGAATCATTATTTTGGACGTAATAAGGAGGCATTTCCTTGTGTGCGGCTGTGGACCCAACTGTCAGCCTCTCCACACACAGTCTACTTCCGATGGTGTCATTCGTTGACCACGCCGCGCCGAGTGCATCCAAGGTGGTGGACGACGCCGAGGCCCCGGACAGCAAGAAGCCGGAGATGGGAAGACGCGGGAGTAGAGTCGCAGACGGAGAGGTGTATGAGGGTTAACTGGTTCTAGTGAGGTGTCGTTCGGCAGTCGGTGAAGAATAACAGGAGGTGTGGAGGGTTGAGGGATGGCCTGGCCAACGGTGGAGTAGCGCCATAGCGGTTGCAGCACGCAGAGCTGCTAGCAGCAGGAGGCGGAGGTGGTCCCGCGCGCAGGAGGAAGAAGACGGAGATTGAAGATGGATGCCGGTCGTTGGATGTAAATCCAACGGCTAACATGTCAGAATCATTTGTTGACTAAATTGACAACGGCTTGCGTTGGCTTCGACCTATTGGCCCACATTTCAGCCTCCAAAAATGTGGCACGTATTCAACCCATTTTTTCAGAATTTACAGTCTTTTTTCTGCGCGGTAGAATTTACAGTCAATTTGATCTTTTCTTGTTGAATTACAGCCATTAGCTGGGCTGGGTAAACAAATAATGTAGCGTCCATGCGGCCCATTTATTTTATTTCCTAAAAAATTACTGGCCATTTGCACTTTCTCAAAATACACGATTTTGCTGGGCTGATTCTAATTATAATGTTGGGTTGGGGCCATTTTTGTTCGGTATAGCCACCTTATACTGTGTGAGGCTAGCAAATCAAGTGCTGGACTTACTCTATTGACTTGTCCCCCAGTCCCCACTTTCTTTCCTTTTTCATCCAATAGATCAAGTTTATATTGAGTTTGTACTGCATTTCCCTTTATTTCCCCATTAGACCTAGAGACCAGTTGGATAGCCAGTCTCCGCTACTTTTCGCCCCCATTATTTCGTCTTTCGACCAAGTCCTAGATTCCAGTAACAAATACTCCCCCACCCACCCCTTTCTTCCTTGTTTTAACCAAGTAGTACTAGATTCGAGTGCATGAACTAGTTTTACCTCTTAAACGTAAAGAAATTAGGTGGTTTTCGAACAGCCGATCGATCATATCTACGAGGGGGCCGGAGAAATAGTAAAAGATACAAATGCAGCGAAATCAGGAGCTCGGAAAGTAGAGCAAGGCCGGTTTCGAAAGAAGTTATACCTGATGGTCGCCGGGATGTCGCTAGGTGGGCGGCGGGAGGCCGGATCTGCCCACACTACGGCAACGAGGAAGAAGGGGCCGGAGGCCCTCCCTCGCCAGCGGTGCTTGGGAGCGAACGGCAAGGCAGGCTGATCGGGACGCGTCAGCAGTGGGTAAGAGCCGTCGCCGAGGATGACCGCGTGAATGTTGCACCTTCTCACCTCTCCCGGCGGAGAGGATCCGGCTGGATCTGTGACCAGCGGTGAGCAGATAGAGAGAGGGTGGCCACCGCTGTCATGTTTAGATCTGGAGAGGACGAGACAGTGTGAAGAGGGCAACACTAGCAAGCAAGCGCAGAGGCTCCTGCCTATATAGTGGAGTAGTACTAGTTTTCTTTTGTCTACCGGAGCCAGCTTGACCTCGTCAATGACCATCGAGAAGTCTTCATGCACGTGGCCCGGAGGCGCAGTTGTCGCCATTTTGATCTGAAGCGCTGGATTATAACATATAACACGAAAAAATGTCACATGGCAAGAAATCATAACCTCACTGCCCAAAGGAGACAACATGAATCCCGACGGACAAACTAGACGAGGAACAAAGCTCATATTAAAGATAAACTCATAGAAAAGGGGTCCGTCGATAGATGTCCTAATTAACATAGCCAGCTTGACCTAGATGGCAGACTAGTAGTCTTCGTGCATGTGCCCCCAATGACTAGCCCAACTCGCTTGTCATGCTTAACCCTCGAGTGATCCAAGCACATGACACCTAATTTTGCGAGATGACAAGAAACATTTTTTAGATTTCTCACCACAACTACAGCCATGTACAACACAGCCTGCATGATATGTAGACGATAGCCAATCTAGGCGTGTCTGCTAGAGTCTGGTCACATGCATGGACGAACTGATCTTCCGTGTCTTGCAGGGATCGTCCAGGCACCAACGTAGTACAACACTTCTCCAGTACTATCACTTTCTCCCTCTTATATTAAGTCACCTGACTTGCGGGGCCGGGGAGTGTTCCTATGGTCGGTTCTCAATTGCAGTCCCACATGTGTGTGCAAACGCAATATGACACGCGTTCCATTCGGAGAGCAGCGTGCCAGACCGACCGACCGTCTGGGGTGCGACGCGAACGCGGCGGGCATGCTGTATACTCCATACATGTGTAACGCCATTTTCTAGAGGCTTTGCTCCATGGCGCAATCCATGGATACAAAATTAGTATACTGTACTATTTAAAAGTCGAGGGCGGGGCTTTTCCTGCACGGTAGGCGGGGCAGTTCCGCCTAGTCGGTTCGACAGAGACGCGAGAAGATGGGGGAGTAGGCTGCTGCAAATGTAGGGCTGTGTGATTTGACAGCGAGTTACAGCTGGACAGGTGGGGCCACGTGATTTGACTTGCCATTATAATTTTAATTGTGGTGCTACGACCGGCGTGAGTCTCCCGATTCCTGACCACCTCCATACAGGTGCCTCTCCCAATGCTCCACCATGTAGTAGAGGCTGGCTCTTGCATGAGAGCCCACTTCTCCACTTTTTCATTTCCTCTCTTTCCTCCACATATGCAAAAATGCCATGTAAAGCGCACTATTGTACTTAGGTTGGTCGTGATGGAGAGTATCATATACTAGTATCATGCATATGATACTTTTGTATGATACTACATCCGTAATGCATAGTATCATGTGTTGGTATCATAGGATAGTTTATTTATTGTCATGCATGACACACAGTAGCACATCATTTAATATGATACAGTATCATATTATGATACTCAACTCTCTCTTTTCTTCATTTAATTCGACGTCACCTCATCAAGATTGCATAGTTGGCATGCATGATACTACCTATGATACTCCCATTACAAGCAGCCTTACTTGCTCCTACAGGTGCTAAGCTTGCCACATATAAGTCTGATGTGGCAAGTTAATCAAGTAGAGAGAGACTAGTTTGGTGACCCAAGGAAGAAACAGTGCTAAGCGCATGTACCTAGGTGAAAAGACAATTTTGAGTCTATAGCTAATTAAATGAAGCAAACTTAGCAACAAAAAACTAATAAGCACACCATTTCATTGGAAGAGGTCACTCCTTGGCAAATGCAATAAATACTAGTACTCCATATGTCCCATAATATAAGAACGTTTTTGGCACTACAGTAGTGTCAAAAACGTTCTTATATTATGGAACGGAGGGAGTACGAAGAAAGAGATAGAGAGAAGTAAAAAAAATACACTTGTAGCCAACCTTCTAGCTAACCTTGTTATAGTATGAGTGACTAAGTGATGACTATGTATGACATGCCAACATCAGATAGCCTAACACACCATGTTAAATCTCCAAGGGCGCGACCGCGTGAGCGACGCGATGGTCGTGGTAGGCGCAACCATGATACGGGCTGCTGGCAGCCCTTGGATCTGAGATCAAACGGCCGCATGCTAAGTTGCTGAAAATTTGCAGAATAACCGTCCAGGATAGGATATTCACCCATAGGTCTAGAATCACGCCATGCAACCGTTCGATCTCATATCCAAGGGCTCTCGGAAGCCCGTATCATGGGAGAATGGAAAGCCACTACCCTACCATTCGCACGCTGGCAGTTCGCTCCTATTCGTCCCCGCACATCCTTTAATACTACGGCGGTTCACTCCTAGTCGTCCCATCCTTTCACATTACGACAGTTCCACTAATCCTAACTCTCCTCCCAAATCCATGGCGTCCGAAATCTCCATGATCGGCGGTGAGTACAAGGTTAGAACCATCACCGATGATGAGTTCAACATCATCTACACCCGTTCTTCCGTGACTGTGAAAGGATGCCTTTCTCTCTTCAGACGCATGTTCAAAAACTCAGATGATGAGTGGGTCGCTAGGCTAGATGTTGAGTACACCACAATCCTGGGACGAGAGAAGGATCTAAAGGACGAAGAGAGGAAGAATCCCGCCGTGATCCAGGTTTGCGTGCATGACTTATGCTTGGTCTACCACATATGCCATGCCGACGTTGAATGCCTAGATTTTAAGAACTTCCTCGAGAGCAACCTAGTAAAATTTGTTACTGTAGGCTTTACGAACGACAAAGAAGTCCTGGGTCGGATAGGCCCTGCTGACCCTGGCAGGAGCCATGGTTCATCCTTCGTACCGTAAACTAGAGAAACCTCCATATATGTTTCATCGTTATGCATGGCAGCGAAATGTACTAGATATAGACCACATCCACTATGTTGCAATGGATGGCTACCTTTGTTTCAATATCTACAAGGGTTGGATGAAGAGCAAGAGCCAAGTGTGCAGTTCAAGCAAAGAAGTATCAGCCAAGAGGAAGAGGGACAAGGACAAAGTCGAGGACGTGGATGAGGACTCTGAGTAAGGTGGCAGTGTCGTTGCTCATGGTGGTTCTAATGTAGTGTCTACAGGAATAGTTGCAAAGTTTAATTTCAGGTGTGCTTAATTTAATTTGAGGGGTGTGTTGTCTTTGAGCCCCAGCGTAACTATGTTATGTTTATTCTCGTTACTTTAACTCTTCAGTACGTACATAGTAGTATTTCTTACATTTCATCTTTTAGTTGGTATAGTACTACCACTCGTTTCTTCACATTATATACGTACAATATATATGGCCAACATCATATAGCCAGCAGTTTAATTGTCAAAGAATTTCAGGGTTCTTAGTTTTGTCGAAGAATTCCAGGATGCTTAGTTTTATTTGAGGGGTGGGTTGTGCTGGACACCATTATTGTGACTAGCCTTTTTAATAGTACTATATGCATAATTTGGCGACGATCGCTCTCTATATGTACCACCATTTTTTAGTTTCAAGTTTTGCTCGATGGCGCAATCCATCGATACTACTACTGTACAAAAGTATACATTTTTTAAAAGGCTAGAGGGCAAAGTAGTCTAGCTTGGTCGGTTTCACGAGAAGCGAGGGCCTTTGTGATTTGACGGCTCATTACTGCTGGAAGGCAGGGCCTTGTGATTTGACTGCTCGTATAAATGCACCGACGACCTGAGGAGGAGCAAAGAACCGTGTGGTATACTCAAGTTTTCCACTGGAGTAGTACTAGGACGGAGGAGCACGAAACACGACAGCCCAGTGCCATATGGCGATAAAAAATGATCTAATTTGCTAGTCATCTCATTGTTAGCATTGTTCTATTCATTCCCTCAAGAAAGCATTGTTCTATTCATGCCTCGCAGAGAACGTGACACGTCTTGGCGAAACACCAAGAAAAAGATGAAACACAGAGCAAAAAAGAAGGAAGATTATCACCCCAAATGATCTAATTCGCCATGAGTCGTGAATCGCTTCTTCATCGCCTCCACGACCTCCATCTCCTTGCGCGTCTCCTCCGCCATCTTCGTCATTCTGTCCATGACGTGGGATTTCTCGACGTGAGCCTTCATCAGCTGTTCCATGGCCGCATTATGTACCTTGACAGCAGCCGAGTGCTTGATGCGGAGCTTCGCCAACTACTCCTTCTGTTCTATGACGAGGGCCTGCAGCATCTTCATCGAGGAACTACTATTCTCATGCAGCTTCTTCCAGCTGGCGTTCTTCTCCTTCAATAGGTTGATCTCGTGGCAGAGCTTCGCTTTGTCCTCCTCAAGTCAAAAGATTTCACTGGTCACCTTCTTCTCCGAGGCAATGCTCTTCTTCAGTAGCATCACCAAGCTGGCGGTCAACTCCCCCTGCTTATTGAGCTCAGAGGGAATGTCGTTGAGGCTCTCCTTTAGCAGCTCCACCAAGCCTTGGATGAACTCCTTCTGCTTATTGAGGTGCTTACTGAGCTGATCGGGCATGCCGTCGAGGGATAACGACTCTAGCGCTGTCGGATCGGCATGTTCGCCTCCATGGCTAGGGCGCTCCTGGGAGCCATCGCCTGCCCATGAGAGATCTTTCAAGGTCTCTGCATGGCGGCGAGCCCTCTTTTTTTTCTGCAGCCTTGGTTTCCTCTCCCTTGTTACGAGTAGTTCTCGACCTAGAGCTTTGCTCACCGGCCATGGCAAGGACAGACGAAGAAGAAGCACTTATGAGTAGGAAAGGTAGAGTAATTTTCGGTTAGGTAGTTCCCCTTTTTATAACCGAAGTACTAGCACTAGTACTAATACCTGCATAGTGGGAACACGTTCAGGTTTGGTATGTACTAGTAGGTGTGAGCAGGCTTTCGAATGGGATGGGAACAAGGTAAAGATTAATTGATGGTTTTGGTTTCGAGGCCCGAAACGGCGCCCGATGAGCTTAGTGGAACATAAATTTCAAGTAGACTACACTGCTCAAATGCGTAAATATTATGTTATTGTCAAAAATTGGCACAAAATACGAAGGAGACCAATGGAAGTACTACTAGCAACCCATGATTTAACTACTCACATGCGCAAAGTGTAGTAGTAATGTCTTTCTTCCGCGCTCACGTCCACTCAATTTGCATGCACTGTATTAATTGACCATCAATGAAGTGAACGACTTTACACGTGTAAAATTATCACACGGGGTGGATCTTGGTACAAAATTGCGTCCGCCCGTGCACCCGCGTGTGCGTGCGAGGGAATGAGTGCGTGCGTGGCATGCGTGCACATCTTCTGTTCGTGCATGTACCAACAGTATGGCTCAGGGAGGACGAGTACATTCTTCTGGAACCAGCAGCACGTCACTGTGATCAATCCACACAAGGAGGTTGCGACAATGCTTCCACATGTGTCATGTGGCTTCATGAATGTAGCATGCCATTGGAATTCTAATTTACGTGTTTTGCACATACTCGAAGTACTAGTAAGGTACACGTGCATTGCACGCATTAGATTTTGCAACCAAATTATGAATAAATACCACACTATAGCATGTAAGCTCTGAGTCATATATGCCTGATGTAGACCTTCGTTTAATTCTTATAGTTCATCTCATTCAAAATCAATTAGTTTTTATAAAAAAGCTAGGGCCTCTTGGATTCGTAGGATTTCCAAAAGGCGGGAATAGGAAAAACATGGGATTATAGTGGAATGTCGTCTTGAATCCTATAGGATTGTACGAGTGTTTGATTGTGCATAGAAAAAACGCAGGATTCTTTCAAAGAGGTTTGACTGGATGGGATGTTTCCTATGAAATCTAGTGCAAATGAATCATATGGAAAAATTCCGCAACCAAGATAGGAAAAATTCGTAAGGATTAGAATCCTCCAAAATTCCTTTGAGAATCCTTTGAATCAAAGAAGCCCTTAATCTATTTTATGATTCATGGAATTGTGCGTTGTAAAGCATGAAGTAAAAACAAATAATGGCAATTCAACTAGAAAAAAAGTTTGGGCAGGTATGATATGGAAGATTCTAGAACAAAAGAGAACCACTATTGTTTTGAGGTTTGTGCATTATGCTTAAGTTCAACCATGGAGTCTGCTAGATTGTACATGTGGCAAAATCCGGTGGGGGGCTAGAAGATGGTGCGAGGGGCCGAGTGGAGGGAGACTATGAAGGAATGCACAAGTGCGAGATTGATATTTAGAGAGAGGGGGCGAGAATGTGCGCTGTTCCGCAGTGGCAGAGCCATGAAAAATAAATGAGCTAGGGGCTAAGCATTGCTAATCCTTTACGAGGAGGTTCAATTCATGAACTTAAACCATTTTTAGCAGCAATTGTCTAATGATCACATTCATATTAGCCTCGATATATAGTGATGTTAGGGGCGGGGCCCTTATCGCCTCTGCTCTTCGCCATTGTGCTTGCTGGCTCCGAGAGATGAAGCGGAAGGCATGGATGATGAGAGGGGGACGTTGGATATGTAATTAATGTGGGTGTACTAGATAAATATGTTAATCCTATATAGAGAGGTATAGATTGATCGATGTGGACGTGGGAAAGAGGGTGAGACCTCACTAGATATATAGATTGATCGATTTATGTGGAAAACTATGAAAGACCTCGCTATATACGCACGTACATAGAGGAGCATCGATCGTTGCGCATGCACGTGTGAGAGATAAAGAATGCCCGATATGATGGAGAGGGGGATGTGTGTGGGTGTGTGCTTTCATGGGAGACCGACCTGAAGAAAAAGATTGCATGTGTGTGATGTATAATGCTGACTGGTAGTGTGTGTGCATGCATGCACGAGAGAAAGTTAGTGGTACAATTATGAAGAGAAGACGACTGTGTGGGTGTAAAATACTAGGTGAGGTCATAATCAATGTAAAGTTGAATTCAAATATTTGAATAAGAGAGCCTGATGTTTGAAACCCATGCATGCATGAATATAACAGAGATCTGCGTGGTGTGGTTTGGAAATGAGCATGTTGTAATGTATACACATTGAATAAGGTCAGACTAATTTGAATTTGAGATACCGATGGCAGACATCATTTGGCCACATCGCATTCGTGCATGGACACACTATTCTAATTGGAGATGATGGGTGGCTTTCGCATCCCATATCTATATATATACCCCTATATATATTATATTTTATATTTTTTATATTGTGTGCGGGTAACTTTAACTTTGAAAGATGATCGTCGGATGAGACGAATCCGATGGTCTATAGATGGGAAATTTGAGCACTACTGGCCGTTGGATATCATCTAGATTCCACCAGATTTCGCCACATGTATAATCTAGAAGACTCCATGGTTGAACTTAAGCATAATGCACAAACATCAAAACAAAAGCACTTCTTCTTTGTTCTAGAATCTTCCGTATCAGAATTGCCCAAGTGTTTTTCTACATGATTTGTCATTATTTGTTTTTTAATTTATGTCTTATAACGCACAACTCCATGAATCTTAAAATAGATTAGCTTTCTTATAAAAAATAGATGATTTTGAATGAAATGAACTATAAGAATTAAACGAACATCTACATCATGCATATATGACTCAAAGCTTACATGCTATAATGTGGTATTTATTCATAATTTGGTTGCCAAATCTCATGCGTGCAATGCACATGTACCTTACTCTAGTCTAAATGGTGTTTGTGCGTTTGTTGTGCGTGTTGAGGTGCAAATTGTCTTTTTTGGGTACACGTTAAGCTTGTTCTTCCGAAATTTCAAGCCGCGCCTTGTTATGCCGAAAATTCAAGCTAGCGTCTCTGTCTATCGTGCTGCGAAACTCCTGCCTCTTCAACCCGCACCTTGTTAGCCCGAAATATTTAAGATATATCTTTGTCTCGTTGTGCTCTGACAAGTCCCTCCATATCAACCCGCGCCTTGCTATTCTGAAATTACAACGCGCGCGAAAACTCCCACCTCCTGTGAAATCCTGACACACGAAATGCCCGTGGTACCCCTGAACCGAAAGAACCGCCTCAAATCGGTGGGTGTACTTTCGTAACTTACACCACATTTCGGACAAGCGCGTCCCTAAGCCATGGTTCCCCACTGCCATCCCATCCGCCCACTCATTGGTACACAGAGGCCACGAAAACCCGCGATGAAGCCCCACACACTGCTCCGTCCGCCACCCAGCCAGAGCCTCTTCCCCAACGACATCATCCACAACAACACCTCGACGTCCCTCATCCACCGTACAGGATGAGGATCCATCATCGATGTCCTCGTCCTGCCGGTTCATCCACCCCGTCCTCCACCTCCAAGGAGCTGGCCCGACGTTCCCCTCGTCTTTCGCGCCACCTCCATTCCCACACCACCATCTTCACCTGCACCACCAAAAGAGCATCATCATCACCGTTTCCTCGGATGAAGCTGCAGCCTAATCGGTGCCACCAAAGAGGTTGTACACTAATCACCGCATTTTCTTCTTGATTTGATCTCACAGTGCTGCCGGCGCTCGGTCCCGAGCCGAGATGACACGGCTCCATCCACGGCGGCATCGCCGGCCACTTCCTCCACGATGTCGCTCCCTCGGCGGCGACGTCCACATCAGTAGGAGCTGCTGCTGCTTTAGCTCTCGCTCGCGCTACTGCTTTGCTCTTGCTCTCGGTCCCATGCCTGGTCTGCTCTTGCTATTGCTCTTGCTCGCGCTGCTGCTCTCGCTCTTGCTCTTGCTTGCGATGCTGCTCCAATTTAGCTACACTTTAGTCGACTAAATCGACGTTTGGGTCAGTCAATTTTCAGGGGGTGGGGGGCTCGCCGGGGTGAAGGAAGAACCAGGAGCAGCAAGGAGGGGGGCTCGACAGAGAGGTACCCCACTATCTATCTTAGGGTTCAGGGTGGGGGCGGTGGTCGCCGGCGGTGGTGTGGCGTTGGCGGGGCGGTGGTGTGGGGATCGCTGGAGAAAAATCTCGGCATGGGGGGGCCTAGAGGGATGGCCGGGGCAGCGGCGGACCGGCGGTGGGGAGTGTTTTTGGGGCGGGCGGGGCAGCGCACCGCCGGCCGTGGGAGGTGGGGGGCTGTTGTTTGGCCGGTGGTGGCTGGCGGCTCAGGGGGGTGGAGGTTGAAGATGAACCGCAGGCCCTTGATTTCGTATCCAACGGCTGCAAAATTGACTGGCCAGAGATGAAAAAGTCAGTCGACCGACGTGTAGCCTCACCTTGCTAGTGCGTTCAGTTTCGACAGCAAAATTTAGTTTCAACAGTTAAGTTCAGTTTTGACAGTTAAATTCAGTTTCGACAGTTAAGTTCAGAGATGAGCGGCTGATGTATTTTACATCTAGCACTTTGTGGTTATGTATTTTACGTCATGTATTGGAGATGCTATTAGAATTCCACTCAGAGTAACGTTGTCTCTCTTGTCCTGCTTCAGCCTCGGCGTCGTACAACTCACCGGAGCTGCTCCAACGATTTAAACCCTCCATCACAAAGGGAGCAAGACTCGGCTCCATCTCCAGACGCCTAAGATCTTCTTCCCCTCCTCCGACAGCCAAGTCATTTGGAGCATCCTCACCGGCCAACTCAATCACGCTGAGATCGACATGGCTTCGCCAAAGAGGTTGTACACTTATTGGACTCTCTTGAATGCCATCATTATTTATCTCTGCGCGTTTGAGCTGTGCATTTGTCGATGGCCCTGGGAGTTGAGCTAGTATGGCAGTGGCTTGGGTCCAAAGTAATAGAAGTAGCACAAAAACATTTTTTAGTGTAGGATTTTCCTTGCTCAAGCCTGCCTACTAGAATCGCCAATGCTTGAAAGGAAAAGTGAATGAAAAACATAGGAATTGGAAAGTTTCCTATGGTACTACTTTTCATGAATTTGGTGCAAAGGAATGGAGCAAAGGAAAACTGTAGGATTTGTTCCTTTAGTGTCTCCTTGAAAGAAAAACCGTAGGAATTCTAGTTTCCACTTGTCCACATTTTCGTATTCCTATTCATCAAGCACAAGACTAAAAGATAGTAGCATAATAGCATTATAACCGTACATTTCGTCGTGGTTTGACTTAATCTCACCATGCTTTTTTGCATCCTATGATCTTCCAATTGTTGTGAATCAAACACCCTGATTGGCAGAAATCCTGTGTTTTTAAATTCTCTGTTTTGCACGTGCATTCCTATCCTATTCCTGTCTATTTCCTATCCCTGCATTATTAGAATCCTCAAATTCAAACAAGTCCTTACTCAATTACTTCTGTTACAGATATGTGTCAAAGAAAACCTTGTGTGGTTTGTCCTCCTCCTGCGGCACTGTGTTCCACCCCAGCTCAGCTGCTCCAACGACGGAAGGGTTCACCATAGAAGGGATCCGCTCTCCAAACTGTCTTTTGCCGCCTCAGATCTTCTTCCCCGCTGTCGGCAGCCACGACAACTGCATTACCATCATCAACTAAGCAGATGACCTTGAGGACTACACGGATCCGCAAGAGAGGTCGCACTCTTTCGTGTCTGCTTACGTTATGCGTCGCTTAATATGATGACATGCTACATTATCGTCGTGTTCACCTATTAGACTCGAGTCGAGTCCAAACTAATGCTGAAACTTGAGTTTTTAAATGGTTGTGGGGTACATATTGGGGCAGAAATCAGTACTATCTGTCTACTATCTGGTTAATCTCCGGTGTCTACTATGAGTTTCATGTTGGGTGCAAAGAAACATTAAAGGAGCCATTATCTGTATTTTTTAACTAAAGCTATTATCTGCCTGCTATCATTGGTTTTGGGACTATCCACATTTTTCTACCATCACTCTGGATTTGTGCATGCACTCCTTACATAATCTCACTATGTTTTATTCCCATGCATGCCAGTTATTGTACACAATGGAACTTATCATGTAGAGCAAAAGAGATGAGCCTTGTGTGGCAATAAAATTTCATGCAGACGTCGTTCCATGGTGGGCGCAAAGGCAGCCCCCCTCCACCCATTTCGGATCATAATCAAGAGGAAGATAACTGTTCTGAGGGGGATTTAGAAGGAGAAGACCACTCCTATTTACCCCATGAGGTCTTCTCTCTAACTTGGCATGCTGATGTTTGTAATATCATGCATATGGTGCCTTGCATTGCTTACTGTATACATTAAAGATGTCATCTGCTTAGTTTAGACATGCTTTGTGTCAATGCCATCTGTTTAGTTTCTTTATCATATATGTGAATCATGCAATGCCATCTTGTTTAGCCAGGCATCATATATGTGAATTTTGCAATGCCACCCTGGTTAGCCAGTCATCTTATATGTGAATTATATCATGCCATCATTTTTTATTACGTGTTAAATTTGTCAACAATTTTAGTACATTCGATTTCTCTTCCTGTGCATCAGCCATTAAACAGGGTCATGGAAAAATCTGGAGTGAAAACAAGGTCTTCAGAGCAGACAATGCTATCTGACGAAGAGCATGTCTTGCTCGTTACTGATAGCTCCTCAGAGGAGGATTCAGAGTCAGATGACCATTCATATCCTCCCTAAGGTGCATGCTCTAACTTGGCATGGTTATGTTGCTCATATCGTGCGTATGGTATCTTGCATTGCTATGTCATTTGCTTATTTTAGACATGCTTTGTGTGAATGCCACCTGTTTAGTGTCTAATTACCATATATGTGAATTATGCAATGGCATCTTGTTGCAAGACATTATATATGTGAATTATGCAATGTTATCTTGTTGCAAGGCATTATGTATGTGAATTATGCAATGCCATGCTGTTTAGGCAAGCCTCATATATGTGAATTATATCATGCCGTCCTTTTTTTGTATTTCTCATTGCTTTTGTCGACAATGTTTGTATATTCAACTACTCTTCCTGTGCATCAACCATTTGAATTGGTGATGGAGAAACCTAGAGTGAAAACAAGGTCTTCAGAGCAGACAATGCTACCTGCTGAAGCAGATATCTTGCTGGCTACAAATAGCTCTTCAGAGGAGGATTCAGAGGCAGATGACCAGTCCTATTATCCCCCTGAGGTGTATGCTCAAACTTGGCAGGGTTATATTAGTCATATCATGCATATGTTATATTGCAATGCTTAGTTTTTACATCATATACATAATATTGAATGCCATCTCCTTAGTTGACACATCATATATGCGATTGCCCTCTGCTCACTTCCTTAGTATATAAATCATATATTTGAATTATGTCATGTCATGATGTTTACATAGACAACATGTATCAGAATTATGGCATGCCAACCCATTTTCTAAAGACATAATATAGTTATATCATCTCATCATGTTTACATAGTCATCATATTTTAAATTATGTCATTCTATCCATGAATTATATCATGCCATCATGTTTCCATCGATGGCATGTTTGTGATTTAAGGCATGCCAACCACTTTAATAGACACATCGTATAGTTATATCATGTCATCCTATTTACATAGTCATCATATTTTGAAGTATGTCATTCTACCATGTTTAGCTAGTCATCATACATGTGAAATTGTGTCATGCTATCCTGTTTAATTAGCCATCATATATGTGAAATTATGTCCTGCTATTTTGTTTGGTTAGACAACATAAATGTGAATTATTTCATGCCCTGTTTTCTTCCCTACTATCCATTGCACATGTCTATCTTACAATGTCTGTACATTCAATTACTTTTCTTGTTTATCAGCCATTTCAATTGGAGGGAGTGATGGCAGTATCTGTGTGAGTAAAAACACGGTCTTCAGAAAAGATCGTGCTTCCTGTCGATGCACATAGAACCATGGTTGTACTTTCCCAAGAACCAGCCCCACCACACATAACCCACACTCAGGCAGATTGTACCCCTACCTAGTTGGACAGAGAACCAGCTACACCCCTTCTAACCCCAACCCCAGCAGATAGACACCTAGTTCCCGTTGATACAGCACCGTCTCCACCACAGAGCACCCAAACACGACTAGTTAGGAAGGCAACTATAGTGCCCAAAGCACGAGGACCACCACTCCAAACCCCAAGTCAACGCTTAAAGCAGAAGAATAATTGTTCTAAGGTCAGGTTCCGTAGCTATGGTTCATACTACTTTGCTCTTGCATCACTGTATTTACTCATACCAACTAATTTCAAATTTGAAGGATGCAATTGAAACTCCAATGGCGCAACAGGTATGTTTTAAACTTGTTTCTTCAACGTGTTTGGCTGTTTGCTGTTGTAACTTGTTCTATGTTGATTTCAGTTTCAATTGAATAAACAGTTATGTTCTCATGCCATGCACATTACAAGTGTTGTTATTGCTGTGTAGTTTCCCACACTTATATTCTGTCTATGCTGCTTTGTCTTAAATAGATATGATTCGAACTGTATCTATCTTGATTTGGCAACATAAACTAGAATGATATAGACCATACAGTGACCATACTACATAGATATATGTTTGTTTCATGCTGTTATCCATTCCACCTTACTACTGAACTAGTTTACCAAAATGAGTTTCATATACTACATTATAAACCTGTGATGTGTTTGTTTGTTTCTCTTTTAGAACATGGATAAAATATTGGAGAAAAGTACCCCGTTATGCAATGGTAAAGGAAGTAATGTAGATAAGGTTCAAGATAGTGAGACATCCCTGTTGGTCTCCAAGAAAGCTGATAAAAACTATATTGAAGACACTGAGACAACCCCAAAGTCCTGTCTTGATGTAGTGTTCGAGTTACTGGCTACTACTGCTGGCACCAGCTCTTCAAACTCGTTGCCTGAATCAGTTTGGCTTCTTGAGTCTCAACTTCAAGTTGAAAGACATCGATTAGATGTTATGCTACATGAAGCCGAAGGACTGAGGTAGTCCCTGCAGAATTCAGATGCATACTTTCTAGTGCAACAGCAAGTGCTGGAGGACTTTAGCGCCAAACAAGAAAAGTTAATAAGCTTGCTAAGCATCTTGCCAGCATTATGGGTACCCAGGATATTGTTTCTTGAGATCTTCTAAAGTGGTTTCAGTTCTGGACTTGTTTTGCTATGGCGTTTATTTGCATTGGTTGCCAACTTTGACAACCATTGTATATGATAACCTGCTTTGTTCCCTATATTTGCACTGGTGGCGAACTTTGATGCCCAGTGGATGTTATATGTGTAATAGCCGTGATAGCCTAGCGTAAGTTGCTTGCTTATTTATTTCCTTATTGTCTTGTTTATTTCTTTGCTTGTAGTCAGTGTAGTTCTTTTTCCGCGGTTTGCAAGTGGTCGCAATAACCTATTTTTTAAAACTAGGCCACAATAACCATGGGCTACATATTTACTGTAGTTACCATTTCCCTCCTACGGGTCGTAGAAACAATGGGCCTTCTATGTGTCGTAGACACAATGGGCCTTCTACGGGCCGTATCATCAATGGGCCTTGTACGGGTCGTATGATCGGTTGGCCAAACATGGGCCAATAACAGACCACATTATGGCTGTAAACGGGCTAGAGTTGGAATCGTCTGTTCATGGGCCGACAATAACGGGCCGTCGTTAATCGGCCATATTTGATGACGCTATGAAAACAGCCCAACGTATTAACGGGCCACAAAATGGGTCGACTGTAACCTCGGGCTGAATTTAGCTCACAAGCAGAAAATGACAGTAACGGGCCATAAGTAAACGAATGATGGAAATGAGCCCAAGAGTAAATGGGCTCTGAGAAGGCCGAAAGATAACATGGGCTAGAAACGGCCCAACGGAATAACGGGCCGTTAATGGGTATAAAGTGATACACTGTTCATTACGGGCCAGTTTCGCCACGGGCCGTTAATGGGCATAAAGTGATACACTATTCACTGCGGGCCAGTTTCACCACGGGCCGTTAATGGGCCAAGAGTTACAAAGGGCCTCATATGGGCCGAAAGACGTCATGGGCTATACATGGGCCAGAAGTGAAAAAGGGCTGGAATCGTATTGGATGGCCTAGATGGCGCTACTGGGCCAAATTCGGATAGGGCGTAATGGGCCTTGGGTTAGCGGGCTGTAAATGGGCTATATGCGAACATGCCGTTAACAGGCTTTCCATGGGCCGGCCCGCCACCTTTTGACCAAGTCAAACGGGTCAGTCTTTTCACAGGAATGGGCCTCTATTGGGCCGTGCCACGTGTCGACGTATCATAAGCACCTTCTGTCCAATGAGTGGATGACATCTGTCCCAACGATGAGCCGACACGTGTTTCTTCCAGCCAATGATGATTTTACATGTGGAAAATCCCCATTGGTCGGGGCTGTTAATGGGTTATCGGATCCAAAACCCGACCCGATAGCTTAACGGCGTTCCGTTATGGTGGATGCCACGTGTCAGTCACCGTTCACGAAAGCACTTCTGTGATGCGCGATTTATCGTCATGGAAGTGGACACTTCCGTGATGATAATTTTGGTAATGTCATGGAACACTTCCACGACAGCACAGGTATGACTATCTTGATTCTGTCATAAAATTGTCATGGATGTACATGCATGACAAAAAATGCGACCTACTATGACAAACACGTATCATCACGGAAGTGTAATTTTTTGTAGTGCAGGTTCGAGTTCAAACCTAGACTATGACTATATATGGTGCTATGCTACTCTGCAAGTAATGAAACTGACATATCCAGCATTCGCTTCTCCTCTTGTCTACTTACTCTGCCTAGCATCAGAAGCTTTGGCCGCAGAAACCATGTCCGCTGGCTGCTCGTCCACCTGCTCTTCAGCAGGCAACAACCAGATATGCGCCAAGTCACCACCCGTACCATCGCCTGTGGGTCTCATCACACCCCCGCCGGCACGCGCACCGCAGTCGATTGCTCATCGCAACCCGCTGCTGTTGGTGTGGTGCCACTGCTACAAATCATGCAGAGTCATCCGTCGCGTCTCAACCACAATCCTCAACCCTGGCCGAGTCTTCTACAAATGCCCGAATCATGGGGTAATAATATGTTTAAGTGTTGTTCTGCTGCTTTCAGTTGCTGATTTTTTAATAGTTTGGTTGATGATCTTCCAATTTGATTCGTGTAGAAAAGGGAAGATTCGTGTGATTTTTATTTCTCAGAAGTTGCTGATGTGGGGGAATGCAACTACGCTGATTATTTGGTTAGCCGAGGAATCCCAATACCAACAGGTTGGGGTGTTGGACAAGTAACTGAAGGAATGACAGAAGAGGAAGATGCAGAGTAGAAGGTTAAAGATGCAGTTCATCTGATCATGGCCAAGCAACAGCTGTTGAACGGCCTTGACAGCAATGAGGAGATGAAAGAGCTTGTGAAGATAATGGGCAAAATCGATGTGCTCTGTAGGATGATTGTCTCTTTATTTGCGATGTATGTAGCACTCGTGATGTATTCAGTGGCTATGACATGAGCACTTTGCTGAAACTAGTAATGAATGAAACCTGTGTAGCAGGCTGGGCATAGTGTTGTGAATATCTAATGATTTCTATTAACGGAAATTAGGGGGTATCCCCTTTTTCTCATAAATAAATAAATAGCAGAGGCTGTCGGATTTCGGGTTCCGGCAGACCCTTGAGGTTCGAACACTAGGGTGCCCATGAAGATCTCTCCCCTACCAGCTCACGTCTCGAAGTCTCGCAAAGATCTAAGCAAGAAAGATGAACACACGAGGGACATGAGATTTATACTGGTTCAGGCCACCATTGTGATGTAATACCCTACTCCAGTGTGTGTTGTGGTGGATTGCCTCATGGGATGATGATGAACAGTACAAAGGGAGAACAGCCTCGCGAGGGGCTGTTCTTGAGCTGGCGTGATGAACTGCTTGGGTGACTTCAGTCGCTTCTCTCTCTCTCTCTCTCTCTCTCTGGTCGATCTCTAGATGATCTAGATGCCTCTACCCTGTGGGTGGCTAGTCCTATTTATAGGCGGAAGCCCTGGGCCTCTCCCCAAATAATGAGCGGGAAGGGCGCCAACAATTGGCCATTTTGAAGGGGAACATCTGGTGCACTTATCCTGACTAAAGTTGGTCTTCGGCTGCCAAAGGTCCTGACGGTGACGCTGCCCTGGGCTCCACAATGACCTCCATCCTGCCGTTCCGCTGGTCCTGGTCTCGTTGCACCGAAACGGTAACCTTTGCCTGATGCCTTGGCCTGTGCTTGTCCCCTTTGCACCGAAAGGGAAACTAGGACACTGCGCAGGCCGGCGCCCGCCTGGCGCCCGCCTGGTCCTCGATCGTCATGGCTTGCGTCACGGGCCCCTCGGGAGGTGCCCTGCCTTGATCTCTCCACCTCCTCGCGAGCCTGCCTGAGGAGGCTGCTCCTGAGGAAGCTTCCTGTCGTCCGCCCCGCGAGGCTTGGCCCCTCGCGAGGGTCTTGAGCTTGAGCTGACGAACCTGGGCTGCATTGGGCCCCCACTTGGGCCACGCTGCAGGCCGCAGGCATGCAAGTCTGGGGACCCCCGTTCCCAGAACGACGACAGTAGCTCCTAGGCCCAAGGCACGCCCGGACTTGGCTTAGCAGAGAAGCGAAGGGGCAAGTGCGAAGCGCCGCGGGCCCCAATAGCCTGCGGCCTTGGGCGCCACATGGCGGTTGATTTGGCATGGGTGTCTCCGCTTCCCCATGATGCCTCGGCAATCGCACGACGTGACAAGTCCCTGCATGCAAATACGGGTCATGATTACCTGCGATCGTGGAGGCCGATGGTTGGCCTCCTCCGGCTATAAGTGCGGAATGGCGCGAGCCGCTCCAGTTCATCTCCCTCTGCTACTACTCCTCTTCTTCGCTCCGACTGCTCACTATCTCCATGGCTCCGCCGAAGAGGTTCTCGGCCGCGGAGAAGGGAAAGGCCCTCCAGGAAGGGCCTAACTCTTCTCCGACCAAGCGCGGTCGGGGCCGCCCCCGCAAGCACCCTTCGTCCCCCGCGGTGGCTTCCCGCGGTCGCTGAGGCGGCTTCCTGCGTGGAGACGAGCGCCCGGTTGTTGTTGGGAGGCACGATGTGGCTGTGCGGCCCCCCAGACCATGCTTCCGCTCGGCGGAAGTGCTGCCAGAGTTCGTCGTGTGGTCGGCGGATCCGACCAGCACTTGGCTCCAGCTTCCTCGCTTCTTCAATGGTGAGCTTCCGGCTGGTGCTCCGGGCGGCCTATGGCTCCAGGCGGACGGCTGCTACAGCAGGGCATCCTGGGCTTCGCTGGAGGTTTCCGCCGCCGGGGGTTTGGCCCTGACCCGCGGCTGGCAAACTTTTGCCCACGTGCGTGGCCTGGGCCGGTTATGCACCCTGCACTTCAGGTTCGACGGCGACGCCACCCTCTACATGACGGTGTTTGGGGAAGACGGTCGCCGCGCTGGGTGCTGCTCCGAAGACGATGACCGTGGCAGGGCGCCCAGCCTCGGGGTCGATCGGGACGAAGATGGCGGCAGGCGCGTGGGTTGCCGCGCCCGGGGCTTGCCAAGGTTTGGCGACTCTTCTTCAGGCAGCAGCTCCTCCAGCGGGGGTCGCAACCAGCCTCCACGTCGTCGCGCCCGCCTGGGGGAAGGTAGCGGGCCGGGCCGCCGTCGCGCCTTGGTGAAGCAAGAGGAAAGAATCTGACCGAGCTCCAGAGGCAGTGCAAGCCCTCGTCGGGGCTAGTGCCGAGCTGGTCATGCCAGTTTTGCCTTTCTTCTTTTCCTGCAAAAGAGAGGGAGTAGTGTAGGGCCCCGCGGGGGCATGTTGAACTGTCATTATTAATTATCATGGTGTTTCCGCTATTTCCGTGCTCCGTTTCCATGCCGTGTACCCGTGTCCGGGAGTTACTTAACCCGTGGAGGCTTGCAGCGGTCTTTGCCTCCCGAGGTCGAGGCCTTGTCGTGCCCTTCATGTCCTGCAAGGGTTAGTCAAGATGGGTAACTTTTGGTTCGGTTGCGGGGGCGGCCGACCCAAGTCCCGTGCTCGCGTCGCAATGCCCGTGGGGCAAGGACTGGGAGTGGTGCTCCCCCAGCGGACCCGGATAGGAGGGCTCTAGGCGACTGAGGCAGAAAACACTCGCGAGGGCGCCCGTGTACCTCCCTCGCGAGACTTGCGTGTGGGAAATCCAAAGCAGGTGAGCAAAAAGGGAGAAAGGGGGCTCGAGCCAGAGGCAGGGACAACTTCGATAAAACTCCAAATAGGAAAGAACAAGCCAGCTGCAGAAAGCAAATGAAAAAGCCGCGTCCGGCACCTAATCTAGTCTTCGACGTCTTCTCACCAGCACGGAGCTAAGTGCTGCCACTGGGCGTGGGCGGGAGCCCCCAAGGCCCGAGGGAGGCACTCCAGAGACTCCAGGGCGTGTACAACCCCACTCATTATTACGTGAGAGTGTCACGGGCGGCGAGCTTCACAGGCATTGGCCTTCTTCACAGGCACCGGGCCTTCTAAAAAATGCGGTAGCTTCACAGGCGTTGGCCCTCTTCACAGGCACCGGGCCTTCTCCAAAATGCGGTAGCTTCATAGGCATTGGCCTTCTTCACAGGCACCGTACCTTCTCCAAAATGCGGTTGCTTCATAGGCGTTGGCCTTCTTCACAGGCACCGGGCCTTGCTCATGGGTAAATCTCCAGAGATGTTGAATGTTCCACGCGTTCTGGATGGGTACTCCCTCTTGGGTCTCTAAGCGCGCGGAGCCGGGCCTGGAAACATGAACAACCTTGAACGGGCCCTCCCACATGGGAGAGAGATTGTGCAACCCTTCCCTGGAGAGGACCCGCCTGAGCACGAGGTCCCCTACCTCAAGAGTCTTGGGGCAGATGTGGCGGCAGTGGTACCGCCGCAGCGCCTGTTGATACCTTGCCGCTCGCAGGGCGGCCTCTCAACGTCATTCCTTCCCAGCACGAGCTCCGTCCCCCGCATGGCGCCCTGCTGCGCCTCGTCGAACGCCAGGACCCGTGCGGAACGACGCCTGGCCTCGTGAGGGAGGACTGCCTCAGGTCCGTAGACGAGGAAGAACGGAGTCTCGCCAGTTGGTTTGGCCGCGGTCGTGCGGATAGACCACAACACAGACTAGAGCTTGTCGTACCAGCCCCTGCAGTAGGCCTCCAGCTTCCTCTTGAAGGTCCTGGTTTTGAGGCCCCTCAGGACCTCTACGTTGGCTCGCTCGGCCTGACCGTTGCTCCGGGGGTGCGCTACCGAAGCGTAGCATATCAGTGTTCCAAGGTTAGCACAATATGTTTTGAAGAGGTTACTAGTGAATTGCGAACCGTTGTCGGTGATGATGCGGTTAGGCACTCCGAAGCGGCTTACGAGGCCCTTGATGAACTTGACTGCGGAGCCTGCGGGGATGGTGCGGATGGCTTCTACCTCAGCCCACTTGGTGAACTTGTCCACAGCGACGTAGAGATAGAGATAGCCCCCTGGAGCCCGAGGGAACAGGCCCAGGATATCCAGCCCCCAGACTGCGAACGACCATGAAAGGGGTGTAGTCTGGAGATCCCCCGCCGGCTGATGGATCTGCTTGGCATGGATTTGGCAGGCCTCACAAGCCTTCACTAGCTCCACGGTGTCACTGAGTGCCGTGGGCTAATAGAACCCGCTGCGGAATGCCTTGCCAACGAGGGTCTGTGATGATGAGTGATGCCCACAATCTCCACTGTGTATGTCTGCCAGCAGCTCCTTCCCTTGCTCTCTGGAAATGCAATGCAGGGACACATCATTTGGTCGCCTCCAGTAGAGCTCTCCATCCTTGATGCAGTAGGCCATGGCCTGCCGCGCCACACGCTCCGCTTCCTCCTCCTTCTCCGGCAAGGTCCCTTGTGTCAGGTAGTTCCTGAGCTCCGTGATCCAGCATCCTTCCTGAGGCTCCAACGCCAGGAGCAGGCGTGCTCCTGAGGCCGGGCCGCAGACCAGGGCTCCCGAGGCAGGCGGCTGGGGGAGCTCTTCCCGAGGCTGCGCCGTGCTTGATAGTGATGGCGCTGCCGAGGGCTTGAAGAGTCGCTCCTCGAAGATGCCTAGCTCCTGAGGTAGCCGCCTAGATGCCCTTTTGGCGATGTCATCAGCCTCTTGATTGGTGCCGCGAGGCACATGCTGCAGCTCCAGTCCCCATAACTACTTCTCCATCCTGCGGACCTCCGCGAGGTAGGCTTCCATGTGCTCGTCCTTCGGCTCATACACCTTGTTGGAGAAATTGACAAGAAGTTGCGAATCACCCTTGATGGTGAGGCACTTTACCCCCAAGGCGACTGTGGCTTTCAGGCCTGCTATCAGGCCTTCATACTCTGCTATGTTGTTGGAGACCTTTTCTCCATGCTGGAAATAGAGTTGTACGGCGTAGTAGAGCTTGTCTTGAGTGGGAGATACGAGCACCGCGCCAGCCCTCGCACTGTGCCGGGAGAATGCCCCGTCGAAGTACATGACCCACCCGTCCGGTGCCTCGCTTCCCAGGGAAAGTGACTGATCCTTGCCAGCCTCGAGGCCTGGCGCCTCTGCCCATTCCGCCACGAAGTCCGCAAGGGCAGCCCCCTTGATGACTGTGGTCGTGCTAAATTCTAGCTGAAATGCTTGCAGCTCGATGTTCCACTCAGCGACTCTTTCAGCTGAATTGGGGCTCCTGAGTACCCTTTCCAAGGGGTATGCTGAGACGACCTTGATGGGATGGCCTTGGAAGTAGTACCGCAGCTTGCGTGAGGCCACCAACAACACGAGGAGGAGTTTTTGAGGCATGGGGTACCGCGCCCTTGCGTCTCGTAGCACCGTGCTGACGAAGTACACGGGGTGCTCGACGAGGTTGAGAGCGATGGCGCTGCTTGCGTCCTCCGGAGGTTGGGGTGCCTCCTGAAATGATGGTGCCCCCAGCGGTTGATCGCTTGGAGGGGCCTCTTCTGTCCCGGGTGTGCTCCCCTGCTGCGGCTGATCCTTTTCGGCTGCGGTTGCGGTCTCCGTGAAGCCTTCTTGGCTCTGCTTTGCTTCGGCCCAGACGGTTGCTACGGCTTTGGCCCGACGCTCCTCCCTAACCGCCACCAGGGCTGCGCTGGCGGAGTAGGGGGTGGCTGCAAGGTAGAGCACCAGGGGCTCGAGGGCGCAGAGCTACCATCCCCAGAGGGCTGGTTAAGTACCTCTTGAGATCCTGGAACGACTTGTCGGCCTCTTCAGTCCATTCAAAGGGGCCCTTCTTCTTCATCAGCTTGAAGAAGGGTAGTGCTCGTTCCCCAGCTTGGAGATGAAGCATCCTAGCACGGTCACACGCCCGGTGAGCTTCTGCATCTCTCTGAGGGTCTTCGGTGGGCTCATGTCCTCGACTGCTTTGACCTTCTCCGGGTTGGCCTCGATGCCCCTGTGAGATATGAGGAAACCCAGGAGCTTGCCCGAGGGGACTCCAAATACACACTTCTCCGGGTTGAGCCATAGGTCCACCTCATTGAGGCTCGCGAAGGTTTCCTCCATGTCCTCTACCAGGGTTTGCCTCCCGAGACTTCACCACAATGTCATCGACGTAAGGCTCAGCATTCCTCTCGACTTGCCGACCCAAGGCGATGTGCATCAGCCGCTGAAAGGTCGCACCTGCATTGCACAGCCCAAACGGCATGCATGTATAGCAGTACACTCCACACGGGGTCAGGAAAGCCGTTTTTTCCACGTCTTCTACTGCCATCTTGATCTGGTGATAGCCCGAGAATGCATCCAGGAAGCATAACAGGTTGCACTCAGTGGTGGAGTCGATGATTTGGTCGATGCGAGGAAGCGGGAATGGATCCTGCGGGCAAGCCTTGTTGAGGTTGGTGAAGTCGACACACATGCGTTCCTTTCCTCCCTTCTTTGGCACGACAACCGGGTTAGCCAACCAATATGGGTAGCGGACCTCGCGAATAACCCCTGCCGCCTCTAGCTTGCGGGTCTCTTGGACGATGAAGGCTTGCTTCTCAGTGGACTGCCGCCTCGCTTTTTGCTTCACGGGGCGCATGTTGGGGCACACGTTGAGGTGATTCTCAATTACGCCCCTCAGGACCCCTGCTAGCTGATCAGGTTCCCACATGAACACCTTCTTGTTCGCGCGCAGGAACTTCACCAAGGCCTCCTCCTGCTCGGGTTCGAGGTTTGCGCCTATGGTAAAGGTGGCACTAGAGGACCCGTCGTCGTCGACCAGCACCTGCTTGGTTTCCACCTTGTCTTGGGTGAATAGCTGCTTCTTCTTGGCCGGTGTAGCCCCCTTGGGCTCAGGGGCGTCGGAGCTGCCGGGTTGTGCCGCCGCGGCTGTCTTGAAGGCAAGCTTGAGTGCCTGCAGCACATCTCTTGTGTCTCCTGACACGGTGAGGACACCGCTGCTTCCGGGCATCTTCATGAGGTTGTACGCCGGGTGAGTTGCTGCCATGAACGAGGCCAAGGCCGGGTAGCCGAGGATGGCATTGTAGGGGAGGCCGATGGGGGCGATGTCAAAGTCGGTCAGCTCTGTGCGGAAGTTGTCATAGGAGCCGAAGGTCACCGGGAGGCGGATCTCCCCTAAGGAGACAGTGGAGCTGGCTCCGACACCTGAGAAGGGCCTGCTGGGCTGAATCCGCTCGAGTGGCATGTGGAGGAGGCTAAAGGCCTCCACAGAGAGCACATTGAGGCCAGCTCCGCCGTCGATGAGGGTCCTCGTGATGGCCACTTGGCAGATGGTGGGGGTGCACAGCATCGGGAGTGCACCCGAACCGGCGGGGTTGGAGGGGTGATCGTCCGAGTTGAAGGTTAGATCGGCCTCGGGCGCCACCCAACCTGGGGGAGCTCCCTGGCGCTTGGAGGCAACATCAATCTGGCGGGTGAATGGCTTGACGTGGCGGCTCGCGGGCGGCGCCTGCGAGCCGCCCAAGAGAGCTGCGACGACCGGGGTGCTGGCGCGGCGTAGCGGGCGAGGAAGAGGCTGCGCAGCTAAAAGTGCAACTATCCCTAGGTGGTATTGGTAATTCATAACAATATATAGCTCACTGAGCTAATACTATTCCAAGACTATTATTTCAGGAAAGCTCAATGAATGGCATGGCATGGATGATGAAAGTAGATCCCTCAAAATACTAAGGACAAAGGATTGGCTCAAGCGCAAAAGCTCAAGACTCTTCATTTTACATTGTAGTGATCCAAGATCACATTGAGTCTATAGGAAAAGCCAATACTATCAAGGAGGGATGAGGTGTTGCTTAATGAGCCTCTTGCTTCATGTGCTTAGTGATATGCTCCAAAATCCTCAACTACTTTCCCACATCCACAAATGACCTAAACCCAAAGCCAAAATCGGTCACACCGATTCTTCCTATCCGGCGCCACCGATTCCAGAAGTCATAGCCACTGCAACAAACCCTAAGCAAATCGGTCTTACCGATAGGGATCTCGGTCTTACCGAGATGGGGTTGTAATCTCTCTGTTTCCCTTCGTAACATTTCGGTCTAACCGAAGTGAGCGATTGGTCCCACCGAGATTGCAATGTAAACTCTGTGTTTCCTTTTTGTAACATTTCGGTCTCACCGAAAAGAGCAAATCGGTCCCACCGAGTTTACCTGACCAACTCTCTAGAAAGCTTATTACCAAATCGGTCTCACCGAGTTTGTGTAATCGGTCTTACCGAGATTACGTTATGCCCTAACCCTAACTGAATCGGTCTCACTGAGATGCATGGCAGTCCCACCGAAAATCACTAACGGTCACTAGGTTTACTAAATCGGTCCGACCGAGTTTAACAATTCGGTCCCACCGAGTTTGGTAAATTGAGTGTAACGGTTAGATTTTGTGTGGAGGCTATATATAGCCCTCCACCTCCTCTTCATTCGTGGAGAGAGCCATCAGAACGAACCTACACTTCCAACTTACTATTTCTGAGAAAGAACCACCTACTCATGTGTTGAGGCCAAGATATTGCATTCCTACCATATGAATCTTGATCTCTAGCCTTCCCCAAGTTGCTTTCCACTCAAATCTTCTTTCCACCAGATCCAAAACCTATGAGAGAGATTTGAGTGTTGGGGAGACTATCATTTGAAGAACAAGAGCAAGGAGTTCATCATCAATGCACCATTTGTAACTTTTTGGAGAGTGGTGTCTCCTAGATTGGCTAGGTGTCACTTGGGAGCCTCCGACAAGATTGTGGAGTTGAACCAAGGAGTTTGTAAGGGCAAGGAGATCGCCTACTTCGTGAAGATCTACCACTAGTAAGGCAAGTCCTTCGTGGGCGACGACCATGGTGGGATAGACAAGGTTGCTTCTTCGTGGACCCTTCATGCGTGGAGCGCTCCGTGGACTCGCGCAGCCGTTACCCTTCGTGGGTTGAAGTCTCCATCAACGTGGATGTACGATAGCACCACCTATCGGAACCACACCAAAAACATCCGTGTCTCCAATTGCATTTGAATCCTCCAAACCCTTCCCTTTACTTTCTTGCAAGTTGCATGCTTTAATTTCCGATGCCTATATACTCTTTGCATGCTTGCTTGAATTGTGTGATGATTGCTTGACTTGTCCTAAAGTAGCTAAAATCTGCCAAACTCTAAAATTGGGAAAAGGTTAAGTTTTTATTGGTCAAGTAGTCTAATCAGCCCCCCTCTAGACATACTTCAAGGTCCTACAAGTGGTATCAGAGCTTTGGTCTCCATTTGCTTTGATTTCCATAGCTTTTGGTGGTCATAGCCTTGGTTTCACAACCTAGGAGAGTATGGCGTCTAGCGAGGGAAATTATCGCCCTTACTTTGATGGTACTAACTTTGCTAGTTGGAAGCATAAGATGAAAATGCATATTCTTGGACATAACCCCGCCATTTGGGCAATTATTTGTATTGGCTTGCAAGGTGAATTTTTCAATGGGAGAGAACCGAACCGTGAAGCTAATGCGGAAGAATTGAAGATGTTGCAATACAACGCTCAAGCATGCGATATCATCTTCAACGGATTGTGCCCCGAAGAATTCAACAAAATCAGCCGTCTTGAGAATGCAAAGGAAATTTGGGATACTTTGATTGATATGCATGAAGGTACCGAGTCCGTCAAGGAATCCAAGTTGGATGTGCTCCAAAGTCAGCTTGACAAGTTCAAAATGAAGGATGGTGAAGGTGTCGCTGAAATGTACTCTAGGCTTGCTCTTATCACAAATGAGATTGCCGGCTTAGGGAGTGAAGAGATGACCGACAAATTCATCATCAAGAAGATCTTAAGAGCATTGGATGGAAAGTATGATACCGTGTGCACGTTGATTCAAATGATGCCAAACTACAAAGTTCTCAAGCCAACGGAAGTCATTGGAAGAATTGTTGCTCATGAGATGTCACTCAAGGATAAGGAGGGACTTAACAACAAGTCAAGTGGTGCTTACAAAGCCTCAAGTGAAGCCCCCACATCATCAAGTGAGAAACCAACCTTCAATGAAGAATTGAGCTTAATGGTGAAGAACTTCAACAAATTCTACAAGAGTAGAAGCAAAGAAAGAAGCTCCAAGTCAAGGTCTTACAATGACAAGAGATCTTCTAGTCGAGAGCGCAATTGCTACAATTGTGGGAGACCCGGACACTACTCCAATGAGTGTACGGCACCCTACAAAAGAAGATGAGATTCTCCAAGAAGAAGGAGCAAAAGAGAAGAATCACCACCAAGAGAGAGGAGGAGTAGAGATGATCATTACGAACGAAGACCCTCACGGAGAAGCAAGGATTCGGAAAGGAATGACAAGTCATCAAGGAGCTACACAAAACAAAGACATCAAGCTCATGTTGGTGAATGGGTTTCCGGCTCCGACTCCGACAATCACTCCGAGAGAAGCTATCACTCTGACTCCAAATATACTCAAGATGAAGGTGTTGCCGGTCTAGCACTTGTGTCAACCAACTCCTACGACATAATTGATTCACCAAATGAAGGTGTTGGAAGATGCTTCATGGCCAAAGGTCCAAAGGTAACACATCCCGAGTATGTTGATTTCAATAGTGATGAAGATGACTTGCTTGTGGATGATGATTTACTTGTTGACAACTCTAGTGATGAATACTATGATGAAACGTCAATTAATCATGCTAATCAAGATAAAACAAATGACAATGATAAGGAGAAGAATGAGCTTCTAACTAAAGAACTAAACTCTCATAAGTTAGCTCATGAAACTATCTACGAAGATCATCGAGAACTTTTAAGGGCTCATGAGAAGTTACGCTTTGAAAAGCTCAATCTTGAGCAAGAGCATGAGTTCTTAAAAGCAATCAATGATGATCTCTGCAAGAAAAGTTCTTCTTACATTGCCAAGCATTTACTCTTATCTACTTACATGCCTCAAGTCAAGTCTAGTAACAAGTACAAGAAAGATACTTCCTCTAGTAGTAACAATAATAATGTCAAATCCAATATTGTTGCTTCTAGTAGTTCTCTTGATTCCACTAATGATTCTCTTAGCCAAGTTACACTTGATCAAGAAAATAGCTTATTGAAGGGAATTATAGAGAAAGGTGTTTACAAGAGCCTTGCCGGGAGTAAGCAATTCGAGGAAATTGTACGCAAGCAAGGAAGGCACCGAAAGAATCAAGGTGTTGGTTTTGAACGAAAGTTCAATGCGAATGGAGTTGAGTGGGAAGAAGATCAATACCCCAAGACGAAGTTTGTTCCTCAACAAGAGAAGTATGATCCTTCTTCCTTCAAGGGAACACAAGCTCAAGATGATCTTCCACCACAAGATCACAAGAACAAAGGCAAGGACAAGCTTTAAGAAGAGATTGATGCATTTGAAGAAGCACCTAAAGCCTCGTTCAAGTGGGTCCCCAAGACTACGTCAAGTTCTACTTCATCAAGTACAACTACAACTCCAAGGATTCCCATCAAGATGATGTGGATCCCGAAGAAGAAGAACTAGAGAGTTCTTGAGGGTGACTCTGCCAACATTCTTCACTCATATCATTTTGGCAAGAACAAGTGCAATCAACTTCCACATCTTGCACTAGTTCAAGGAGTCACAAACCCTCATGTTGGTAAGACAAGGGACAAGGTAACCTAATGAATTCATGGACATCATCTTGTGTGTGCATCACTTTATGTCTATGGATATTCTTGTTTGTTCCTTGTGGGACTAACCCATGTAGGTAAGTTGAAAGTGCAACTCACTCCAAAGGATTGCTCCAAATGATCTACATCAACATTGAGCATCTACATCTTCAACACCTACCTGAATTCATCATCGACAAAACCCAAGGTTAGTCCATCCCTCTAAGGGGGCATCTCACATCTAGGGGGAGCTTAACTCTAAGAATTGAGTCAAAGCAACTCTAATGGTGTGAATACATTAATGCATTATGTAAAAGTGGTAACCCCACTTGAGCTTAAACGATGAGTATGACCTATGATCAAATGTTCTCATTTGACTCCTAAGTCAATATACTCATATATAGATGACCTAGTCATCGCCAATTGTTTGATAGATGCTAGAATTGGTTGTGCATGCTTTGCCACATATTTCATTTGCTATCTTATTGTTGAGCATGTTGGTGCATATTTTACTCATTCAAGGACATCCACTTGTTGTTTTGATTGATTGGGTTCTTTTCTTTTAGCCAAGTGGATGGATAAGAATTCCTAAGAACCTTCTTTAGCTATCTATGCTTTTCTCATCTCAAACTCTATTCATGCTACATCACAAAATTTGATCAAGTCAGATTCGAACCACTCTGTGTGAGGAGCACTCGGAGTCCCCGATTCGTCATAGACTTAAACTTCCAAAACCTCTTTGTGATTCTCGGTCAGACCGATTCCTCCATTTCGGTCCTACTGAGATCATCAAGTTGATCTGAGTTTTCAATCTTGGTGCAACCGATTTGAACTTTTCAGCCTCACCGATTTGCAGTAACTGAACACAGTTATGCTTCTCGGTGCCACCAAGTTGTTCCACTCGGTTACACCGACAGGGTCGGGCTATATATAGCCACGGGAAAAAGTTTGGAAATTGCTCCGAAACCCTTTGCCCGCGCAACAGCTCGCTCTGCCATCGTGGTCTCCAGATCGTCTCCTCGCCGCCAGCAGCCTCCTGTCGCTGGTCTCCGCCGCCGTCAACGGATTTCGTCCCCGCTGTTGCTGCTGTAGCAAGTCCACCGCCAAGTTAGGGTATGGACTTGATCTTTGTGCTATCCATGTCTAATTCCTAGCACATTGTTTTCATACTAATTCTAGCCACGATTGAGACTCTTCTATCCAGCCAAAATAGTCCATAGATTAGATGCGATTCAAATTTTTAGGGTTAGGTTTCCGCCGAAACCATCTCGGACCCACCGAGTTGAAAAACTCGGTCTCACCGATTTGGCTTATGTCATTGCACTAGTGACTCTCGGTCTGACTGAGAGTTACTAATCGGTGCGACCGATGTGAGGATTCTGTGAAACCCTAGCAGTCTCGGTGCCACCGAACTGAAACTCGGTCCAACCGAGATCATCAGTTTAGGTTCCAAAACTGCTTGGGTATCACTGAGTTTGAAAATCGGTTGATCCGAAATGCTTTCTGTGGAAAACTAAAACTGAACTTTTGAATCATTCTTTTGCAAAAATCTCTGCGTTTTGTGATGCTCATCTTTTCTATCTCATCTATAACTCTTCACAGGTCAGCATCAGCTTTTGCGGTATGTCGATCGAGTGACAACGAGCAGTCGGAAGAACAGATGGACTTGAGTGAGGGCACTAGTCCCTTAACTTCAGATGATGGGAGCAGAAACACTCCTAGCAATTTGCCTAAGGCTGCTACTAGGCAAAGGAGGAAAAGAACTTCATATTCAGAGGATGAAGATTACAAAGCTGAGGAAGATGAGGCCACTTCCAAGAAAGTGGTGCTCAAGAAAGAATATGGCTTTGCACAGAGCACAAAACCAGGTCTGAAAAGGAAAGTTCCTGCCAAGAGGACACCAATGCCAAAGGCCAGAAAGTCCACTCAAGTGCTAGCTCAAGCTCAACCCAAAGAGGCACCTGCAAGGAAAGAAACATCATCCAAACCTCAGAAAGTCCCCACTGGTGCAACTATGAAGTTCACAATTGAATCAGAGGATGATGGTGATCAGGACAAGAAAAAGAAGAGAGCAAGAACCATAACTGCCAAGGTCCTTGGAAAGCCCTCAATGAGAAGGATTACGATGAAGAGGAAGAGGATGTTGCACCAGCACCTAAGGCACCTAAGCTTATGGGTGATGCGATCGATCGAGGGCTGCAACATCCAATCCCAAGGAAGCACCCAAAGCTGCCTCCAAGGCCAAGCAAGGTCCAAAGAGGAATACTAGGAGTATTCCATTGCTTTGAGAAGAACAAGGCCCCAAAGGCCCAATGTTCTTTGAAGAAGAAGATGAAGAAGGACAAGTCCTTAGAAAGCTCAAGCCCAAGATACCAGACCACAATGATGCCCATCCTGTGGATGAGGACATGAGAATCAGGAAAGATTCAAGGCTGAGACTATGGAGGATGGAAGATCCATATGCTTCAAGAAGAAGAACTACTGTTGACTACATGTTCCACACAAAGGAACAACAGGACTTCTATGAAACAATTCTGTTGGACAAGAAGCCCATAGTCTGTGACATGAGGTGGGTTGACTGGAAATTCATTAGGGAAAATGAGCAGCACTATCCTGGAGTGCAAGAGAGCTTTGTTGCTTGTGGAGTTGCAGATTTTGTTGGACAGAAGTTCACCAACTGGAATGATGAGCTTATCATGCAGTTCTACTCCACAGCACATTTTTATCCAGATGGTAGAATTGTTTGGATGTCTGAAGGTACAAGGTACCAATCCACTGTTGAAGAATGGGCAAGTCTGATAAATGCCCCCAAGGAAGAGGAGGATGACCTGGACATTTATGCAAAGAAGTAGCTGGGTCACAACTCCTTGGCTCACATGTACAAGGAAATTCCAGACAAGGCAGTAGAGACTCACAAGTTTGGATCAGTTCACTTTCTGCTGTCAGGATTGCCAACCATCAATTGGATTCTGGGGCACACTCTGTTGCCCAAGTCAGGTGACCATAACATGATCAGAGGGCATGCCATCAACATGCTGCATGTGTTTGATGTGCCACAGAAGTTCAAAGTCACGAGCCTCATAATTGAAACAATCAAGAGGACTACAGCAGATCAGAAGAGGAGCTGTGGATATGCACCTCAGATTCAGGAGTTGATTAACTCAAAGATGGGCACAGGGAAATATCAGTTGGATAAGGAACACTTTCCACTTTATCCAGACTTTGAGGACAATGAGGTTGTCATGAATGAAGATGATCCACAATCAGTTCAAGCTCAGGAGAAGAAGGAGAAGGCAAAGAAGGAGAAGGCTGCCAAGATGCCAACTCAAGAGGAGGCATCTGAGTATTCCTTGAAAACCAAACAGGAGTAGCTTGGTTACTTGATAGCATCAGCTCTGAGGATTGAGAAGGGGTTGGCCACCCTAACTCAAAACCAGGAGAGCCTGGAAAGAATCATGGAAGAAAAATTCTATGATCTAGAAGTCAAGGTAACTGAGATTCAGTCAGTTGTAGAGCAGCTGCAGGATGACATGCATGAGAGGAAGGGCAAGACAACCACCAATGTGTTTGCCAGAGTGCCCAGAGCCTAGAGGTCAGTTGCAGTGCCAGTATCAGACACTAGAGCAACAACTTCAGCACTAGCCACAGCACCTACAGTTCCAGTGCAACCAGCTCTAGCATCCACTCCAGCACCCTCTACTTCAACTGAAGCCTTCGTCCAAGGAGCTATCAGGACACCACCACCAGAAGATCAAGCCTGAGAGACGATCTAGCACTAAGCATTTTCTATGAACTTTTTGGTAACTTGTTACCAAAGGGGGAGAAAAATGTATAGATCATAGGCTTCGAGAGAGAGAGTGTTGCTTTTATTCTCTATTTCTTTATTTGGTGGCTTTTCAAACTTTGTTTGCTTTTGGTTGAGATACTATGCTTGTGAGACATTGATGATCATGTGTTTGATCATAAGCTACACTTATGCATGCTTGATATTATCCTATCTATCTTATGTGATCACTCACTATGCTTGGTGATGAGTGCATGTATTCATTGTTTATTATTTTGAGCGCTCCACCAAGATGTATGTGACATGGAAGAGTAACCCATGAGCCTAATTCATTGTGCATTTGTAGTCGAAAGCAAATCTAAAACTATGCACAAATTTAGGGGGAGCTCTTGCTTATCACATACTTCTCAAAGCGACGATGTTATTCAATCTTATTATCATTTGTCGAAGCTTTGATCTATATGTTGTCATCAATTACCAAAAAGGGGGAGATTGAAAGTGCAACTATCCCTAGGTGGTTTTGGTAATTCATAACAACATATAGCTCATTGAGCTAATACTATTCCAAGACTATTATTTCAGGAAAGCTCAATGAATGGCATGGCATGGATGATGAAAGTGGATCCCTCAAAATACTAAGGACAAAGGATTGGCTCAAGCTCAAAAGCTCAAGACTCTTCATTTTACATTTTAGTGATCCAAGATCACATTGAGTCTATAGGAAAAGCCAATACTATCAAGGAGGGATGAGGTGTTGCTTAATGAGCCTTTTGCTTCATGTGCTTAGTGATATGGTCCAAAACCCTCAACTACTTTCCCACATACACAAATGACCTAAACCCAAAGCCAAAATCGGTCACACCGACTCTTCCTATCCAGCGCCACCGATTCCAGAAGTCATAGCCACTGCCATAAACCCTAAGCAAATCGGTCTTACCGATAGGGATCTCGGTCTTACCGAGATGGGGTTGTAATCTCTCTGTTTCCCTTCGTAACGTTTCGGTCTAACTGAAGTGAGCGATCGGTCCCACCGAGATTGCAATGTAAACTCTCTGTTTCCTTTTTGTAACATTTCGGTCTCACTGAAAAGAGCAAATCAGTCCCACCGAGTTTACCTGACCAACTCTCTGGAAAGCTTATTACCAAATCGGTCTCACCGAGTTTGTGTAATCGTCCTTACCGAGATTACGTTATGCCCTAACCCTAACCGAATCGGTCTCACCGAGATGCATGTCAGTCCCACCGAAAATCACTAACGGTCACTAGGTTTACTAAATCGGTCCGACCGAGTTTAACAATTCGGTCCCACCGAGTTTGGTAAATTGTGTGTAATGGTTAGATTTTGTGTGGAGGCTATATATACCCCTCCACCTCCTCTTCATTCGTGGAGAGAGCCATCAGAACGAACCTACACTTCCAACTTACCATTTCTGAGGAATAACCACCTACTCATGTGTTGAGGCCAAGATATTCCATTCCCACCATATGAATCTTGATCTCTAGCCTTCCCCAAGTTGCTTTCCACTCAAATCTTCTTTCCACCAGATCCAAAACCTATGAGAGAGAGTTGAGTGTTGGGGAGACTATCATTTGAAGCACAAGAGCAAGGAGTTCATCATCAACGCACCATTTGTTACTTCTTGGAGAGTGGTGTCTCCTAGATTGGCTAGGTGTCACTTGGGAGCCTCCGACAAGATTGTGGAGTTGAACCAAGGAGTTTGTAAGGGCAAGGAGATCGCCTACTTCGTGAAGATCTACCTCTAGTGAGGCAAGTCCTTCGTGGGCGACGGCCATGGTGGGATAGACAAGGTTGCTTTCTTCGTGGACCCTTTGTGGGTGGAGCCCTCCGTGGACTTGCGCAGCCGTTACCCTTCGTGGGTTGAAGTCTCCATCAACGTGGATGTACGATAGCACCATCTATCGGAACCACGCCAAAAACATCCGTGTCTCCAATTGCGTTTGAATCCTCCAAACCCTTCCCTTTACTTTCTTGCAAGTTGCATGCTTTAATTTCCGCTGCCTATATACTCTTTGCATGCTTGCTTGAATTGAGTGATGATTGCTTGACTTGTCCTAAAGTAGCTAAAATCTGCCAAACTCTAAAATTGGGAAAAGGTTAAATTTTTATTGGTCAAGTAGTCTAATCGCCCCCCCTCTAGACATACTTCAAGGTCCTACAGCAGCTCCCCCCAGGAGGTCACAGAAGTTGTCGGTAGGTGGAGCAGCCACATGCGCGGGACGCCGGTGAGGGCCATGGGAAACTAGTTGGCCATCGCACTGTCATCGCCACCAGCCTTGAGGACAGCCTCCTCGTATGCCAGTTGGAAAACCAGCGGGTTCGCCGTGCCGTTGTAGCGCGGCAGCATCTCGAGCTTGAACTTGGGCGGCCTCTGCGCCTGCCGCAAGGCGGGGACCAAGGCTCGGAGCCCCCTGGTCCCAGCATCAGCGTCGGTTGTTGGAGCGGGCGGCGCTTCTGTTTGGGCGCGATGGGCGCGGGTCGACGATCTGCGCGGATTCGGCGACGGGGTGGCGGCACGGCCATCATGTCGCACCGGAGGATGCAGGGTCGAGGTCTGCTGCTCGTTCCCCGTTGGGCCGGTTGCGGCGTTGGCGGCAGGCGACAGAGAACGACGGGAACGTCCGCCGACGGGCGCCCTCTGGGTGATGCGGGTGGCGAGAGCAGCCCGACGCTCGGCGTGGGCTCGGCGAACGTCAGCCATGGTCACGATGGAAGATCGAACGTGACCAGCGGAAGAAAGATTCTGGTGCACCCCTACCCGGCGTGCCAAATGTCAGATTTCGGGTTTCGGCAGACCCTTGAGGTTCGAACACTGGGGTGCGCACGAAGATCTCTCCCCTACCAGCTCACGTCTCGAAGTCTCACAAAGATCTAAGCAAGAAAGATGAACACACAAGGGACACGAGATTTATACTGGTTCAGTCCACCATTGTGGTGTAATACCCTACACCAGTGTGTGGTGTGGTGGATTGCCTCAGTAGCTGATGATGAAAAGTACAAAGGGAGAACAGCCTCGCGAGGGGATGTTCTTGAGCTGGCGTGATGAACTGCTTGGGTGAGTTCAGTCGCTTCTCTCTCTCTCTCTAGTCGATCTCTAGATGATCTAGATGCCTCTACCCCATGGGTGGTTAGTCCTATTTATAGGCGGAGGCCCTGGGTCTCTCCCCAAATAATGAGCGGGAAGAGCGCCAACAATTGGCCATTTTGAAGGGGAACATCTGGTACACTTATCCTGACTAAAGTTGGTCTTCGGCTGCCAAAGGTCCTGACGGTGACGCCGCCCTGGGCTCCACAATGACCTCCATCCTGCCGTTCTGCTGGTCTTGGTCTCGTTGCACCGAAACGGTAACTGTTGCCTGATGCCTTGGCCTGTGCTTGCCCCCTTTGCACCGAAAGGAAAACAAGGACACTGCGCAGGCCGGCGCCCGCCTGGCACCCGCCTGGTCCTCGATCATCATGGCTTGCGTCACGGGCCCCTCGGGAGGTGCCCTGCCTTGATCTCTCCTCCTCCTCGCGAGCCTACCTGAGGAGGCTGCTCCTGAGGAAGCTTCCTGTCGTCCGCCCCGCGAGGCATGGCCCCTCGCGAGGGTCTTGAGCTTGAGGTGACGAAGCTGGGCTGCATTGGGCCCCCGCTTGAGCTACGCTGCAGGCCGCAGGCAAGCAAGTCTGGGGACCCTCGTTCCCAGAATGCCAATAGAGGCCCTTTTGGTAATAAATAAATAAATTAGCAGAGGCCCTGCCGGGTAAGCCTTGTTCTCATTCGAAGACAACAAACTATGTCACCAAATTCAAGTTTCACAGCCAAATATGAGTACAACTAAACAACAATGTCATAATGTTTTAGTCGTCATACAATCACCAAACACAAATCAGCATACATAACAAGTGATATTCTCACAGCAAAATACTAAACAACATGTTCATCAGGTTTCAGTTGTCATAGCAAACACAATTTCACATAGTAGATAAAAAATGTCTTCTGATAGGACTAGGGGGTCTTGGTGTCGCCGGAAGAAAATTCTGACTTGATGATCCCCTATTCTGATGAGGAGATCTTCTCCTCGATCTCTAGCTCGAACCCTAACTCTGCCTCGGGACCAGACGGCTTTTCCATCCCTTTCTTTAAAAGATTCTGGCCTTCTCTCAAAGAGCTCATTTGCGCGATCATTCAGGGTTACTGTCTGGGAACAGTAGATATCTCCAGGCTCAATTGCGATCATTTGCCTGATTCCTAAAGTTAAGGGTGCAGACCTCATTTCGCAGTTCAGACCTATTGCGTTGATCAATAATTTTGCCAAATTCCCTGCCAAGTGCTTGGCTACTCGCCTGACCCCGGTGGCTCATCGCACCCTCTCCCCTACTCAATCTGCGTTTGTCAAGGGTCATTTTATCCTGGATGGGGTCCTATGCTTGCATGAAATCATCCACGATATACAGAAATCAGGGACAAAGGCTATGATTTTAAAATTGGATTTCGAGAAAGCTTATGATTCGGTTAGTTGGGGCTTCCTTAAGCAAGTCCTATTGGCTAAAGGCTTCGATGGGGGGTGGTTCACCGCATTATGCAGTTGGTCATGGGGGGCCACACTGCCATTAACATCAATGGGAATGCTAGCAACTTCTTTAAGAACTCTCGTGGCCTCAGGCAAGGTGATCCGTCCTCGCCCATTCTCTTTAACTTTGTGGCGGATGCTCTTTCTAACATTCTTTCCAGAGCTGCGGAGGCTGGCCACATTTCTCCTGTCAGCTTTCACCTCATTCCGGAGGGCATTACTCACCTACAATACGCAGATGATACAATTATTCTAGTGGAACTTAACGAGCACTGCATTGCCTATCTCAAATTTCTGCTCCTCTGCTTTGAAGCTCTCTCGGGTCTTAAGATCAACTTTTCCAAAAGTGAAGTCATTGTCACTGGGGTGCCATACACCGAGGCCTTGCGGGTGGCCCGCCTTCTGAACTGCTCTCTTGGTTCGTTTCCTTTAAAGTACCTAGGTTTACCTATCTCATCTGACAAACTCCTTGCAAAAGATTTTGGTCCAGCAGTGGCAAAGGTGGGTAATCGGGTTATGCCCTGGAGGGGTAGATATAACACTCAGGCGGGTAAAGTTGCCTTGATTAACGCATGCCTTTCTTCTCTACCAATGTTCCTGATGGGTTTCTATCTCCTTTCCATGGGAACCCATGCTGGCTTTGATAAACACAGGGGCTCCTTCTATTGGAATGCGGCTGATAACAAGCGCAAATACCATCTGGTCAAATGGGACCTTATTTGTAAGCCAAAAAGTCTTGGGGGGCTGGGCATTATTAACACTCTTGTTATGAACAAATGTTTGATCATCAAATGGTGGTGGAAGATCATGACCATCCCCCAGGAGAAGCCCCTTTGGTTCTCCATTCTCAAAGCGAAGTATTTTCCCTCTTCTAGCCCTATGTTTGCTCGGGCCTCGGGGGCTTCCCAATTTTGGAGAGACCTAGTTAAACTCAGGACGATCTTCCAAGGCCTCGTCAAATTTGTTGTCCACAATGGGAGATCCATTAGGTTTTGGCTTGATTGGTGGTGTGGCTCTTCTCTGTTGGCTAGTACCTTTCCTGTTCTCTTTTCTTACGGCCCGGACCCTGAGATGTCAATCTCTGAGCTCGCGTCCAATAATTCGGACCTGCAGCTGCACTGCTCCCTCTCTCCTGCAGAGTTGGAAGACTGGCAGCGTCTTGTTGCTCTCTTCCCTTCGCTCTCGGAGGAGGAAGACTCGGTTGTTTGGCCCCACTCCTGCTCTGCTCGTTTCTCGGTTAAATCCCTGTATGGTAAGCTTATTGCGGGATCCCCCACCTCCAGATTCAATTGGATCTGGAGGGTTCGTATTCCTCCTAAGGTTAATGTTTTTCTCTGGCAAGCCTCTCATGGCCGTTTGCCGATAGGGGATCAAATCCGAAAGCGTAATGGTCCGGGCTCTGATAGATGCGCTCTTTGTGGCATGAGAGAAGATACACCTCATGTCTTTTTTAACTGTGTGCTGGCCAATCTGTTTTGGTGCTGTATTAGATCCTGGTTGCATGTCTCTTGGGCTCCGACCTCCTTCTCCGACCTGCTAGTCCTGGTTAATTCTTTGGTGGGGCCCAGAGAAGAATATTTTTGGTGGGCCTCGCTGCGATGTGTTGGGTCCTCTGGACGACAAGGAATAAATTCACCATCGAACATGTTTTCCCTGCTAAGCCAGCTGATTGCTTATTTAAAACTTGTGTATTCCTGCAGCAGTGGAGATCACTGACTAAGGAGGTGGACAGGGACACCTTCGATGCCATGTTGGCCAAGATCCGCACCTCTGCTATCTCCATCTCACCAGTTCAAGCAGGTTCATAGTCGTTGGTGGGCGGCTTTCGTCTTAGATCTTTTCGGCCTTCGTGCCGTGTACTGGCCTGGGAGCCATGTACTTAGACTTCTCATGTTCTAGCTTGGTTGATACTTTGCTTGTCCTGTGTTGTTCTCTGGGTCTGTTTTACTCTGCCTGATGGCAAGTCGGGCCTCGGCCTTTTATCTAAAAAATATGACAAAAGCAATGTAATCATCATCCGCAGTAGCAGTGTCAACATCTTCGCCATGTGTATCAGTCTGAATCATAATTCCCCACGGTGTTATCCTTCTTCTTCGTCCTCAACGTCCTCGAACGTTGGCTTCTTCTTGATCAACTCTTGTATGTCCACAGCACGACAGGCAATCTTTTCGCCGGCATCATTGATGTGATGGTTCTCAAAGATATTAGGAACATATGTGTTATCTTGTACATCAGGAGCAGTGTAAACTTCATCTTGTTATGTAACTTCATTAAATGAATTCCTCTGCTCAAACCTTTGCAATACTCTCCAGTCATCGCTATGTGCAAATGTATCTTCCAAGAAAAATATCTATGTTGCTTGATTTGCCAAAATAAAAGGCTCGTTGGTCTGGTATGCCGCCTTGACATTGATGGATTTGAAATAATCATTAGCTCTGGGTTTTGTGATCCTAGAAAGCAGGTTATACCAATGACAACACAATAGAGCCACACACTGATGAACCTCGAAACTGGAGATATACTGCAACTGAACAATGTCTGTTATGTTAGCATACATTTCAGTTGTCTCTTTGTCATACGTACCGTACTCATGATGGCACTGTTTTCTGTCTTCTGCCTCCGTCTCATGGAAGGGTGTTGTAGCGCACATCTCCAACAACGCAAGATTCATAATCTCTTACCCGAGTATCAGGACCCATTGCTAGTGAGTAAAGGGCATCATCAACTGCCTGCCCATCCTCCCGCATATTCTTAACCTATGGTTAGAAAATAGACAAGCTGATCATCTTATGTACTCAATATATTAAAAAAACTGACAGTGCAATTCAAAAGCTTACACGGCTCTTGATCCATTTCGCAAATCCTGCCATAACCAGTTTGTCAATGTTTCTTGGATTTTGCGGCAGTAACTCCTTTTTGTAGATGATGCACAACATAGTGATCACGTCAAACATCTAAATATATAAGAATGTGTTGCAAGTTTAGTAGATTACGGTGTATAAGCTATAGTACTTAGCACTTACATGATATAAGGTAGTATCTCAGGACAGTTATTCAACACATACCAAACCATTTTGTCCAAATCTTTAGGTTTGTCCTCTTGTCGACTCTTCCTTGTAACTTGAACAGAATAATCGAAAACATTGAGCCCGGGATTGTCTTCACCCACCTCTTTGCTAAGCTGATCAGCTGTTTCAATGTACTTTGAGCAGAATGTCAACGCTTCTGTAGCAATGTAGGCCTCTGCAATGGAACCCTCGGGTCTAGCTCTGTTCCTAACATAGCCCTTGAAAGTGCCTAGCCGCCTTTCAATAGGGTACATCCAGCCATCTTGTCTTCGACCTCTAAGTAGTGCCTCATCAGGTAGATGAACAGCCAAATGCACCATCACATCAAAGAAGGCTGGAGGATATATCTTCTCAAGGTCGCATAGGATAGTTGGTATCTTGTCTCTAAGACGCTCCAAAGCATCTTCCTGATATTTCTACTATGGAGTTCCCTGAAGAATTGTCCCAACTCTGCAACTACTCTGTATAAGTCAGGGTGGCCCAATCCTCTAAGGATAACAGGTAAAACCCTTTGAAGTAGGACATGGCAGTCATGAGTTTTGAACCCTTGTACCTTGTTTCCGTCTGCACTGACTCTCCTTTCAGGGTTGGAAGAAAATCCATGTGCGAATCTCACACGTGACAGGACCTCGCAGAATTCTTTTCTTTTTACCTTGTCCAAGACGCATACACAGTGGTGCCATATCCGTGGTTTACCTTCATCTTGCACCTGCAAATCCTGTCTGATACCCAGGTGTGTCAAATCAATCCTAGATTTTAAGGTATCTTTCGTCTTGCCTTCAATATTAAGAAGTGTGCCGATAATGTTGTCACATATATTTTTCTCGATGTGCATCACATCAAGATTATGCCGCAGATCCAAATCTTTCCAATACTCCAAGTCCCACAAACTAGACCTGCGGGTAAACAATAATCTCTCTTCTGCCCTGCCACGCTTCCTTTTCCCGCTACTATTACCAGGATGGTTTCCTGGTGTAATATGCCTGACCTTCTCTAATTCCACTTGCAACTCATCGGCGGTGAGCCTCTTTGGTGCATCACGGTTTTCATGCTTTCCATTGAACACATGTCTTCGGTATTTTCTAGGATGCAGCTTGTCCTTGGCAAGGAAACGACGGTGTCCAACGTAAAAGATCTTGCTAAGTATTGCGTATGACAGTGGATTCCTGTCACAGCGAACACATGCATTGTAATCATGGATGCACCAAATTATAACAACCCACAGAAAGAAATCAGCTGGTGGGCTGGTATATAGGTCTCGAGTGAGAACACCCCTCCATAGCTGTTAAAGTTCCTCCACAAGAGGCTCCATGAACAAATCAAAATCCTTTCCAGGACTTCTTGGACTTGGGATGAGCAAGGCCATCATGTAGTTTGATTCCTTGGTGCACACATTTGGAGGCATGTTATAATGGATAACAAGCACTAGCCACATGCTATATGTGGCGCTCACAGTAACCAAATGGGTTAAATCCATCCGGCTAAGCCAAGTCTAATGTTTCTCGAATTGACAGAACGTTTTGTGTTTATGATTGAAGCTTTTCCACTCACTACCATGAGATGGATGGCTCATTACATTCTGATCTCTTTACTCCTGGATCCTAGAATTCCACAGTACATCCTCTCTTGTTTCAGCATCATGAAATAACCTCTGCAATCTTGGTATAATTGGAAAATGTCTCAGAACATTATGAGGAATCCTCTTCACAGCATCCCCATCTGTCCATCTTGATGATTTGCATTTTGGGCATTCACTTAAGTTGGCATAATCCTTCTGGAACAAAACACAATTATTCTTACAAACATGGATCATATCATATCCAATTCCAACTGCACGAAGGAAAATCTTCATTTTACTATAGGTGTGTGGCAGCTCAGACGCATGTGGGAAAGATTTGCGGAAAGCAGCCAACATCGCATCGAATGATTTGTTGGTCATCCGCTCAGATGTCTTCACCCGAAGACAGGTGACCATAGCTGAGAATACCGACACCTTATTTCATGGGGTGACAACCACGTTGCATTGTTCCAACATGCGGGCCCACCATTTTTCTTCTACAGGTGAAAGTTCACGGAATGCACGAGCATTTCGTAGCATTGTTTCAATGTTGGTCAAACTCAGTGGCTCCGCCACCAGCACCTCCTCCTCCTCTTCCACCTGAGCATCAGGCAGATCAAGATGGTGATCTGCTGCTTCCACATAGTCAATAACGTTGACGTTCACAGTTTCACCATGATGAACCCACCTAGTATATGTGACCGACATCCCATACAAGTGTGGATGATTTTGCACAGTTGACTGGGGTCTTGTAACTGAATTCATACAACTGCTACATGGGTAGAGCACATCTGATTTTGGACCACCATACTCTGCTCTGATAAAGTTCATGAAGTTTTCAACCCCCTCGACATATGAAGTGGAGAATCTTCAAGCAGAAGTTATCCAAGTCATGTCCATCTATTAGACATACAAATTAGTTCTTCTACCAGATATTACAGGAAAAACATATATGCTTTTTTATGAAGTCCAAAAAAATACCTAGGTCGATGTCTAAAGCCATGGCAAGATATTTGGACTAGTAGATCTAAGTAACGAAATATATGTAAAGCTAATTCAGCAAACAGATTTGAGTGCTAAATTATGGCAGGCTGTTTCAGCAGTCAATGAGGCCAAGCACACAACCATCAAACTATCGAAGGCCATCGCAGCAACAAAGATCGAGTATAAAACGGTGTTGAGCTATTTCACCTAACAGATTGGCTACTAGACCATGGCAATCTACGTCATGATAAATATATGGCAGGATATTTTAGCAACTAATCGGCCTTGGCATGCCATCTCAGCTAAGCAGATTGGGTGCAGAACAGGTCAAGGAAGCTTCTTAATCAGAGCATATTGACTGTAAACTACTTCGGCAAACAGTGAGATTAACAACGTCTATCAGCTAACATTCAGCGCTACACCGACATGCATGGGGCCTCAGTCTAGAATGCGCGTACCGTGGGAGAAGCTGACTGCTGTGCGTCTCCACACGAACGTCACCAGCGGTGGCGGCGCTGGCCGCCGTGCGCCTCCACAAGAACGTCGCCAGCGGTGGCGGCGCGGCTAGAGGACGACAGTCTATGAGAGCGTACTGTGGGAGCGAGAGGATCGCCGTGCGTCCCCTCGATGAACTGCGGCACCGACGTATCAACACGGCTGGGAGGGTGGCTTTGGCGGAGCAAATGGAGTGGAGGGGACGGGGAGAGGGGGTTTGGGGAATATTATTAGCTAGTTGGCCGAAGGGCGGTTGAATCTAGGATTTGGGGGGAATTTTTGGGTCGGGGGGAGGATTTTCGCGTGGTGGGCTGGGGGAGTTTGGCGCATGGTCGGTTTCTCCAAGTGCAGTCCCACGTGTCAGTGAAGAGGCAAGCCGAAGCGCATTCCATTTGCGTGAGCCGTGTGTAGGACCGAACGTGCGTGGGGTGCAATGCGACCGCGACACGAGTGCTGTGAGTGTACCGCTTTTTTCCTTTTAAACTAGGCGCTTCGCCCCCTAAAAAAACTTGTTTCTTCGCGCGATCCATCCATACTACTACTAGTAATCCGGTAATCCCGACTAAAATGGCGCGGCCGGGTCTTTTCCCGCGCGATATGCTGGGAGGTTGGCTTAGTTGGGTTTTTTAGGACGAGTAATGCTACACCTACGTAATCCCAGTTACGTAATTAACGTAATGTGAAACATGTGAGCTATTGATTGTAGATTGGGGGAGGGAGGGGCCCACCACCATGAAAATCAGGGGAGGAGAGAAAGAAAGGCAATTTATGTTAACCCTTTCGTAGGTTCTCGTAGATGTAGAAAGATGTGAAATGCGTGAATGTGTAGTGGACGTACTATTGGAGTGACTAAGATAAATTGTGTATGTATAGACCCTATGTGTTTATTTTACTTCGCATGTTAGCTTTGTCTCGGTTCAATAAAAAGCAGACTTGGTGATGATGGTGTGCTTGTCATCCTGCAATATAGGCCGTCCGATTTATATCTAATGGATAGGAAGGAAACTATGACAATTTACCCACACTCCTCTCCACATTTGCAGATAAGGCCTTCCATCATTCATCCTTTTCTCCCACAAGATATTGTGATCTTTCGTGCAACGCACGGGCATCTTGCTAGTAATCCTTCAATATACTATATTATTGTGAAAGTTCATATACACCGGCCAAGATTAATGCAAACACGGCAGATTTTCATTACATTTCGAACTTTTATAGGACAGAAAAATAAAAGAAACCCGACCCTAAACCTATTCTACGGCGGCGACCGACGTCCTCCATCTGCGATCTCTATATGCGGGCGGGTTCAAGACCCGTGAAGTGAAGGTGCGGTCTCCGGTGAGGAAGAGTAGAACACGGGATACGGACCGGCCAGTTGGCACACCATGACCTGCCGCCTCCCATGCCCTACTCATCCTCGGAGGAGTCCCCGACCTCGGCGGTGCCGGACGTTGGACGGCGGCAAGTAGAACGCGTGGCCGACGGTGCTCCCGTTATCGGCCGCCAGCATGGCCAGTGCTTGTGTGGTCACGTCCGTGTTCGGCTACACCGCTATTGCGTCACGAGAGGAGGTGACCTCGAGCTTCATCTCCGAAGACAAGCTCTCCCGTAGAGCGTTCGCGCTTGCGGTCATGGCGGATGTGGTGCCAGGTAGGAGGACGATGCGCTATGGTGTGGAGGTTAGCTGGGTGTTGCCGCTTTAAGGAGCGCATTCCGGTGAGGCCAAGCGTCCGGGTGCGTCAGTAAGTCGCCGGAGTTGGTTCCTCGGGAACCGAGCCTCTTAACGATGGCATACGAATGGATGGCATGAATGCGGACAGCGGCGCCGGCTGGGAACGCACTGCGCGACGGCGTGAGAGACGAGGGTTTTTGGTGTGCCAGGGTAGTCAGCTGCGGTCGTGGCAACGTTGGAGATTCCCTTTGCTCACATGCGATCCCCGCATGTCATTGAAAAAGCAAGACGACCCGGCATGGTCCCAGGTCCTGAGGATGCAGTTGGCCGCGCTACACGACTCCGCGGACGCGTCGTGGCACCCCGTGCATCCTCGACGAGCCGGGTGTTGGGGTGTGTTTGGATTGTGGCCAAAGTGCACCTTACCAAAATTTTGGTCATGACCCAAAGATTGGTCTTTGTTTGGATGGTTGCCATTTTTTTGGCATGCCAATGAACTCTAGCCAACTCTAGTTCATTTTTCTTGCCAATGTCGGCCAAATCATGGGCAACCAAAACCTCAGCCAAAATTTTGGCTACCAATGCTTTGATGGGGCAACCTTGGGCACAAACCAAACATACTGTTGGTCGTGCCACATCACTAACGTCACCATCAGCACACTGAAACCGACCGTGTCTAGCGAAGATGAGCGTGTCGCTCACCGCGGTCACCGTGTCCAGAGGCAGTGCTGGAGCTGCGCCACGTTGTTGGCCCCCACGACCCGCATGAATGGTCGTCGGTGGCAAGGAGGTCATGGGCCAGCTCCTCCATTGGACTAGTCTACGCTACGTCGTCCTGACGGGTGTGCCCCACATGCATGCCGGTTTCCCTATTTTCCCGACCATATTCGAGCGTCAGTGCTCCGCGCTGCGCATTAGGCCTTTCACTATGTAGGCCAAGCAAGACAACTTATTGTTTATTTGAGCCGTTCAAGTATAGTCATGTGGCGTTTGCTTATTTCTCATTCCTCTCCAACCCTCTTCTCCATCGATCATGTTGCCCTCCGGTCGAGTCCACCCTCCCGCATGCCTCATTTGAACATTCCGCTGAGTATCATTCGCATGTGGGCCTAGACCATGCTTGTATTTCCAATGTTGTAATTTGTCCGACATGCATACAAACAAACGGTTCGTTTAAAGTTTCACTTTGCCTCCACTAAGTGTCGCTTCGCGTCTTAGTTTTGACATCACATTCGGTTCATGCCCCGACACATGTTGACGAGATCGATTGATGTTCAGAGATCAATTGCGTGTCGTGCAAGGAGATAAAGGTTTGGTCTGTTTCTATGATAGAAATGACCCGTGGGGAGGGGGGTCTGTGGGGATCAGAGGGAGTATATTGTACGTTCAAAAGTGAAACAAACATATTGTACCTACCCTAGTCCTCTTTCAATCGATCTCCGGACCCCGAGATGAAATCGAGAGAGAACGAGTGGGGGCACGTGATACCTAAGGCGGATTCAATATTTTGAATCGGTGATCATAGCATCGGCAAATCATATATAAAGGGTATTCAATGTTCATTTCATTTTTGAACGTACAATATACTCCCTCCTATCCTTTCTAGTTTACATATAAGTTTTATGTGTAGTCAAAGTATCTCTACTTTGATAAAAAAAGTATCAACATTCGACAACACCCAATCAATATTGTTAGATTCGTACGTACTCCAAGATTTGTACTCGTGATGGTTTCCAATTTGTTTTCAACCACGTGAATTTGCTTGTTCTTGCGCATGCTCTTCCTACTAGGATTTCACCATGTATAGCGAGTCCAATAGTAACTTTTTTAAGCTCCGTGTCCAATAGTACTAGTGGAGTACTGACAACATCTGTACTAGAGTATGTAGTGCTCATAGTAGTACTCCCTCCTTTCATTTATATAGGGCCTATGTGGAGGAGAGAGATGTGAAAAAGTAAGGGGAGTGAGCTCTCATGCAAGAGCCTAGCTATATACGCGTTCCTAGTTAAATACAATAAATATGAAGAAAGAGATAGAGAGGAGATGGAAAAAATTACTAATACAACAGCCAACCTTATAATTTTTTCTACGGGAAATAGCCAACCTTATAGCCCACACTACTGTATGAGCGCATATAATAGATGATAGCTATAGATGACATGGCAGTCCCTCATAGCCATCGACTAACTATATTATTAGCCATGCTCTAATGTTTTTTTCAAAACCGCATTTGACTATTGACAAGATTAATAATACGTGAGATGTATAATGTGAAAATTATATAATTGGAAGCTCCTTTCACATGCAAATTTGACCGTATGCTTTGTGTAAGTTGCATGTCATATATTATTACTCTAACATTTGGTCAAAGTTAGCCTCCAAAAAAGGCTACCATTTCAGGTGGTTGGATGGATATCCTACGTCTCCTAACCCTTCTTCCTCACCTCTTCTTCTTCCCCAACAGACCACCGCACGGGATGTACGGATACTCCCCAACATGCGGTTGGATAAACATACTCTATGAACGAAAATTATGTGTCAGCGGTAGGATGGCTGAGTTTGGTTTGTTCACATGCGACAGCATGTGTCGATGGTCGTTCCTTGGTTGGGTTTGCGGCGTGCGGGAGCGATGTGTGGCGGTGCGGTGCGACCATGGCGTCTTGAGGAAGCGATGTGTGAGGGTGCGGTGCGACCGCGACAACCGTGCACACGTGTACCTCCTTTTAATTTTGAAAACTTTAGGCAAGCTTGGAAAAAATGTGTGGCGAAGTATGGCAATGCAAGGCGTAGACCCAAACAGGATAAGTACGTACGTACTAGGAGTACTAGTGTTAAAAAAGAAAGGCAGGGTTTTCCTTCGCGGGATTAATCGATATAAATCCTCGTTCGTCAATTAATGCGTATTTTTTTCTCCAAAGACCAAAGAGCTAACCATCTCACTCCTCGTCGCTTGATTAATACAGGGCCATGCAAACCAACATTCTCACTTCCGCATGCATGCATGGGATATTAATGTCCTTGGTTGCTAGTACGAGGCAAAGCCCATCAATTTTTCCTCGATTAGTGTTAGTGGCCTTTTGCAAATTGTAATTTTGATATACTGGCCTTGTGTACAAAAAAATGGAGGTAGTAACTATATTTGACTTCCTTCCCCATTGCGGTGACGTCGACAATATCTCGAAAGTTGTGGTTTGGCGAAGTGCATTCGATGAAGAACACCATTGAGGGAGACCACGGTAAGTCATTCGCAAGTGCCGCCTGCAAGCCGAGACAACCGCCTTATTTGCATCCAGGAAGTCCGTTGAACCAAAGGACGCGTAAATGTACTAGTACTACTAGTACACAATAGCGTCGTCCGTCCATCTTAGTGCGATGAGGATGTTTCTCGAAGAAGACGTTGGAGAAGTGGAGTCAGCGAAGAGTGAAATGATGGTTGCTTCGTCCGTGCTTTTGTGATTTGACACTTCACTGCTTTGTGATTTGTGATAGAAGGGACAGGGGAGTAGACTCTGTGCTCTATACTGTACATGCGTCCAAGCATGGGGGAAAGAGGAGAGACGTTGCATTTTTCTATTCCTTCAATCAATCAATCAGGGAGCTTCGGTTCCATCTTTTTGGCTTTGGAAACACCGTCCACAATGGTTCCCACGATGCCAAAAGCTATTTTCACATTTGGCTACACATTGTGGATGCCAATAACCGTACCACCTGGTTTTGCTCCTGTGTGCTATCTATACAAATCTCAATTATATTGATCTAAAAAAATTATAGAATCAAGATTAGTAAAAATGAGGTTATTTTGCCGCATGGATGGCGGAGGAGGTTTCTTATTTTTAGAGGATGTTGTCCTGGCGGTTTGCTAACATGCGGTCCCATGTGCCAGTGCTTTACCAAGCCGATTCACGTCCCACATGAGGCAGAACAACGGCAAAAGCAACACGTGGTTAACTTGAAGAAGATGAGGGAGAAGCGGATTCAGGAACGAGTGAAATGATGGTTGCTTCGTCCCTCCAACTTCTTTTTTTAGCATTATTACTTCGTCCCTCCAACTTAACTGTGGGAAAGGTGCAACTTTGTGATTTGGCACCTCATTGCTCATTAGTACGCCGGCTCCATGACTGGGGTGCTTCACCCCGGCTGCTCTGCACTGTAATCCGGTATGGCACGTGGACCCGGTAGCTTGATGTCCCACATATCGGCGAAAGGGACTAGAAGATTTATGAAAGTGAGCGCTCCACTCTTACGACGGAGGAGTACACGACATGGCCCAATGAACTGTCACTTGTACTGTATAGTCTATAGTTTTGCTGTTTCGCACGATACATCGATACAAACCCGATTAAACAGGAAAGGGCGGAATTTTTCCCGCACGGTAGATGATACTGGCCATACATTTCAAACGCAATTTTAATGTATGCAAACTGAATAATTAAGTAACAATATGATATCTAGTAAAACTAAAAAAACATATGATTTATTGTGTTAGAGTGTAGTAGTAGTGTTATATTGCATAGTTGTTAGATGTAACATGCAAGAACGTGTAGAGATGTAGTTTTGGAGGGCCTACAGAGAGAAAAGCATAATCTGGTCACGAACTTCGAATAAGCTGATTATGGTCACTATATACGTTTTGCGGAGATTATATGGTCACTTGCTCACGGTTCAGCATCGGATTGCACTCTATTGACCGGCCAAATAGTCTGTGTGGCGCCATGTTGACTAGTTAAATTGACCACGTTCCTTGTGGGTCCCACCTATCAGTTCGCATAGGGAAAAGGTCAAATAAACACAAATTTACGCAGGCGCGACAAGACTCCAACCCGTGCGCGGGAATCACCTGGTTGTGTATGTGCCTGTCAGGGCCTGACGTGTGCGCATGCACGTGTAGGTTGAGAACTTGAGTGTGAGAGTGTGTGTTGGTCGTGTGGTGTACTGGTGTGTGCATGCATGGGTGCGTGTGTGCGTGTGAGTGTTGCGTGCGTGCGTGGCTGCGTGTGTACGTGTGAGTGTTGCGTGCGTGTGTGGGTGCATGTGTTCGTGTGAGTGTTGCATGCATGCAGTTCGTGTGCATGTGTGCGTGTGTGTGTATAATCACCACACCAGCTCCTGTGTGTTAAAAAAGACGACTCAACATGACAATACAAGGCTACCTTGTTTGTTGTGCCCACGGTCATGACTTCAAACCACCGTCCAATATTTTTTTGTCGTTTGTTTTCATTCTTACTAGCAAGATGCCTGTGCGTTGCACATAACATCAAGATGCATTTGTATGACTAGTTTATCTTGTGAGAGAAAAGGATGAACGAGGGAAGGCCTTATTTGCAAATGTGGAGAGGTGTGTAGGTACCTTTTTGCAAAATTGCCATAGTTTCTTTCCTATCCGTCAGATATAAATCGGACGGCCTATATTGCAGGATGGCAGGCACACCATCATCACCAACTCTGTTTTTTATAAGAGTGTATTTTATAAGAGTGTAGATGTAGAGTAGATACAAGACGACAGGTGGGCCCGATGGTAGTGAGATAATGTGATGCAACACTAGAGGTGCCACGTGGAGCATTTAACTGGTCAACTAGTCATGTCTTGAGCAAATACAAAGTTGTACAGTGAGCCCGTGACTGTATAATAACCACAAAACGTAAATGATAACCGTAATGAGTGGATTCTGAAGTCCAAAGTACGTATCGTGCTTTCTCTTCAAATACAATGATCGCCATTGTATATATCACGAGAGAAAGATGAAACATGCGTGAATGTGCTGGGGGCTTACTTTTAGAGGACCTGGAGATAGTTTGTGTGCATATGTGAAAGGGGTGTAGAGGGGGGTATTCGATGGAGAGAGAGATGCTCTTCATTTCTCTTTATTATGACTAACTTTGTATATAGTATAAAAATATACAAATTCACAGTGCGGAATAATATCATTGTGGGCACCATGCAATGCAAATTAGCGTTCGTACTCCTCCATATAACTTTGTAATGTTGCATATATGTAGAAATTCTAAAATATTTTTTTGGCCACACTTTATTCAAAAGGAATGTTGTATGCGAAATAAACGTGAAGAGAGGGCTTTTTAGATCAATGGTGTACGTGATGTAACATGTGTGAATGTGTAGTTGATGCATTTGGCAGGGCCTAGAGAGGTATGTGTGTGCATTACGTATTCGAGAGAGGCATGGATTGAGGGGCCGGCGGGGGAGGGGGGAGATAGCATGAGAAATGAGAGTGGTCTAGAGAGACAGAGACGAATATGATGTCACGGCGAGAGATTCCCTTGAGTGTGTGTATGCAAGGGGGAGGGGATAGAGGCACCAGGAGAATTTTTTTGTGTGTGGTGGTTGTGTTGGTATGTGTGGGTGTGATAATATAACGAGACGTGGGGGCAGAGGGTGTGTCACCGCGTGAGGTCCGGTGGGTCGAGGTGAGGCCCTTCGTTCGGTTCCATCCTGCGCCACATTGGTCGGCCCGTGACGCATTTAGGGAGACCCATGGATGACTAGTCATACAAGACAAAGGTAGCAGAATTGTGAAGGACTCTGTGTCCACTGACAAAGCCGGCTAGGATTTGTAACCCTAGCTTCTCGGACTAAGGTAACCCGTTTATCTCTGATATTACTATTCATCCAACCTAACTTTAAGGGGCATCCTACAGAATGCTCTGCTAGAATCATACTCGTCGATTAGGAAGAGAGGTGTGAGACAATGCGTGAGAGACAGGCCTAAAGATAATGTGCGTACATGAGTCACGTAGGTAGGTCTATGTATATAGAAAGGGTCGATGGGGATTGTGCGTGTGTATGCTTGCGAGAGGAAGAGTGCTTGTGATAAAGGTTAGTGAAAACAGTCATAAATGGTTACGAGAGGGAGGGAGGGTTATATCGAGAGCATGTGTGCAAGAAAGACACCTCGGGAGAGAGTGTGTGAGCATGTGTGAGAGACCACCGATGGAGAGTGAAACTACACGTAAAAGACTGCTGTACACATTGATTAAAGATATAAATTGTATCCAAATATTAGGATGGGATCATGATATTTGCAATTCGCGTAAGGAACGGTCATTGATCCATCAGACATCTAGATTCTATCGAATTTGAGCATGTCTATGTTATTATTTGACACAATTGATCCACATAGTTAGTATTTTGAACTCCAGACAATGCATCGCTTTAGCAATCGAATATAAACGTGAGTATAGTTCATGTTGTGTGTGTAAAGCACATTATACATACGAAAGTTACACAATGAACATTATAAATAGCTACCTATGAACTAGCATACATTTGAATTCAACTTAAGGTGGTTTAAAAAATCAAATTCAACATGAAGTCCATTCAATTATTTGAATTTGATATCATGGCATTTGTAAATCATACCTAAATTATGGGGGCACCAATCTTTGCTCTGATTTTGTACATGATAGCATATGTAGTCGTGTACAAAATAGATTCAAATTTAGTTCCTCCATTCCAAAATAATCGTAGTTATAGGATTTTCAAGTGTCAAAATTTCAAAAGAAGCGGATAATTTAATGAGGTTTTCAAACATATAAGGTCAAATATAATTTTGTCTATTTAGGTCAATCCTCATAGTTCAAGAGTACTCTAACCATGAATGCTCATGTTTCAAAATTTTGAACGAAGCGCCAAAAGAGCCTCTACTCACCCGAAACCGCGTGAGACCAATGTTTGGTAGTACAAGGAAATTAATTTTCTAATAACTCCGACCCATGAAACCTACCGGCCCGACGTCCAAAGGTCTAAACCAGGATAGGTTTGTAGCTTCATCTAGACGCCACGCAACTGCCTGTGAAAAACATTGATACACAATGGCCGCCTAAGCACACATGCGCGCGGCCGAAATTGCTCCCGCCCACTATTTGGGACACCTGGGATTACCATCCTACCCCTGACCCGCAGTAGGTCCGAAATTTAAGAGGGGGGAAAAGTTTGTACTTTCCCCAAATTTCAAACAAGCGCATCCCATCTTCTATTCAAAAAAGCCAAAAACAAGCGCGTCCCAGACCGAAACATGGTTCTCCCCCCTCCTACCGTCCGATTCCCCATTCATACTCTATGGGCGCAAAAACTACCTCTCCACTAGCCGCGAAACCCCGGCGTCCTCCGTCCGCCACCCCATGCCACCCATCAACTGCCGTCCTCCTCCATCACGCCGGAGCCGATACCCCGACTCATCGTCCACCGCAACCTCAGCCGCAACGCCCTCCACGGCTAGTAGTTGAAGCCGAGGCCGAGCCGTCTGTACCCGAGCCAGTTCAACCACGCCGTCCTGCGCCTCACCGCTGCCGCTCCAACTTTGCCACCGTCCACCGCATCGGAGCTATTCCTGCTACACCATCCTTCACCGCCTCGGATATGCTTCCCCTCCGCCAATATACGGCCACGACAACACAGTCAACAATTTGGCCATGGGTTTGTCCAAGGATCCACGGCTCTCCAAAACATTGGTTCCCCCGGGAGAAAAGCGAAGATCGCCGCGACATATGGAGGATACCACACTGGCAACCGATAAGGGTACTCCTCTTCCCTTATTTGTGCAAATCTTACGTGTCTGCTTGCACCGTATTCATCCCACAGAAGACACTAGTTGACCGCTTCTTCTTGATACTAGATGTTCCTAGTAACTCGCGATGCACAAGGTCTCTCCTCATATACTATTTCACCTTAGCTAGAGGTTCGTCGCTGATACGTCTCCAACGTATCTATAATTTTTTATTGTTCCATGCTATTATATTACCCCTTTTGGGTGTTTATGGGCTTTATTTTACACATTTATATCATTTTTGGGACTAACCTACTAACCGGTGGCCCAGCCCATATTGCTGTTTTTTTGCCTATTTCAGTATTTCGAAGAAGGGGAATATCAAACGGAGTCCAACGGAATGAAACCTTCGGGAGCGTGATTTTTGGAACGAACGTGATCCAGAGGACTTGGAGTGCAAGTCAAGAAGCAGCCTAGTCTCCCACGAGATAGGAGGCCGCACCCCCCCTCGAGGGCGCGCCCCCTGTCTCGTGGGCCCCGCGGGTGGCCACTGACGTACTTCTTCCTCCTATATATACCTACGTACCCCGAAAACATCCAGGGGCACCACGAAACACAATTTCCACCACCGTAACCTTCTGTATCCGCGAGATCCCATCTTGGAACCTTCACCGGCACTCTGGCGGAGGGGGAATCGACCATGGAGGTCTTCTACATCAACATCCTTGCCCCTCCGATGAGTTGTGAGTAGTTTACCACAGACCTACTGGTCCATAGTTATTAGCTAGATGGCTTCTTCTCTCTTTTTGGATCTCAATACAATGTTCTCCCCCTCTCTTGTCGAGATCTATTCGATGTGAACTCTTTTTGCGGAGTGTTTGTCGAGATCCGATGAATTGAGGGTTTATGATCAAGTTTATCTATGAATAATATTTGAATCTTCTCTGAATTCTTTTATGTATGATTGAGTTATCTTTGCAAGTCTCTTCGAATTATTAGTTTGGTTTGGCCTACTAGATTGATCTTTCTTGCCATGGGAGAAGTGCTTAGCTTTGGGTTCATTCTGCGGTGTCCTTACCCAGTGACAGAAAGGGTTACAAGGCACGTATTGTATTGTTGCCATCGAGGATAACAAGATGGGGTTTATATCATATTGCTTGAGTTTATCCCTCTACATCATGTCATCTTCCTTAATGCGTTAATCTGTTCTTATGAACTTAATACTCTAGATGCAGGCAGGAGTCGGTCGATGTGTGGAGTAATAGTAGTAGATGCAGGCAGGAGTCGGTCTACTTGTTATGGACGTGATGCCTATATACATGATCATGCCTAGATAATCTCATAACTATGCACTTTTTTATCAATTGCTTGACAGTAATTTGTTCACCCACTGAAATACTTATGCTATCTTGAGAGAAGCCTCTAGTGAAACCTATGGCCCCCTGGTATATCTCTTATCATATTTGATTTCAATCTACTTTTATTTGCATCTTTACTTTTTGCATCTATATTATAAAATACCAAAAATATATTTATCTTATCATACTATCTTTATTAGATCTCACTTTCGCAAGTGGCTGTGAAGGGATTGACAACCCCTTTATTGCATTGGTTGCGAGTTCTCAGTTTGCTTGTGTAGGTGCGTGGGACTTTTGAGGGGCCTCCTACCGGATTGATACCTTGGTTCTCAAAAACTGAGGGAAATACTTACGCTACTATTGCTGCATCACCCTCTCCTCTTCGAGGAAAACCAACGCAAGCTCAAGACGTAGCAAGAAGGATTTCTAGCACCGTTGCCGGGGAGGTCTTCGCTCAAGTCAAGACATACCAAGTACCCATCACAAAACCATCTCCCTCGCATTTACATTATTTGCCATTTGCCTCTCGTTTTCCTCTCCCCCACTTCACCCTTGCCATTTTATTCGCCCTCTCTTTCCCAATCTCCACCCCTCTTTTCGCTTGCCTTTTTCTGTTTGCTTGTGTGCCTGTTTGTCCTTATGGCTTCGCCTAAGGGTCCTGACCACCTTCTCAGAAGGATGGAAGAGATTGAATCAAATATTAGAAGCTTTATGAATTTGCAATTTGAGCATAATAATTTCTTTAGAAAAGAGCTTAAGGAACAAAAAGGATTTTCGGGGTTTATGAACAAAGAGCTTGATGATATGAATAAAGAATTTTATGGTGTTAATACTCAAATTACCCGCCTTGAAAATGCTATAGCCAAAATTTCTGATAAGCAAGCCACCTTAGTCAATAAGATGGCCGCTAAACCAGAAAAGTAAGATGAAAATAATGATGAGGATCTTAAGTTATTGATGCGTCTCCTATTATATCTATGTTTTGCAATATGAATTTTGATGATTATGGGACTGATAATGAATCAACTTTGCCTAGAAGGCGTCCCAAGAATTCAGATTCTTTAGATCTTAATGCTAAATTTGGTAAAAGTGAGATTGGAGAGTCCTCAACTTCTAATAATATTGAACCTTCTATCTCGGATTTCAAGGAATTTGATTAATTATGATAATTCTTCTTTAAAAGGTTGTATTTCCTTGTTGCAATCCGTTGTTAATTCTCCTCATGCTTATAGTGAAAATAAAGCTTTTACCAAACATACCGTTGATGCCTTAATGCAATCTTATGATGAAAAACTTAATTTGGAAGTTTCTATACCTAGAAAACTTAATGATGAGTGGGAACCTACTATAAAGATTAGAATTAAAGATTATGAGTGTTTTGCTTTGTGTGATTTGGGTGCTAGTGTTTCCATGATTCCAAAAACTTTATGTGATATTCTAGGTTTCCATGATCTTGATGATTGCTCTTTAAATTTGCACCTTGCGGATTCAACCATTAAAAAGCCAATGGGAAGGATCAATGATGTTCTTATTGTTGCAAATAGAAATTTGGTGCCCGTAGAGTTTATCGTTCTTGATATAGATTGCAATCTTTCTTGCCCTATTATTCTTGGTAGACCTTTCCTTAGAACGATTGGCGCGATTATTGATATGAAGGAAGGGAATATTAGATTCCAATTTCCATTAAAGAAAGTCATGGAGAACTTTTCAAGAAACAAAGTCAAATTACCTTATGAATCTATCATGCAGGCTACTTATGAATTTAGTGCCAAAGAGGGCACTCGTTAGATCTATCTTTGCTTTTATGCCTAGCTAGGGGCGTTAAACGATAGCGCTAGTTGGGAGGCAACCCAATTTTCTTTATGTTGTTTGTTTTTTTCTCATGTTTAGTAATAAATCTTGCATCTACCTTCTGTTTAGATGTGTTTTTATCTTTTAATTAGTGTTTGTGCCAAGTGGAACCTATAGGATAACCTACGATGATAGTTGATTTGATTCTGCTGAAAAACAGAAACTTTGCACGCACGAATATAATTTTGTTAAATCACAGGAACGTGATTTTGCATTGATTCTTTTTTGCTTATGTTCAATAAACAAATTGTCCAGGACTTACTATTTTGGTAGGATTTTTAGAGTTCCATAAGTTTGCATTAGTTACAGATTGCTACAGACTGTTCTGTTTTTGATAGATTCTGTTTTTCGTGTGTTGTTTGCTTATTTTGATGCATCTATGGCTAGTAAAATAGTTTATAAACCATAGATAAGTTGGAATACAGTAGGTTTAACACCAAAATAAATAAATAATGAGTTTATTATAGTACCTTATGTGGTGGTTTTGTTTTCTTTCACTAATGGAGCTTATAAGATTTCCTGTTGAGTTTTGTGTTGTGAAGTTTTCAAGTTTTGGGTAAAGCTTTTATGGACTATGGAATAAAGGGTGGCAAGAGCCTAAGCTTGGGGATGCCCAAGGCACCCCAAGATATTCAATAATGGCCAAAAGACTAAGCTTGGGGATGCCCCGGGAAGGCATCCCCTCTTTCGTCTTCGTTCATTGGTAACTTTACTTGGAGCTATATTTTTATTCGCCACATGATATGTGTCTTGCTTGGAGCATCGTGTATTATATTAGTCTTTGCCTTTTAGTTTACCACAATCATCCTTTCTTTACACACCTTTTTGGAGAAGCCTATTTGATTAGAATTTGCTAGAATACTCTATGTGCTTCACTTATATCTTTTGAGCTTGATAGTTTTTGCTCTAGTGCTTCACTTATATATGTTAGAGCACGGTGGTGTCTTAATTTTGAAGAAATTTCTAGTCTCTCATGCTTAACTTATATCTTTTTGAGATTGTTTTAGAAAAGCATGGTATTTTCTATGGTTACAAAGTTGGTCTTAGAATGATGATCATCCAAGTTGGGTATAATAAAAACTATCATAGAAAAAGAATTGGATGCTATGAGCAATTTGATGCTTGATAATTGTTTTGAGATTTAAAGGTAGTAATGTTAGGGTCATGCTAGTGGGTAATTATGAAATTGAGAAATACTTTTGTTGAAGTTGGCAAGTCTCGTATCATGCACGTATGGTAAAAGTTGTGTGACAAATTTGTTGCATGAGGTGCTCTTTTGATTGTCTTCCTTATGAGTGGCAGTCGGGGACGAGCGATGGTATTTTCCTACCAATCTATCCCTCTTGGGGCATGCGTAGTAGTACTTTGCTTCGAGGGCTAAGTAGACTTTTGCAATAAGTATATGAGTTCTTTTTGACTAATGTGAGTCCATGGATATACGCACACTCATCTTTCCACTTTGCTAGCCTTTATTATTACCGCGCAACTTTCCCCGGTATCATAAACCCCTTATTTACCTTCCTCAAAACAGCCACCATACCTACCTATTATGGCATTTCCATATCCATTCCGAGATATATTGCCATGCAACTTTCCACCGTTCCATTTATTATGACACGTTCCATCATTGTCATATTGCTCTTTGCATGATCATATAGTTGACATCGTATTTGTGGCAAGGCCACTTTCATAATTTTCATACATGTCGCTCTTGATTCATTGCATATCCCAGTACACCTCCGGAGGCACTCATATAGATTCATATATTGTTCTAGCTTTGAGTTGTAATTCTTGAGTTGTAAATCCATAAAAGTGTGATGATCTTCATTATTAGAGCATTGTCCTAGTGAGGAAAGGATGATGAAGGCTATGATTCCCCCACAAGTCGGGATGAGACTTCGGACTTTACAAAAAAAATAGAAAGTATTCCTCGAAGAAAAAAATGAGAAAAGAAAAAATAGAAAGGCCAAAAAGAAAAAAAAAGAAAGGCCAAAGAAAAAAAGGAAGAAAGAAAAAAAAGAGAAAAAAGAGAAAATAAAATGAGAGAAAAAGAGAGAAGGGACAATGCTACTATCTCTTTTTCCACACTTGTGCTTCAAAGTAGCACCATGATCTTCATGATAGAGAGTCTCCTATGTCGTCACTTTCATATACTAAGTGAGAATTTTCATTATAGAACTTGGCTTGTATATTCCAATGATGGGCTTCCTCAAAATGCCCTAGGTCTTCGTGAGCAAGCAAGTTGGATGCACACCCACTTAGTTTCTTTTGTTGAGCTTTCATATATTTATAGCTCTAGTGCATCCGTTGCATACTCACATTGATATCTATTAATGGGCATCTCCATATAGCCCGTTAATAGGCCTAGTTGATGTGAGACTATCTTCTCCCTTTTTGTCCTCACAACCACCACCATATACCACCATAGTGCTATGTCCATTGCTTACGCTCATGTATTGCGTAAGAGTTGAAAAAGCTGAAGCGCGTTAAGAAGTATGAAACAATTGCTTGGCTCGTCATCGGGGTTGTGCATGATGGGAGTATTTTGTGTGATGAAAATGAAGCATGGCCTAACTATATGATTTTGTAGGGATAAGCTTTCTTTGGCTATGTTATTTTGATAGGACATGATTATTTGTTAGTATGCTTTGAAGCATTATTATTTTTATGTTTTATAAGCTTTTATTTTGAATCATTTGGATCTGAACATTCATGCCACAATAAAGAAAACTACATTGAGAATTATGCTAGGTAGCATTCCACATCAAAAATTTCTTTTTTATCATTTACCTACTCGAGGACGAGCAGGAATTAAGCTTGGGGCTGTTTGATACATCTCCAACGTATCTATAATTTTTTGTTGTTCCATGCTATTATATTACCCCTTTTGTATGTTTATGGGCTTTATTTTACACATTTATATCATTTTTGGAACTAACCTACTAACCGGAGGCCCAGCCCATATGGCTGTTTTTTTTGCCTATTTCAGTATTTCGAAGAAGGGTATATCAAATGGAGTCCAAACGGAATGAAACCTTCGGGAGCGTGATTTTTGGAATGAACGTGATCCAGAGGACTTGGAGTGCAAGTCAAGAAGCAGCCTTGGCCCCACGAGATAGGAGGCCGCGCCCCCCCCCTATAGGGCGCGCCCCCTGTCTCGTGGGCCCCTCGGGCGGCCACCGACGTACTTCTTCCTCCTATATATACCTACGTACCCCTAAAACATCCAGGGGCACCACGTAACACAATTTCCACCACCGTAACCTTCTATATCCGCGAGATCCCATCTTGGAGCCTTCACCGGCACTCTGGCGGAGGGGGAATCGACCATGGAGGGCTTCTACATCAAAATCCTTGCCCCTCCGATGAGTTGTGAGTAGTTTACCACAGACCTACGGGTCCATAGTTATTAGCTAGATGGCTTCTTCTCTCTTTTTTGATCTCAATACAATGTTCTCCCCCTCTCTTGTGGAGATCTATTCGATGTAAACTCTTTTTTGCGGTGTGTTTGTCTAGATTCGATGAATTGTGGGTTTATGATCAAGTTTATCTATGAATAATATTTGAATCTTCTCTGAATTCTTTTATGTATGATTGAGTTATCTTTGCAAGTCTCTTTGAATTATCAGTTTGGTTTGGCCTACTAGATTGATCTTTGTTGCCATGGGAGAAGCGCTTAGCTTTGGGTTCAATCTTGCGGTGTCCTTACCCAATGACAGAAAGGGTTGCAAGGCACGTATTGTATTGTTGCCATCAAGGATAACAAGATGGGGTTTATATCATATTGCTTGAGTTTATCCCTCTACATCATGTCATCTTGCTTAATGCGTTACTCTGTTCTTATGAACTTAATACTCTAGATGCAGGCAGGAGTCGGTCGATGTGTGGAGTAATAGTAGTAGATGCAGGCAGGAGTCGGTCTACTTGTTATGGACGTGATGCCTATATACATGATCATGCCTAGATAATCTCATAACTATGCGCTTTTCTATCAATTGCTTGACAGTAATTTGTTCACCCACCGTAATACTTATGCTATCTTGAGAGAAGCCTCTAGTGAAACCTATGGCCCCCGGGTCTATCTCTTATCATATTTGCTTTCAATCTACTTTTACTTGCATTTATTACTTTTTGCATCTATATTATAAAATACCAAAAATATATTTATCTTATCATACTATCTTTATTAGATCTCACTTCCGCAAGTGGCCGTGAAGGGATTGACAACCCCTTTATTGCGTTGGTTGCGAGTTCTCAGTTTGTTTGTGTAGGTGCGTGGGACTTTTGAGGATCCTCCTACTGGACGGATACCTTGGTTCTCAAAAACTAAGGGAAATACTTACGCTACTATTGCTGCATCACCCTCACCTCTTCGAGGAAAAACAACGCAAGCTCAAGACATAGCAGTCGCCCCCCTGAATTTCAATTTCTGGCCAGTTGATTCCCAATTAATGGAAGCATTCCCTGGTGTAACAGGTGCTAGTACACCTATTATGCCAGGGAAGTTGTGCCTCGATGTTTATCTTAGGGGCGTGTGGGGGCCTAGAGCTACTGGCGCCCGATTTGGAGGTCGGGCGGGATTAAAGGGAAGGCCTGGGGGCGCTGCCAAGCACGACGGTGGTGTGAGGTCGAGGGGAGGGCGGGGCGACGGAGGCAGGGGTCTGGGCAGATGGTCACTGGCGGTTCGAGAAAGATCGTCAACGGTGACTAGCGGGAGGTAGACGAAGGCCATCTACCTGTTCCTTATAGATCAGACAGTTCACTAAAAAAATTGACTGACCTATTTATTTTAAGTCGACTGTTATCTTAGATATGACCACATGCATGTGGTGGTGTGCTGGAGGAGTACCCGCATTTCCTGTGCTCATATATTACAAAATCATACGGAGTAGAATCTAATTTTGTTTGCCGTGCAATGTTGTAGAGCTATCATATGTCTCCTGTCATTTATTTTTCAGCCACCTGCTATCTGCTACTTTTACATTGCACTAGTTCTGCACACACTTCACCCATACTCTCACTATTGTGTTTTTATGCAAGGGTATTTCAGAGTCTGCCTCGAGAGGCGCAACAAAGAAAAGAGAGAAGTCATGCCAGCTTTCTTCGCGGGTAGGCACGACACTTTACAGCACTATAAAGGGTGCAGTGTCAGCAGATACAGGCGGTAAACATAGCTCTGGGGTTGATGACTTCGCTCGCAATGAACCACCATCCCAGGTGCTTGCTTTAACTTCGCGGTGTCATATGTGGTTGCATGTTCCATATGATGTCTAGCTTGTATTTGAAAGGCCGAAGTTGGTCTTTATTAAGATAAGGAAAGATATTTTTTACATGAACCACCATCCCGTGAGCACCAGAAGACAAATAGCTAGTCAGGGCACTGACCGAACTAGTGACAAGCCCAACAAATACAGGCATCACCTGGAAGCCAACTAAAAAGCCGCGATGGTGGTGAAGCAGCCCGCCTCCCACCAGGCTCTCAAGTCCTAGATGATCATGCTCACCATAGCCGGATGTATAGCTTGTATTGCTTCCAATTTGGTTAAATTGCATCTGCTTAGCTTACACATTATACCTTTGAATATGACATGCCTTTCTGTTTTTGGTACATACTAGTACATCTATGTATTAACCATGTTCTTACATCAAACTAATGTTCTCGTGTATCCCTCATCAATCACTTATGATGAGGCAGTCAGGCAAGTGGACTACTCCTCATTTAAAGAATGCAGCGTCAGCCTCCCGACATGATTCTCAAGAAACAGCAAGGCTAGATGAAGATAGTGAACATAGCTCTATAGTGGATTACCGCATTTCCCCTACACTAGCATCGCATGTGCTTGCTCTAACTTGGCAGCATGATATGTGGTTGCATGTTGCATATGGTGTCTAGATTGTAATTCTTCCAATCTGGTTAAACTGCATGTGCTATTCTGCTTAGCTTATACATTATACCTGTTAATGTGACATGCCTTCCTATATTTAGTACATAGTACATCTGTCTATTAAGCATGTCCTTACATAAAACTATTGTTTTTTTGTATCCCGCATCAATCAATATGACGAGACACCTTTAGTATATGCAGTGCGATATTAGTTGCATCTTTCATATGATTTATAGCATCTTGCCGCTTCTAATTTGTTGAAATTCCATTTATGATGGGACACTTTTAACTTGGCAGAGTCATATTGGTTGCATCTTTCATGTGGTGTCTAGCTTGCATTGCTTCTTATTTGTTGGAATGGTTTCTGCTTAGTTTACACAAACATTTGTGAACATGCCATGCCATCCTGTTTTTCGTACATATTCCATCCTGGTATCATGTGTTTGCCTTACATCAAAATAGTGATTTTCAGTATCATGCATGAATGAGTTCTAAAGAGAGAATTTTATTGCTTTTTCTTGTCGGTTTTACTTGACAATTCAAAATCAATAAAGCGGAAGGAAGTTAGCAAGGCAGCGGATAAAGGTGATCCTTCCAAATATAGGTCCTCTACAGTTTCTACTCCTCCACCCCCAAGATGGTTTCCAAGACAACACATGCATAGACACTCAACAAAGCTGTGTTTATGATGAGCACGTCTCTCCTAGTGCACCATCACCGGTGCTCCCTCTAACTTGGCACTGTTATATGTGGTTGCATGTTATGTGTGATGTCTAGCTTGTATTGCTTCTAATTTTGTTGAATTCCATCTGCTTACTTTACACATTATACTTGAATAAGACACGTGTTCCTGTTTCTAGAACATACAATATCTGTCTATCACACCATGTTCTTACATCAAATTACTACTGTTGTGTAACCTGCAACAATCACTTATCATAAGACACGTTTGACTTGGTGTGATATAGGTTACATCTCGCATTCTTTTCTAGCTTGTACTACTAATTTGTTGAAATGGCACTTATGACGAGACAGTTTTAACTTGGTAGAGTGATATTCGTTGCATCTTTCATATGGTGTCTAGCTTTCATTGCTTCTAATTTGTTGAAATGATGAAGCTCTATGACAAATTTTGTAAGTTGGTCGTCCCTCATGTGCGCTCCGGGGTCTCGGTGATTTTCTGGCTGGATCGGTGGCAACTTAATAACGAGGTGGTTACCATGCAACAACGTTTCCCGAGGCTTCATTCTTTTGTGATTGATGACACGCTTACCATTAAGAATGTGATGGAGCTGCCTGACCTGAACGACAATTTTCACCTGCCTTTATCAGTTGAAGCTTTTGAGGAATTCAATCAGCTTCAGGCTATAATGCCTCTGATAAATTTGCATGAGGGAGATAGTGATTTCTTGAAATGGCCTTCAAAAACTGGGGATTATCAATCCAGGATATACTATTTGTCTTGTTTTTCTGAAGTTGTGGCTGATCCTATTTTTGGGTGGATCTGGAAATGTTCTTGCACTCTCAAGCTCAAGGTGTTTGGCTGGCTTCTTTTGATGGACCGTCTAAATACTAGGGATATGATGCAGCGACGACATTGGATTATCCAGGATGATACTTGTGCCATTTGCTTCTCAGGTTTGCATGAAGATAGAGCTCATCTCTTCTTTGCTTGCAACTTTAGCCAACGTGTCTAGAATTATTTGGGCATCTCATGGAATGTTCAACCTAACCAGACTACTTTTGAAATGGCTTGTGCGTCCAGGAAGGATTTTGGTCAGCCGTTTTTCACTGAGGTAGTCTTTACGGCTACTTGGAATATTTGGACCCAAAGGAATGGAAGGATCTTCATAAATGAGTTGCCCACTTTCAGAGCTTGGAGGAGGAATTTTATTCATGATATTTCTCTCTTAGCTCATAGAATCAAGTGTAAATATAGAGATAGACTAACCGCTTGGATAGCTTCCTTACACTAATCCCTCCCTGTAAGTAGTCTTTTCTTTTGTTCCCCTTTGTAATTTGATACTGTTCCCATATTATTTTAAATAAAGGGCTGTGAGGCTGTTGCCTTGCAGTACATAGTCAAAAAAATTTGTTGAAATGCCTTCTCCTTAATTTACACATCATAAGCTGTAAATATGCAATGCTGTGAATATGCAATGGCACTAATGACGAGAGACCTCTAACTTGGTAGTGTGATGTTGTTTGCATCTTGCATATGATTTATTTCTTGTACTGCTTCACATTTGTTTAAACGTCATTTATGATGAGACACTGTTAACTTGGCAGAGCGATATTTGTAGAATCTTTCATATGGTGTCTACCTTCCATTGCATTGCTTCTAATTTCGTGAAATGTCTTACCTTACTTTACACATCATAGTTACGGTTATCTCTTACGTCCCGTTTTCATACATATTACATCCTCCTATGATGTGGTTGTCTAACATCAAAGTTCAGTTAAATGCGCATCACGCATCAATTTGTTACGAAGATCTAAGTTGTTATTCGTTTTTCTTGTAAACTTGACTTAACATGGCACAGAGAAAGAGGAAGAAATACTGAGAATGGCGAGGGAATGAGAAGCGGATGAATCCTGCAGATTCTGCTGATGCGATGGTGCAATAGAAGGTCAAAGTCCAGTAGATAATTCTACAAACAGGGTATCCCTTGCTACACGAGCTGCAAAAAAGCCAAACAGAAACAAATAGCTGCCACCAAACAAGCAGAGACAACCCTAGTTCTGGCAACACCTACCATAGTACTACCAGCTGCACGAGTTACTCGTGCGTCAACTGAGCTAGCAGCATGTTCCCAAGCTCCCTTGCCACCTGACACTACTTCCCAAGCACTCTTGACACAAGACGAGTTGGCAAGATCAGATGAACCTTGCGAGCTTCAGCAACAAGAAGGTAGTTGCTGCAGTCAAGTTACAGTTGCATGCTTCTTTATATGTAGTCTCACAGTTTGGTGTGCACTAACACTTCCTATGTTCGTTGTTGGACTAGCACCTAGGCGCAAGAGGAAACAAACATTAGGGATAATGCTCGATAAGTTAACTAAATCTAGAGGAGGAAGAAAGGAGATCTGTTTTGAGGAAGGTTTAAAAAGGCCAAGTGATGCTACAGAGTCAGCCAATTAGTATCAGAGGCAGCGATTGCCGTTAGGTGTCATGTATGTGTCCTCCCAACATGGATTCAGTAAAGGAATGAAAAAGACGAAACCCAGTTCAACACCTTCCTCGACCATTTATCTGTAAGTATGGTTATGTATGGAAACTAGTAATATTGTCTTCCTCTGTCCCATAGTTTCTAGGTTGCTGATAATGAGACTCCCATAATTTTCAACAGATGAGGTTCAAGTTGGATAGCCAAGATGATGCAACCAGACAAGCTTGCACCCATGTTTTCAAGTCTGCTCTGCGACAGTATCGGTATAACTTGAGGAAAACTCACTTTGAAGGCATGGCTAACAGTGAACTTTCCCTAACATCTCCAGTGGAAAATATATCAGATGAATACTGGAGGGGCCTCGTTAAACACTGGTCCGATCCGATGTATCAGGTACATTATATTTATGTGATCAGATCACATGTTGAAGTTCTATTTATGCATGTGCCATACAAATCTATCTTCTTGTAGGTGAACTGTTCAAAGAACATGGCCAACCGTACGAAAGTGAAATTCCAACAAACGACAGGATCTCGTAGCTATATTGCACACTTCGAGGCTCTTGTAATTAGCTGTTGTTTCACTCTTTTCACTTTACCATATTATCAGATCTATATTGACTTGTTCCAAATGCAGAGGAAAGCCCGCAAGGACCGAAAAGTACCTAAACCAAATGCTGTGGAAATCTTCAAGGACTGTCACACCAGCAAGAATAAGGGCATGACTTCACCAGTCAAAGCCGCCGTTGTAAGTCCTTAATCCTCATGCCTTTTAACTACTACTTACTCTGACTTGTGCCTTGAACTGCATGGTTTGCAGCCAATGTCTATTACTCTTTTCAATTTGTCGGCGTTCTGGGAACGGGGGTCCCCAGACTTGCCTGCCTGCGGCCTGCGGCGTGGCTCAAGAGGTGGCCCGGTACGGCCCGTCTTCATCAACTTAAGCTCAAGACCCTTGCGAGGGGCCAAGCCTCGCGGGGCGGACGATGCAAGGCTTCCTCAGGAGCAGCCTCACCAGGCAGGCTCGCGAGGAGGCGGAGAGATCAAGGCAAGGGTACCTCGCGAGGTGCTCGTGACACAAGCCATGACGATCGAGACCAGGCGAGCGCCAGGCGGGCACCAGCCTGCGCAGTGTCCTTGTTTCCTGTTTGGTGCAAAGGGGGCAAGGACAGGCGCGGAGTACTGAGGCATCAAGCAAAGGTTACCATTGCGGTGCAACGAGACCAAGACCAGTAGAGCAGCAGGAGATAGGTCACCGTGGAGCCCAAGACGGCGTCATCGCCAGTGCCTTTGGCAGCCGAAGACCAACTTTAGTCAGGATAACTGGTACTAGATGTTCCCCTTCAAAATGATCGTTGTTGGCGCCCTTCCCGCTCAATATTTGGGAAGAGGACCAGGGCTTTATAAATAGAGATAGCCACCACAGTAGAGGGAGGACCCGGTCGAGTTCTCATCAGACCTAGAGGCAATCGAACTCACCCAAGTAGTTCACAGCACCAGCCCAAGGACACCTCTCACGAGGCTATTCTTCCCCTTGTACTGTTCATCATCAGCCCCTGAGGCAATCCACCACACCACACACTGGAGTAGGGTATTACACCACAACGGTGGCCCGAACCAGTATAAATCTTGTGTCCCTCGTGTTGTTCATCATGTAGCTTAGATTCTCAGCGAGACGTTAGGGCATGGATTGGTAGGGGAAAGATCTTCGCGCGTACCCCAGAGTTCGAACCTTAAGGGTTTTGCCGGAACCCCACATCCGACATTTGGCGCGCCAGGTAGGGGTGCGCCGGAATCTTTATTCTGCTGTTCCATGTTCGATCGCTAGTCGTGTCCATGGCTGACGCTCGCCGGGCTCGCGCCGAGCGTCGGGCTACTCTCGCCGCCCACGTCGCCCAGACGGCTCCCATCGGTGGGCCTCCCCGTCGTTCCCCGTCACTTGCCGCCCACGCTGCCACCAGCCTGGCGGGGAACGAGCAGCAGGCGTCGTTGTTGCATCCCTCGGTGCGGCGGGAAGGCCGCACCGCCACCCCGTCGCTGACTCCAGCTAGTTCGTCGTTGCACGCCCATCGCGCTCCCATGGACGCGCATGCCGTGTTGCTCCTGGCACGTGAGCTCCTGCACTACAGTCCCGTCGACGACCTCTATGAGGAGTGGCCCACTTGCATCACCGAGCTCGTCAGCGCCGCAGGGGGCTCCCCTGCACCGTCCCTCTCGCTGCCTCGCCCTCCGTCCTGCGCGGGTGATGTAGCTCAGGAGGTGCCTCTGCCACCTCCTCCCCAAAAAGGTGCCCGGGCTCCAAGGCGCGCGGCCCCTGGACGAGACCCACCGCGTCCAGCGCCCGCGCGACAAGAAAGGAGCTGCCAAGAAATCCCTCGTCCCCAAGAAGGTGCTCGCGTGCTTCCTGCACCGGCACATCATGACCGGATCCCTGCGCCAGCACGTCAAGACCACGCGTTGCCCCTGGTGGTAGCACACGGGAATCCCCAGGAGCAAGCCCGGTGTCGGTGTCAAAACCGGCGGATCTCGGGTAGGGGGTCCCGAACTGTGCGTCTAGGCGGATGGTAACAGGAGACAAGGGACACGATGTTTTTTACCCAGGTTCGGGCCCTCTCGATGGAGGTAAAACCCTACTCCTGCTTGATTGATATTGATGATATGGGTAGTACAAGAGTGGATCTACCACGAGATCAAGGAGGCCAAACCCTAGAAGCTAGCCTATGGTATGATTGTTGTAATGGTTGTGTTGTCCTACGGACTAAAACCCTCCGGTTTATATAGACGCCGGGGAGGGCTAGGGTTACACAGAGTCGGTTACAATGGTAGGAGATCTACATATCCCTATTGCCAAGCTTGCCTTCCACGCCAAGGAAAGTCCCATCCGGACACGGGACGAAGTCTTCAATCTTGTATCTTCATAGTCTTGGAGTCCAGCTGACGATGATAGTCCGGCTGTCCGGACACCCCCTAGTCCAGGACTCCCTCAGTAGCCCCCGAACCAGGCTTCAATGACTACAAGTCCAGCGCGTATATAGTCTTCGGCGTTGCAAGGCGGGTTCCCCTTTAAGTTCCATGTACCTGCCGAACAGTGTCCGACTCCTTTGTAAACGTTGCGCTCCTTGGCTTCCACGCCCAATAATGCCCTTCTTCCACGCGTCGCACGAATGCGAAAAGCTAGGGTATCTTTTATGTTTTACCCCCTAGTTGCGCAAATAATCTGCCTATAAGAGAGGCAAGAATCCAGATCCAAATCACACCATCTTCCTTCCGCGAGTACTCATCGGAGCGCCTCTAACAAAAAATCCATTCCACCATGGACCATCGACACGGATCCTCCTCTCACGCTCCCAGCCCTCTGCCAGGAGATTGGAGGAGATGTTCTGTCCCTCACAGCGAGCTAGTGACGCTCCAAGCGGAGGGATATCTCCCTCCGGCCTTTATGGTTCCGGTTCGAGCCGGGCTGGCCACCTACAGAGGTGGGTAGCAAGCGGAGGCTACCCCAAGTCCCAACAAAGGGGAGCGGTATGCTTCGTCCCCTATCTGATAAGCGGGCTCGGATTTCCTGTACATTCGTTCCTCTGCGGGCTCCTGGAGTTCTACGGACTCCAACTCCATCACCTCACGCCAGCCTTGATTCTTCATATCGCGGGCTTCGTAGCTCTTTGCGAGCTATTTATGGGCATCGAGCCCCATTTTGCGCTGTGGAAGAGGTTATTTTGCCTCGTACCCCGCTCTCACGAGGGGTCCATATATCAAGTGGGCGGTGCCGAAATATGGCGCATCGTCGGGACCGGATATCCATCTGGAACCCCTAAGAAGGCGTCCAAAGACTGGCCTTCCGAATGGTTTTACGTAGAAGACGCTCCGCTGCCGGACCCTGTTCGGATCGGCCCCCCGGAGTTCAGCAATGCCCCTCTGAAGAAACGTCTGAGTTGGCGTCCGCGGAGCCCCCATCTGGAGGAGGACAAGAGCGTCCATTATTTGATGGGCCGGATAAGGTTACTGGCCCATTCCGGACTGACCATGATCGCGATCATGGCCACGTGCATCATCGCGAAGTGCAGCCGCTGCGATCGAGGCCACCCATGTGGGAGTTCAACGGAGAGAATGATGCCACTCGTCATGGCCGCCAAGGGCCGGGATTGGCCGAAGACCTGGTGAAGATTCTATCCGGCCTGTACAAGGGGGAGAAGGAGGACTTCCTCCAGACGAGCCCATTGAATGGGTTTTCCATGAACAACCCTCGAAGCTGGGTAAGTGGACGTTTATTTATCCGACCCACGCTTCCAAATTTAAGTACCTTTACGGTTTTTACGCAGGATCTGCGCCGGACTGTGGAGAGCATACATTGCCCAGCTCCACAGCCCGAGGATCCAGAAAGATCCCTTAATCCGTCCTCCAAAGAGGATCCGGATATAAAGGTGGAGCTAATTGATGGGGTGTTTCACCAGCTCGGCAAGGATAATGCTCTGGTCGCCATTACGGCGGACTACCCCGGCCTATCTCCGGCTCCCTAGGTGATTGTGACCGAAGTCCCGACACCATTATTTTTGTCCTGGTGTATTTCTGATCACCGTATACAATGGTGTCTCGCAGGAGGTACCTTCAAGGCAGGAAGCCGAACTCGCGACGACTGGCCAACAAGGGTCAGTCCGGCCCAGCAGGCGGAAGAGGAGTGCGGTGCGGATTGAAATGTCGCTGCAACGGTATGGCTCGCTGTTATACTTTAGGACAAAGTTCCTAGGAAGTGTTTGAATGCTCATGACTTTTGCAGGAGAAAGAGCGCCCGCCGGCCTGTGGGCGTAGGGGTTGCCCACCCGGCCTCTGCCAGCCAGGTTCCAACACTTGGCCAGGAGGGGGAGGCGAACGCAAGGCACGAGCCGGATACTCCTCCAACGGAGGATACCGGCAGACTGTCCGCCACCCGGTCTGAGGTGGAGAGCGCCATGAACCATAGGCGCCGCCGAACAGTTCTTCGTGACGCGTGCTTCTCCCCCGAGGCATTGAATGCCTTTAATGCGGGGGACACGTACCTTCGTGCTGCTCAAGATGGTTTGACCAGAGCCAAGGAGCAGTATGTAAAGGACATACGGGTAAGAGGTTTTAATGGTTATATATGCCAGTAGCCCCCGAGACTTAAAATAGTTAAAATAACTGATTTAAGGATCATATAATTTGCAGGATCTTACAGATAAGAATGCCCAGTTGTCCTAGGAGCTGCAAGAGCCCAACTTGAGGCCGCACTTGCTGCCGCAGGAGGAGACGCAGAGACCCCTCTTGGTAACACCGTATTTTAAAAAGATAAGTGGTGTACGGCGTGTGTGTAAATCTGACACTGATATTGCAGATGTTGCCAGACTGGATCCGGACAAGCAACACCTACTACGCCAGCTGAAGGCAGGCGAGAGGGTGCTGATGAAGGTGCAGCAGGAGAGGAATAAACTCCAGGATGCCCACACCCAGCTTGGAGAGGAGCTGAAAGGTGTTCGGGCCGAGCTGTCTGGCTCCGTGAAGGAGAATCAGCGGCTTCGTTGCGGCATCTATAGTAAGTGCTTGAGCGAACTCCTTTGAAAAGAAGAGTTCGGAGAGGAAGTCAATTGACAGAAATATGTCTGTATGTGTGCTCACAGGTCGCCCTTCGGAGGAGATGCCCGTATCAACGGGTGATCAACTTCCCAAGCTGGTGCAACTGCTCGAACGAGTTCGGCAGGCGATGAGCGGCGTCGTCTAGGCTTTATGGTCGTCCCTCTCCCTACCCGTGGGCCTTGGAGAGCTTGCGGAGAAGCTTCAGGGAGCGCGGCAGCGCTTCCGCTTGTGGAAGGTATCTGCCTGCCGTCAAGGTGCCAGGGAGGTCTGGGCCATGGTGAAGACGCGGTACAAGAAGGCGGATCCAAACCACATGGCCGAGGTCGGACCAGTGGGGCCCGATGGGAAGGAGATCCCTGTGAGCTTAGTGTACGGCCAAGTAGAGTTGGCCGCTAAATATTCCCAACGGGACTGTAAATTAGACAACCTATTAGACGGGATTGAGGATGAATACAGTCAGTCAATTTGATAATGTATTTAAAATGACATGTAAAATGCCGTCTAGCCGGATTGTAGATCGTTTGTCTTTGCCGACCTTTTCGCTTCAACCTCGGGACCCTAGAGTCCGGAGTGTGTCCCAATACCTTCTCGGCTAAGAAACAACCGGGGCATGCATGGAGACCAGGCGTAGGGGTCATTAGTGCTTTATCGGACAAGTGCCCAACTAGTTCTGTTATATTACCTGGTTAGTAAGAAACATCTTCCAGGGAGAATAGTTCCATTAAGGGTTCCTTTCCCTAGGAGGCATGCCCTAAAGAGCATGTCCGGACTGCGAAAAGAGCAGGAAAACATCTGGGGGCAGATAAATAAATAGGTAAAAATCATCTTTTAAGTCACCGACCGAATATTCCCTTAAGAACGCTAGCTTTCGGCTTCACCCAGTCTGAGGTACACATCCGGCTGACCCGGCAGTAACAATCGTAGAGGTGCTCCCTTTACCTCCTAGCCAAACAATCGGGAACGTAGGGGTAAGCACAGGAGCCAGGCAACCCAGCTTGGCCAAAACTTAAGTCATATCGATGCATATAATGGTGAATAAAAGGTACATGTGGAAGTTTGACACATGTGTTGGGCATGAAGCCCGTATAAGTAAGCTTCGGTAAAAAGCCCCGGGTATAATGAGTGCGGATAGCACATCAAGTGTGTGCGAACAATGCGCAAGTAGGCCTTTAAGGGCTTTTATGAAAAGGGTGATAGAAGAGAGAGAACAGAAAGACAACTGAAATGTAAAAAAATTGGACGGGGGAGGGAGACGAACTCTTAGTCCGGCGCTAGGCATAGAATCGTCGGAGGCGGGCTGTGTTCCATGGGTTTGGCTCGAGTCAGTTATCCGATGCATTTCGCAGACGGTACGCTCCGCCGGTCAGGACTTGATCGATGATGAAGGGGCCCTCCCATTTGGGTTTGAGCTTGTCCTTTTTCTTGTCCGGCAGGCGTAGAACTTCTCTGCTTTGGTATCTTCGAGCCTGCTATTGATGGAATGTGGAACGAGCCTTGGCGACGTCGCGTTCTTCCTCCAATGCGTCCAAGCTGTCCTGCCGATCCAACTCGGCTTCACTTTCTTCGTACATGCGCACTCGAGGTGAGTCATGAATGATGTCGCAGGGCAGAACTGCCTCTGCGCGTATACCATAAAGAATGGTGTGAATCCGGTAGTACGGTTGGGCGTGGTCCGCAGCCCCCAGAGTACGGAGTCGAGCTCCTCTACCCAGTGCGTGTCAGATTTTGTAAGGGACCGCACTAGTCTAGGCTTGATGCCGCTCATTATTAGACCATTTGCTCGTTCCACTTGACCGTTGGTTTGGGGATGATAGACTGAAGCGTAGTCGAGCTTAATGCCCATTTTTTTGCACCATGATTTAACCTCATCAGCCGTGAAGTTCATGCCGTTATCGGTAATGATGCTATGGGGGACACCATAACGGTGTACTACCCCGGATATAAAGTCTATCACTGGTCCGGACTTTGCCGTTTAAACTGGCTTGGCCTCTATCCATTTGGTGAATTTATCCACCATGACCAATAGGTACCTTTGCTTGTGGATTCCCCCTTTGAGGGGTCCAACCATGTCAAGCCCCGGACATGACGGCTAGGTAATGGGTATAGTTTTGAGGCGGTGGGTGGCATATGGCTCGATTAGCAAAGAGGCGACAAGCAGCGCATCTTTGGACTAAGTCTGAGCATCTGCCGGGCCGTCGGCCAATAAAATCCTGTACGAAAGGCCTTGCCTACAAGGGCCCGAGCTGCGGCATGGTGTCCGCCTAGTCCGGCATGAATTTCAGCCAGAAGGTTTCGCCCTTCCTCTTCGAAGATACACCTTTGAAGGACTCCGGTTGTGCTTTTCTTATACAGTTCTCCCTCGTGTACCTTGTAGGCTTTAGATTGCCGAACTATGCAGCGGGCCTCATTTGGGTCCTCAGGAAGTTCCTGCCTAATTAAGTAGGCTAGGAATGGCTCTACCCACGGGGCAATTACTGCCATTATTTCGTGGGCTGAAGGTGTTATTTCGTCGGCTGAGCCGCCGATTATGTTAGACTGTTCCGTGTTGGGTAATGCGGCTGCTTCCGGGTTGTTATTTCCGGACTCCTCTTCCCATAGTACGGATGGCTTAAAGAGCCGTTCCAGAAAGATGTTTGGGGGGACAGCGTCGCGTTTTGCGCCGATCGTGCGATCGTCGGCTGCTTGGTTATTATCTCGGGCTACATGGTGGAATTGAGCCCTTGAACCGGTGACATTTTTAGGACAGCGTTATGATAGGCTGCCATTTTTGGATCCTTGGCGTCAAAGTCTCCATTTACTTATGATATTGCGAGGTTTGAATCCCCGCGCACCTCTAGGCGTTGAATGCCCATGGAGATTGCCATCCGGAGGCCATGTAGGAGGGCCTCATATTCGGCCGCATTGTTGGAGTCCGTGTACATTATCTGAAGTACATATTGGACTGTATCCCCGGTTGGGGACGTCAATACGATGCCAGCCCCCAAGCCGGCCAACATTTTGGAGCCGTCAAAATGCATAATCCAGTTGGAGCATGCGCACACTCTTTAGGGAGTTCGGCTTTAGTCCATTCGGCGACGAAGTCAGCTAAGACTTGCGACTTTATAGCTCACCGAGGTTTATAATTTATATCGAATGGTAAGAGCTCAATAGCCCATTTTGCAATCCTGCCTGTCGCGTCGCGGTTGTTTATAATGTCGTTGAGGGGCACTTCGGTGGCCACTATTATCGAACACTCTTGAAAGTAGTGTTAGAACTTCCGGGATGCCATGAACACCACATACGTAATCTTTTGATAATGCGGGTACCGGGACTTGCAGGGAGTTAAGACAGTGGATACGTAGTACACTGGTTTTTGAAGAGGGAATTTGTGCCCTTCTGTTTCTAGTTCGACGACGAGTACCGCGCTTACAACTTGATGTGTTGCCGCGATGTATAATATCATTGGTTCGCCCAGGTTAGGTGTGGCCAGGACCGGATTTGTTGCCAATATGGCTTTGATTTCTTCGAGTCCGGCAGTGGCAGCATCCGTCCACTTGAAGTGTTCGGTGCGCCTGAGGAGGCGATAGAGGGGTAATGCCTTTTCTCCCAAGCGGGAGATAAAGCGGCTTAGAGCCGCCATGCATCCAGTCAATTTTGTATTTGTTTGAGGTCCTTGGGGATATCCAGCTGTGACAGAGCTCGGATCTTGGCTGGGTTAAGCTTCAATTCCTCTACGGATACAATGAAGCCCAGAGCTTTCCGGTGATGCGCCAAAAACGCATTTTCCGGATTCAGCTTGATGTCATATGCTCGGAGGTTGTCGAATGTGAGCCTCAAATCGTCTACTAGAGTTTCGGCGTGTTTGGTTTTGACGACTCGTCGTCTCGTATGCCTCTACCGTTTTGCCGATCTGGGTTGCGGACATATACGAATCATGCGCTGATATGTTGCGCCGCGTTTTTAAGTCCGAAGGGCATCGTGTTGAAGCGAAATGGTCCATATGGAGTAATGAATGCCGTTGCGGCTTGGTGCCTTCCGCCATCTTGATTTGATGGTAGCGGAATATCGTCAAGGAAGCACAATGAATCGTGCCCTCTGATGAGCATCGATTATTTGGTCGATCTTGGGGGAGGAAGGATCCTTTAGGCAGGCCTTGTTGAGGTCTTTAAAATCAACACATAGGCGCCAGGATTTGTCCTTCTTTGGTACCATTACCAGGTCTGCTAGCCAGTCCGGATGTTTGATGTCTCTGATGAATCCGACTTCTAGTAATTTGGCCAGCTCTTCTCCCATTGCCTGTCTTTTGGGTTCGGAAAATCGCCGAAGAGCCTGTTTGACTGGCTTGAATCCTTTTAGGATGTTTAGGCTGTGTGTTGCGAATCTGCGTGGGATTCCTGGCATATCTTAAGGGTGCCAGGCAAAGATGTCCCAATTTTCCCGAAGGAATTCTCGCAGTGCGGCGTCTACATCAGGGTTCAACTGTGCCCCGATGGAGGCCGTCTTTGTTGGGTCCGTTGGGTGGACTTGGAATTTGACTATTTCGTCCGCTGGTTTGAAAGAGGTGGACTTGGATCTCTTATCGAGTATCACGTCGTCCCTATTTACCGTAGAGCGCAGCGCGGTGAGTTCTTCTGCCGCTAGGGCTTCGGATAGTGCCTCCAGGGCTAATGTGGCAGTCTTGTTTTTGGCGCGGAGTGCTATGTCCGGATCACTAGCGAGAGTGATTGTTCAACTGGGCCCGGGCATCTTAAGCTTCATGTACCCGTAATGGGGTATGGCTTGAAAAATTGTGAATGCCTCCCGTCCTAATATAGCAAGATATCCACTGCTGAACGGGGCCACTTGGAACATGACTTCTTCGGACCTGTAATTGTCGGGCGAGCCGAACACCACATCAAGTGTGATTTTTCCTGTGCAGCGCGCTTCCCGGCTGGGGATTATTCCTTTGAAGGTTGTGCTGCTTCGCTCAATGCGGCTCCAGTCTATTTCCATTTTTTGAAGAGTTTCCTCGTAAATGAGGTTTAGTCCGCTGCCGCCATCCATGAGTACCTTGGTAAGACGAAAGCCGTCCACTATCTGACTGAGGACCAATTCAGCAGGTGCTCGGGCTATTCGGAATTTAGGTTCGTTGCTGGCGTTGAAGGTGATGGTCGTATCGCTCCATGGATTAGTTTTTGCTACTTGGTAGACTTCGGCAAGGCTGCGGATTGTTCGTTTCCGCATATTATTTGATGCATAAGTCTCAAAGACTGTTGATACCGTACTTGTATTGTTGGAGTGGTTTTCTGGGGCTAGAAGCTCCTCGCCACTTTTGGCCACCTGCCGCAGTATCCAACATGCTCGAAGGCTATGTGTCGGGGTGGCGCCTTCTGTACTGTGAATTTTACAGGGTCTGCTAAGCCATCCCTCCAGTATATTTCCGTGCCCTTTATGGGGTTTTTGCTTTTTGCTTTTTGTACCTAGTGCCTGAGTGTAATGCACCCTTTTGTTGCGGACTAGGGTTGTATCCGGGGCCGGATTGTCCCAAAACTTAGTTTTGGTTTTCCGGAAACTCTCCATCGCACAGTATTTTCGTACTATGGACGCCAGGTCGGCGAAGCATGTAATTTCACGACGGCTGACGGCGTTCAAGATTCCCTCGTCCGTGCAATTATTGCAGAAAATTGAAATTGCCTTTTCCTCTCGACAGTCCTTTATCCTGTCCATGACCAGGAGGAATCTGGCCCAATAGTGATGTACTGTTTCAGCGGGCTCTTGCCGGATTAGAGATAGATCGCATATGTCTGGGCGGGTGGGTGGAATTAAGTCCGAACCCTAACCATCTCGAGGCTCAAGGGCGAAGTTTCCAAATTGGAAGCTTGGATTGCTGGATGCTGTCCAGCGAGTCGGTCCGATGCGACTTTAGGTTCGATGCTTGATCGAAGTCCGTCCTCCGGGAATCCGGCATGGAGGGTTCGGGAGCCCGGACATGACTAGTTTTCAATCTGAGAGAAGAGTCGCGCGTTGTTCCTCTACCATTGCAACGTGGTGGGTGACCTGGGAAGGGTTAATCTCTCTCAGATTGGTTTTAAGCCCAATCTGATAGTAGTCTGTAGCGACTCCTAGGGCGGCGATGCGATCCAAGAGTTCGTTTACGGACAAGAGCTCTATTGGATCCTGCCACTCGGCGAATTCCGAGTTGACGTGAAGATTGCTTTTGACGACCTGAGAGGTCGTTGTCGAAGCGGTGGCCGAACAGGCGGTCATGAGAAAACCACCTAGCCGGATAGTTTGGTTGGCGGCCAAGGCTCCTTTGGTGAAGATACCGTCCTTGAAGACGGGAAGAGGCATCCTTCCTATCGGTGATGGCACAGAGGAACTCTCAATGAAAGCACCAATGTCGGTGTCAAAACCTGCGGATCTCGGGTAGGGGGTCCCGAACTGTGTGTCTAGGCGGATGGTAACAGGAGACAAGGGACACGATGTTTTTACCCAGGTTCGGGCCCTCTCGATGGAGGTAAAACCCTACTCCTGCTTGATTGATATTGATGATATGGGTGGTACAAGAGTGGATCTACCACGACATCAAGGAGGCCAAACCCTAGAAGCTAGCCTATGGTATGATTGTTGTAATGGTTGTGTTGTCCTACGGACTAAAACCCTCCGGTTTATATAGACATCGGGGAGGACTAGGGTTACACAGAGTCGGTTACAATGGTAGGAGATCTACATATCCGTATTGCCAAGCTTGCCTTCCACGCCAAGGAAAGTCCCATTCGGACACGGGACGAAGTCTTCAATCTTGTATCTTCATAGTCTTGGAGTCCGGCTGACGATGATAGTTCGGCTGTCCGGACACCCCCTAGTCCAAGACTCCCTCACCCTGCGTCAGCAAATAGCTCCGGTGTCCACCGCAGGCTGCCGCGCCTTCACCACCGAGCTACACAGTGTCGCTAAAAGTGCTAGTATTGACTAGAGGGGGGGTGAATAGGCGATTTTTATGAAAGTCTTCAAAACATGATAGTTTCGAAGACAAACAGTTGGAATGACCTAATTGATATGCAGCGGAAGATAAACTACAATAAGCAAACCATAGTCAAGTATGCAATGATATGGAAGTACAGGACTAATAGCAGCTAAGTAGTAAGGATCAGGATGGAAGATAGTATGAAGCCAATCAATAGTAGTAGTCAAGCAATGAAGTCAAATAGGTACGACAGATAGACAATGACTTCACGAAGACAAACTTAAGTAAAGGAAGGGAGAGGATAGAACCAGTCATTTGTTGAAGACACGAGTTTGTTGGACCAGTTCGATTCTTTGTGACAAGCTATGCGTGCAGTTAGGGAGGCTGAGATTCAACTCAGAAGACCGTGTCTTCACCTTATTCCCCTTGAGCTAAGGACACACAGTCCTCGCCCAATCACTCTGGTAAGTCTTCAAGGTAGACTTCCATACCTTCACAGACTTCGTTCACCGGCGATCCACAATGACTCTTGGATGCTCAGAACGCGACACCTAACCGGCTGGAGGATTCACAGTCCTCAAGTGTAATAAGTCTTGAGTCATCTGAGACATGAAAGACTTGATGATGCCTAACACTCTTTGGCTCTAGGTGTTTGGGCTTGGTCCTCATAAGGATTTTCTCTCTCAAAGGCTTCGAGGTGGGTTGCTCTCAAACGACAAAAGCCGTGCACTAACTCTGAGTAGCCACCAATTTATGGTGTAGTGGGTGGGCTATTTATAGCCACTGGGAAACCCGACCTGATATGTCCGAAATGACCCTGGGTCACTAAGGAACTGACACGTGTTCCAACGGTCAGATTTCAAACACACACGGCAACTTTACTTGGGCTACAAGCAAATCTGACTCATCCAGCTCTAGATAAGATTTGCTCTCATTGTCTTCGCTCGAAGACATAGGATTTGGGTTGAGCATCACTTCAGTCATTCTGACTTAGTTCACTTGGACCCCACATAACAGTACGGTGGTTCCTATGACTCAACAAAGAAGAAAAGGAAACAACGAAACCACACAGTCTTCGCGCTCCATAGTCTTCACCTAATGTCTTCTTATGTCATAGTCTTCAATATGAATATCTTCACATACCACCATTGTCTTCAATGTCTTCACACATTTTTAGGGGTCATCTTTGGTAGGTAAACCGAATCAATGAGGGACACTACCTCCGTTATCCTGCAATTCTCACAAACGCATTAGTCCCTCAACCAACTTTGTCGTCAATACTCCAAAACCAACTAGGGGTGGCACTAGATGCACTTACAATCTCCCCCTTTTTGGTGATTGATGACAAACTGGTTGAAGTTTTCAACGGGGATAAAGTATGTGAAATTGTAGAGGATAGAATATTGTCTTCATAAGAGGCAAGGGCCCCCCTGAAGATGTGCATATAAGTAATTTGCTTTTGGAATGCAAATGCACATGGCAGGTTGTACTTGTGGAGATCCTCTTCAACTTATGAAGATAATTCATCATGCATGAAATGATATAGCAAGCAGAATGATATGTATAATGAAAAATGGACGTCTGCAGAATGATCTAAGTGCGGAAGTTATCATCACACATGCGGAATTTATCATCGCATCACAGTAAAGCAATTAAGTAGCAGACGACCATCGATTTTAAGTGTTACAACTCAAAGAACCAAATGTTTCAAAAGCAAGAGTTGTAAGCACGAGGCAAAATATAAAGCAACCGCCCATATGAACCCGCTTGAAGACTATCAACTCATATGTTTCTCCCCCTTTTGTTAGTAACGACCAAAAAGGTTTGAAGACATAGAGCATCTACTCGTTCTCGTGAGTAGGTGAAGCAGCAGGGTTGTCGTTGTTGCTTGGTGGTGCAGACGTACTTGGTGCAGTGTCGATGCATGCAGAAGTAGGAGGTGGTGAAGTAGCATCATCTTCATCATCGATCACTCTGGCATTCACAGTTGCCGCGGAGGAAGAATAGTCAGAGTCTTCAAGGGATGGAGTTCGACGTAGGACCGTAGTCCGTGGAGGAGTGGAGTCAAACTTGAATCGTTCAGTGAAGCCATCGTCTTGAAGATTTGCTTCAGCACTAAGCGGTGTCAAACTCTTCCATGATCGCCGACAAGTCTCATGAGCGACAAATGCATTCTTGGTGGCAAGATTTTGAATGCGATTGATGTCCACCAAGATGCTTTGCATATGTCTCTTGAGCCAATAGTGATGCTTATCTTGTTTTTGATGAAGTGCCACAAGAAGTTCTCGGTCATTGAGAACACGAGAGCGCTTCTTTGGCCTTTGGGCAATGGTGCTTTCAGTGGCTTCAGTTTGCGCACGATGAGGCAGACGAGTATTTCCGATCATAGGATAGATACGTGTTACTGCTTGGACGCCTTCGATGGGTTGAGTGAAGCTTTGGTGCTCGACATTCTGAAGACAAAGAGGCTTCTTGGCAGGGTCAGAGTATATGGCTTCAACTGACATATCAACCTCTGGCAAAAAGATCAGATGATTGCGAGCAGAGGGCTGATAGTTGACATATGAGTGTCGCTTGATGAGGCGCATGACCCATGGAGCATAGAACTTCAGACCAAAAAGGTCAGATCCAGACGTAGCAAGTTGCCTGATGAAGAATTCTTGGGAATTGAAGCTGATGCCATTGAGGATGTAAAAGACCAATGTCTTCATGGCTCCTTCAAGCTTTGCACCTGACGAATGTCCTTTGATAGGCCATAGAGTTCGCCTGATGATATGATATATGGTGCGAGGCAGATACTCAAGGTCATCAACAAAGAACTCCGTTGGATATTCAGCGTCAGATGGCAAAGGCTTCATCATGCTCAACATCTGGCTCATATTGGGTTCAGGCTTATGGAAGATGCTCTCCAGTGCATTGCGATGTAGTTGACAGTCAGGTTCATAGAGCTCTCCGGGAGTGGGTAGGCCTGTAAGCTCAATCTTTGGCTTCATGATGAACATTTCTAGTCATCCACTCGAGAACCCATGTCTTGATGTCTCTGTTGTAGCCGCGAATGTGGAGGGTAGCGTAGAATTGAAGCAAAAGTTCTTCATTCTAGTGTTCTTTGTCTGTCACAAAGCTGAGCAGACCGGCATCACGAAAACAGTCAAGTGCTTCTTCTAAGCACGGCACTCCAGCAATGGCTTCAGTGTCGAGGCGCATATGAGGGAAAATGCTCCCTTGATCATACAGAATGCAGGAGTAATAGCTTCGCTGCTGATAACTCCAAAAACGATCAGATGATATCCTTGGCTTTGAGTAGGGGTTCTTGGCGCTATCAAAGAAGGTATTGTGGCTTTTGAAGCCATTTGCATTGAAGGACCCTGGAGAGTTTGCAGTACCTGGGAACCTTGGCAGTCTTGGCTTTGGTTTCTGGACCTGAGGCCTATGCTCAACATGATAATCAAATTGAGGTCCAGAGGCAGTAGGCGAAGGTACTAGAATGGGCCATCGGACAGTGGTTAGCTGACCATGATTGTATACTTGCTCAATTGTATGGGGCCTTGGTGGCGGAACAGGAGCAGTGGCAGCAACTGAGGCTTCAGGCTGCACAACAAGTGCTTCGGGAGCAGTTGCCTCATTAGCTTCGGGCACACTGGTTGGTGCAAGCTCCACATTAGCTTCAGCCATGACTACGTCATTGGCTTCACTTGCGTTGGTAGTTCCAGCTTCAGGATTTTCAACCTCCACTTGACGAGCTGGAGGGTCGGGCACTGGCGCGTTCACATCAGGAACAACCTCTTCAATAACTGGGGGAGTGGGGACACGTACGTCTTCTTGTCTTTCATCAGCTGATGCAGCCGGATTATCTTTAGCAGCTTGGGCTTCAGACACGGAGACATTCACAGTTGGAGTGGCTTCAGGAAACACTTGACGTGCAACTGGTTGGTGATGCACTTCTCCTTCTGGAATGCTCGCGAGAGGGACTTGAGGCCTTTGTCCTTTGCGAAGCCTGCGAAATGCTGGCAACTCCTTCGGAGATGGAGTTGGCTGGGCCTCAAAGTCTTCTTCTTCTTCTTGCACGGGTGGTGTAACTTGTTGTTGTTGTTGGGGAGTACTTGGGGAGTCTTGTTGCTGTGGGTGATCAGCCCACGATGCATCATGAGCAATTGGCGTCAGAGGACGACCAATGCTGATGAGTTCACTGTTCGTGAGAACAGGTGATGATACCATGTTGTGTTCGATCTGAGGAAGAACTTCATCATCTTCAACATTGTTATCTTGACCAATGTCTTCAGCAGCGGTGGGTTCAGCTGCTGGAATGTCTTCAGCTTCATGGGCCTCTATGATAGCAGGCTCATGAACAATCATCCGTCGTTCTTGATGTTCAGACGCAGGGCGAACCACTGAGATGGGTTCAGCAACCAAGGGCTCTATTGGAGCAGCCCGATTCTTCTTGGTCTTGCGCTTCTTCTTGGAGGGAGCGGCATCAGAGGCTTCAGTATTCTTCCTCTTTCTGGCTTCAGCCTCGGCAGTGCTCATCTTCTTTTGTTCTAAAGCGGTTGAAAGGACCTTTGGCTTCGAGCCAGTCATGCTTCTTGGGAAGACAATACGAGGGGCTTATTGACTTGAAGGTGCAGGCTGGGCAGTAGATAGCTTCTTCTTCTTTGCAGCCATCCTGGGGTCAATGCCAGGACGACCAAGAGACTTGCGCTTCTCAGCCTCATTGTATGCAAGCACACATTTGTCAGCCAAACTCTCCATGCGCTCGCGAGGGCCCTAAGCTTCTTGGCGCTTCTTGAGAAAGGCTTGTTTAAGCTCATGCAGCATGACCTTGAAGTTTCTGGCATATTGCACACTGAGCTTTGCCACATGCTTCTTGAACTGAGCCTTCTCATAATCAATTTTGTTCTTTAGCTCAACGATGTGCTGAGCAAGAGCTAGCTCGGAAGCAATGGCGCCATTGAAAGAGACGCTGAGGCCGATGGGAAGCTGCAGATCTTCAAAGCTGAGATTTGGTGTGTCAAACCACTCATCAATGAAGTTATGGATGATTGCCACATCGAAGAGAGGCAAGTTGTTTAAGATCTCTGCTTCCTCCTTGCTTTTGATCAGTTGCTCAAGGGCATCATCTACAAGATCTTCATCGCTGGACAGATCAATGGGTTCTTCACGCAGAATGGCAGCAGGAGTCAAGGTTCGATCAGTATGCCTGACAATTTGCTTTTTCTTCTCCGTCCTCTTGGAGATACGTGATTGATCTTCGAGGCGCACAATTGTCTTCGAGGAGGTGCGATGGCGGCGGCCGCATGTGAAGCTTTTGGAGCAGCTGATCTTGAAGCCTTTGGCTTCTTTTGCTTCTGCGGCTTTGGAGGAGGAGTTGGGGCTTCATCAGTGTTAGCATCATTATCAGAATGATCCACTTTGGCACCATGGACCAAGATGTAGGTGATGAGGCCATCAAGGTTTGAAAAGGGGCCGATGACATTTGGTTCTGCATCATGTGAGCCGTCAGCACGGGGAGCATAGGTACCAGGGTTGAAGTCTAATCCCAATGACTTCTTGTTTTCCTTGGCCGATGCCATTGCGTGCTGAAAGTTGCGCTTGAATAGAGCATCATCACGACACCAGAGTAATGATGAGGGATCGGCGTTCTCAGGCTTAGGTCCACGGACCATACAAGGATAGAAACCTTGTGCAATAGCTTCAGTTCTGTTCTTGGGTTGAAGGCCTCGATAGAGAATATCGCCCCAAGGACTCTTGATAGCATTCTTCTCTGCATATTCCTTGGTCACGAACTTGTACTTGAACCATTCTTCAGCCCAATAGCGTCGAATCCATTGGATTCGTGTCTTGCGCCGATGTGACGCCCCCGATTCAATCGTACACTAATCATGCACGCAAATGTGTACGATCAAGATCAGGGACTCACGGGAAGATATCACAACACAACTCTAAAACATAAATAACATACAAGCATCATAATACAAGCCAGGGCCTCGAGGGCTCGAATACAAGTGCTCGATCATAGACGAAGTCGTGAAGCAACAATATCTGAGTACGGACATAAGTTAAACAAGTTTGCCTTAAGAAGGCTAGCACAAAGCGGGATCTGACGAAGAGGCGCGGGCCTCCTGCTGGGATCCTCCTACTACTCCCAGTAAATCGTCGGCCGGGCTACACGTAGTAGTAGGCACCTCCCGAGTAGTAGGGGTCGCCGCCGACGGTGGCGTCTGCTCTGGACTCCAAAGATCTGGTTGCGACAACCGTAAAGAAAGGAAAGGGGAAAAGGGGGAGAAAGCAACCGTGAGTACTCATCCAAAGTACTGCAAGCAAGGAACTACACTACATATGCATGGGTATATGTGTAAGGAGGCCATATCGATGGACCGAATCTGCAGAATGCCGAATAAGAGGGGATAGCTAGTCCTATCGAAGACTACGCTCGCAGCCTCCGTCTTGCAGCGTGTAGAAGAGAGTAGATTGAAGTCCTCCAAGTAGCATCTCCAAGTAGCATCTCCAAGTAGCATCTCCAGTAGCATCACATAGCATAATCCTACCCGCAATCCTCTCCTCGTCCGCCTGTTAGAGAGCGATCACCGGGTTGTATCCGCACTTGGAAGGGTGTGTTTTATTAAGTGTCCGGTTCTAGTTGTCATAAGGTCAAGGTACAACTCCGGTCGTCCTTGTACCGAGGGACACGGCTATTCAATAGATAAACTTCCTGCAGGGTGCACCACATAACCCAACACGCCGATCCCATTTGGCCGGACACACTTTCCGGGGTCATGCCCGCCTCGGAAGATCAACACGTCGCAGCCCCACCTAGGCCTAACAGAGAGGTCAGCACGCCGGTCTAACTCCTATGGCGCAGGGTCAGGGCCCATCGCCCATTGCACACCATGCATGTTGCGAGGGCGGCCGAAGCGTAACTAGCCCCTTAATACAAGAGCACTTACGTTCCAATCCGTGCGCGCCGCCGCCGTTGCGTCTAGAAGGCTTCGGCTGATACCACGACGCCGGGATACCCATAACTACTCCCGCGTAGATGGTTAGTGCGTATGGACCAAATGGCCAGACTCAATTCAAATACCAAGATCTCGTTAAGCGTGTTATTATGAAGCAACCGCGGACCCGACCAGGGCCAGGCCCACCTCTCGCCTAGGTGGTCTCACCCTATCCTGTCGCTCCGCCACAAAGATCCACACAGGGGGCCGTCGGGACAAAGGTCCTTTCAGCCCCCAATCCGTGAATCACTCGCGGGTACTCTTCGAGCGGACCCGACTTTAGTCACCATCTGTAGTATGTATGTATGTATAATATATACCCGTGATCACCTCCCGAGTGATCACGGCCCAATAGTATAGCAAGGCGATCGACAAGAATGTAGGGCCAATGGTGATAAACTAGCATCCTATACTAAGCATTTAGGATTGCGTAAGGTATCAACAGATGTAGCAACAATGTCGGGCTATGCATCGAATAGGATCAATGTAGCAGCAACATGCTACACTACTCTAATGCAAGCAAGATAGAGGAGAATAGGCGATATCCGGTGATCAAGGGGGCTTGCCTGGTTGCTCTGCAAGAAGGACGAGTCGTCAACACCGTAGTCGAACCGGGGTCGCCGCGGTCTCGGGTCTATCGAAAAGTAGTAACGAGAGGGAACACAATAAATAACAGAGCAATCAAAGCATCACAAAGCGTAACAAGACAATACGCGGTGTTCGGTGTGCCCTAACGCAGTAGAAGGTGATACCGATGAAGGGGGGGGAAACATCCAGGAAAGTATTCCCGGTGTTTCGCGTTTTCGGACAGATGAACTAGAGGTGAAATGTTGCAGGTTCACTATGCTAGGGACGCGTGGCAGATGAACGGGCTGCATATCCGGATTCGTCTCGTCGTTCTGAGCAACTTTCATGTAGAAAGTATTTTCATCTGAGCAACGGTTTATTTTATATGATTTTCTATAGTTTTAAATCATTTTAGAATTTATTTAATTAATTTAAACTAACATTATCCAGAACAGTGTTTGGTGACGTTAGCATGACGTCAGCAGTCAACAGGAGGTTGACTAGGCCAAACTGACGTGTGGGTCCCAGCTGTCATTGACTGTTAACTAACCTAACAGATTAATTAACTAACCTAAGTGATTAGGTTAATCTAATTAGGATTAATTAAGTTAATTAACTACTTAATTAATTAATTAACATTTTTATTTATTATTACTTTTTCAAAAAATTCTTTAATTCCTTTTTTAATTAAAACGTTCTGGGGCTAGGGCCGCCATGTCATTGGCCCCAGGGGGGCTAACGGGCGAACGGGCGCACGGTTACGGGCACCGGGCAGAACGGGCGACGAGCGCCACTGACAGAGTGCTTGCAGGGCAGCGGCAAAGGCGCGGCGCTGGCCAGCCCAGCGGCCATGGCGCGGCCGGAGCAGGGCGGCGCGGTTAGCGGAGAGGGTCGCCGCGACGGACGACGGACGGCGAACGCAGCGAGTGGGGGGGGGGCAGACGGCGGCGGTGTGAGCGTGTGGGGAAGGGCGCGGTCGCCACGGGCACTAGGCGCGAAGCGGCGTCGACGGGCGGCCGCAAAGACGGCGTCGGGCGAGGAGGTGGGCACGGTCGCGGTGCCGCGACCACTGGCCGGAACTCCGGCGGCACGGGGCCGCACAACGGAACGATGAACAAGGGGGAGACGAGGGGAATTGGCATGGCGCTCACAGGGGGAGGCAGAGGTCGGGGCAATGGGCTTGACGGAGGTCGGGGACGACAGTGATGTTGGGGACGAGTAGGCGACGGAGAGGACGACGGGGAGCCAGTACGGCGATGGCGATCCGGGCGGCGGCGACGGGGTCGGGGAGGCGACGAGCAACAATGTCGAGGTGGCTCCAGGGCGTGGTGGCGCGATGATGGCAAGGTCCGGCGACGGCGGGGCGGCGTCGGGGATGGACGCCGGCGTCGGGCTCGGGGCGACGGGAATGGGGTCGCCCGATCCCGATCCAGTCGGGGGGGGGGGGAGTGGGAGGAGTGAGTGGGGATCGTGGGGTTAGCGTTTGCGGTGTGGTGAGGGGATAAGGGGGCGTGGACGGGCCGGTTGGGCCGGCCGGCAGCTCGGCCGGAGCCCAGTAGGGGGAGGAGGTGTCTTTTCCTTGCTTTCTTTTTTTTGATCTGTTTTCTTTTCTTCTTTTTATTTTTATTTTTCTGTTCTGTTTTATTCTATTTTAAATTATCTAGGCACTTTATAAAAATGTGTTTATTACACCATATTTACTTAAGCAAAATATGGCACCGCCCGAACATTTAGTTTTAATATCTGAAAACCTTTATTGTTTGCCTTTATTTCAATTTTGAAATTTGCACCGGTTTCAAGCTAACGCGAGATCAGTAACAGTAATCAAGGTGATGTGGCATCATTAGCAGAGGTACACTGTAGCTTGATTACCCGGGCGTCACAATTCTCCTCCACTACAAGAAATCTCGTCACGAGATTTAAGAGGGGGGCTAAGGGGGAAAGATCTTGTTATGAAAGTTCTAACGAATCTTCTCAGTTTTGGTTGTTCTTCTCGAAGAGGTCGATCCATTACATTGGTGTCTTCAGTCCTCTGCTTCAACGCATCATGATGAAATTGTCGTCCTTTCTTCAGGATCTCCATCGTTCTTACAAAAGAATAAGGGGGGTATTCCGGGAGAATGAACCTCTACAAGGTTGACTATCTGGTCGATATCATCGGGGAAGGTGGCAGAACGTAACCCTCGAATTAAAACTTAAGAAAATATCGAGAGCAAAGTAATCAGGTTTCATGGGAAGTTTCGAGCGAGCAGGCAACCGTTTGATGCCTGAAATAGGGCGTGAAAGGGGCTCAAAGCAATCGGGAATAAGTATTGTGTCCGGTAACAGATTTGATGATCCCTCGGAAGATGGCTCGTGAATTACATACAAGGCCGCACGCGAGGAACAACCTTGGGAATAGGGGGTGCAAGAGAGTCAGGTTTCGATCCTGTGGAACTGTGGTTATGGGCCCACCATGTGGTTCAAAAGTAGGAAGGACGCCGACATATTGCACGGTCATGGTAGCAAGGCATGGCCGAGGATAGCATGTCAGTTATGTTGGCAACAACGTTGGTACCAAGGGCGAGGGACGAAGAGAACCATTTTCCTGCTCGTTGAACGAGGCGGACCAATATGCAAAGTTCTCATCCATCGGGGGTTACCAGGATGTCGTCAGCAATAGTAACAGGGTCACACTGACAAAGTTGTAAACCAAGGTGTCTACCTAAGCTGGAGAATATTACTGCTTAGATCATATAGATCACAAGAAGCTTTAACCCAACAAATGGAAAGAAAAATATGATTATCGGATTGAAAAGAACAATGGAAAGGAAAATGTGTTTAAACACATATTTCAAAGGTATAACCTTCGGAAGGATGAGCAGAGCACGATATCCATGACAAGATATAATGTAGTAAACTCTTTAGGTAGGGGAGAGAATTTTCATGACATTACCCATGCAGCGGTGTTTGGATAATTGAGCAGGAAACATTTAGCATTGGGCTTCAAATGTTCTTGTTGAAAATCGGAGTACCACAGACATGCTTCAAGATAGTATTGACATGGTCTTCAAGCAAAGGTCAGACTTTGGATACAGGAAGGATCCATCAGGAATAACTTTTAGAATAAGTCTTACAATTTCCTCATGGAAGAATGGATAACCTTGCTAATAAGGAAACTATAACAGCAGGTCATCCGGCCAGGTGTGCTGGGCATGCCATCACCTTACCGGGTCATAAAAGACCAATGTTATAACTCTTGGAAAAATGTTCCAACCATCATATCTGACCGAGATTCAGATCTGATCGGTGTTAGGATACCTCAAGCTCACGATGCTTGAGGATAAAAGGTGCGATACAAATTGACGAGATGACATCGAAGATTCTCGGGAGATGAACCATGGAAGCCAGTTCCGAAACAAGAGTTCATCGGTAAACCAACGAGAGGACGAGGAGGTGGCTGATGGAATCAGCGACAATTCGTCGAGATTAACAAAAGATGGATTTCCACAATTATGTGAACAAGGAGATAACATTTGTCAGATCAAATGGTATAATGATGTATGCTCGAGGAAAACATACACAATTAAACATTGGTTGAAAGGTGCACCCGAAATATGGGCTGGGTTGCACAACCAACGTCGGAATGGTGATTCAATAATCAAATGTCTAAGAATGAACGGCCAACCATTAACTTCAAAGCAATAGGGTTTCTAGAAGGGCAGAATCCAAATAGCACCGTTCATCTGTTGGTATCCTGGTTAGAACCAACACGGGGACCAAGAAAGAATGGTGATGGCGAGAAGCATCAATATACCAAGAATTCTTAAGAGGTGGTGAAATTCCCACGGCATTCTTGACATAAAAGGTGGTAATACTCCAAGGTAAAGAAGAACAATGCTGGGTAGCAAGGAACTCAAGGTATAACACAAAACATGAACAAGTTTGTGTTGGGGGAAGGCAATAATGTCGTCGATGATAACACAATCATCGAGGGGCAAGGATGGTATTTCTCATCATGAACACAGTTGACATCTCGGAAGAAGTGAAAGTGTTGAAGGTGATCCAACACATTTGCCGGGGGTTTTCGAGAGGATGCAATCAAACAACAACGGCAACAAGCAAGGGAATGACGAAGTGGCCAGTTATAGGATCAATATATAAGATGCAAGCTCGGAACCAAGGTTGCCTTTCTCGACAAGCAACATGATGTGGAAAGCTCGACGTAAGTCGTGCTCACACACTGAAGAATTCATGCACCAGAGAAGGACGAGGTAGCACAGTTAAAATCGGTATGACAAGGATATAGCCAAACAGGCTAGGAATGACGTGATTGAGTTCAAACTCATAAGTAATGAAGGTTACAAGAGTTGCTTAATCGCGATACGGACTCGAGTCAGTTATCGGTGTCTTTGAGTGTTTAATAACTCAAAGCCCATGAAAAATTGGAATCAACGAAAATGCAGCACTTGATGAAGAACTCATAAGAAGTTATGCAGTTCCGTGATAATCTTGAGATACCAGGGGGGGTAATACTCAACGACAAATCAAAGTAGAGGTTGAACTGGGGTATTACTCTGCAGAAGACAAGTGCTTAAACTTGCACGAGAAATGGTATTTAAAGGAGAACATGGTCGGAAACCACGATCATAAATGATCGAACCACGGATACAAGACGAACTTATAGCAAGGGGGTAACTATTTTTACGAGCAGCTTCCATGGTAAGTTATACACCGTGTCCATGGGCATGAACGCAAGGTTCAAGGTCGACTCCCACTTCTTCAATGTATATCCTTCCATTCACTTCTTGCTTTGATAAAAGCATTAGTGTTGAAAGTTTTACCTGGTGAAATACCAGATGAGTATGACTCGTGAAAACTTCCGAGTTCACACATATTAAGGAAGGCATGGGTTCAACCCATCAGGGCATCTTAGGAACATATACCACAACTTAGGAGTAAATAATACAAGCTCGAAAGTAGAGCATTGTTTAGAAGCAGACGACACAATTTACCAAAAGCATTATATACCCATGGAAAGGCTCTCAAGGTTATTCAATATGAAGGACGCTGTCGGATAAAATCCAACAAAGGAACCGATGGTCCACAAGGGATCTGATGTGAGCATCGGTACTCAACCAGAGGAAGAAGAATGCACGGGCATCATATTATAGAACATCTGAATAATTCGATGCTTAGATAACAAAGGAATTACGATTTCCAAAACAAAGGATCGTAAGCAATACTCGATCAAGGATGGATAAGTTGATGGACCAGAGGCACAATTGATGACAAATAGTTTGGTCGAGAGCCAGCTCATGTTCAAAAATGATGTCTGAGCCGGAAAGATAATTTAGAAGGGTTGATAGATGATTGTGTGCATTCGCACACATGTTGAATCAATAGGATCAAAATGACGGTGTCAAAAGATACAAGTGAATATTGCCAGATATATGGGAAGCATCCATAATGCTAGTAGACAAGTATTTACAGAGCAATAAAGCTGCTAAATATTTTTGGAGGATTGAATAGTATCCGAATGTATTTTTGTGAAACACATGAACAACTTTGGACGAACGGATACTCGGCAAGCGCGAGTAAATATCCATAGGGGTATTCAGGTGGCAAAGAACAGCAAGGCAGTAAGCTCAAAGGATTATCGAAACAACGACGAGTGTTTCGGGGTATCTTGTAATAACAAGACAAACTGGGGATGAATGTAAGAATAACAACTTCAAGTAGTTATCCAATGGGTTGACGGTGGAAGGGAATTGCAAACGCGATGAACACAAGTTCTCGGGTTAACAGCGGAGAGTATCTTCAAGGTCTTCACGTGCAGTAGACGATCATCAGTAATAAGAGGCTCTCCGGGTGAAAGTGATAACGAGATCCTAATGTTAGATTTAGTAAAGTTCATTTAACCCGAATAGAATAGAGATCATAGTCCCAGAGTATAGACAAGGAGTAAAAGATCCTAATACCACCCAATGGCGACGTGGGCCCGTAAGGCACACGGCCAAGTTAGTAAAAAGTTTTGTAGTGACTAGACTCGACTTCGGCCAAGGAGTGTGGAAGGGGGATTCCTACAGGCAGTCGGCTCTGATACCAACTTGTGACACCCCCGATTCAATCGTACACTAATCATGCACACAAATGTGTACGATCAAGATCAGGGACTCACGGGAAGATATCACAACACAACTCTAAAACATAAATAACATACAAGCATCATAATACAAGCCAGGGGCCTCGAGGGCTCGAATACAAGTGCTCGATCATAGACGAAAGAAGGAAGCAACAATATCTCGAGTACGCACATCGCTTAAACAAGTTTGCCTTAATAAGGCAAGCACAAACTGGGATACAAATCGAAAGAGGCGCAGGCCTCCTGCCTGGGATCCTCCTAACTGCACGTAGTAGTAGGCACCTCCCGAGTAGTAGGGGTCATCGTCGATGGTGGCGTCTGGCTCCTGGACTCCAGCATATGGTTGCGACAACCAGAAAGAAAGGAATGGGGGAAAAAGGGGGGAGAAAGCAACCGTGAGTACTCATCCAAAGTACTCGCAAGCAAGGAACTACACTACATATGCATGGGTATATGTGTAAGGAGGCCATATCAAGGACCGAATCGCAGAATGCCGTAATAAGAGGGGATAGCTAGTCCTATTGAAGACTACGCTCGGCAGCCTCCGTCTGCAGCATGTAGAAGAGAGTAGATTGAAGTCCTCCAAGTAGCATCTCCAAGTAGCATCTCCAAGTAGCATCTCCAGTAGCATCGCATAGCATAATCCTACCCGGCAATCCTCTCCTCGTCGCAATGTTAGAGAGCGATCACCGGGTTGTATTTGGCACTTGGAAGGGTGTGTTTTATTAAGTATCCGGTTCTAGTTGTCATAAGGTCACGGTACAACTCCGGGTCGCCCTTTACCGAGGGACACGGCTATTCAATAGATAAACTTCCTGCAGGGTGCACCACATAACCCAACATGCTCGATCCCATTTGGCCGACACACTTTCTCGGTCATGCCCGCCTCGAAGATCAACACGCCGCAGCCCCACCTAGGCCTAACAGAGGTCAAGACGCTGGTCTAACTCCTATGGCGCAGGGTCCGGGCCCATCGCCCATTGCACACCAAGACGTTCTTGAGGGCGGCCGAAAGCGTAACTAGCCCCTTAATACAAGAGCAGGCTTACGCCCAATCCGGGCGCACGCCGCCGCCGACGCCTAGAAGGCTTCGCCGATACCACGATGCCGGATACCCATAACTACTCCAGCCAGAGATGGTTAGTGCGTATAGACCAAATGGCCGACTCGATCAAATACCAAGATCTCGTTAAGCGTGTTATTATGAAGCAATCATGACGCCGACCAGGCCGTGCCCACCTCTCGCCTAGGTGGTCTCACCCTACCCTGTCGCTCCGCCACAAAGATCCACACAAAGGGCCGTCGGGACAAAGGTCCTTTTAGCCCCCAATCCGTGAATCACTCCTGAGTATGTATGTATGTATGTATGTATGTATGTATGTATAATATATACCCGTAGTATGTATGTATGTATAATATATACCCGTGATCACCTCCTGAGTGATCACGGCCCAATAGTATAGCAAGGCAGACTGACAAGAATGTAGGGCCAATGGTGATAAACTAGCATCCTATACTAAGCATTTAGGATTGCGTAAGGTATCAACAGATGTAGCAACAATGTCGCTATGCATCGTAATAGGAACAACGGAAAGCAAAGAATATGCTACACTACTCTAATGCAAGCAGATAGAGGAGAATAGGCGATATCCGTGATCAAGGGGGGCTTGCTGGTTGCTCGGCAAGAAGGACGAGTCGTCAACACCGTAGTCGAATCGGGGTCGCCGCAGCCTCGAGGTCTATCGAAAAGTAGTAACGAGAGGAACACAATAAATAACAGAGCAATCAAAGCATCACAAAGCGTAACAAGACAATACGCGGTGTTCGTGTGCCCTAACGCAGAGGGAGGTGATACTGACAGGGGGGAAACATCCAGGAAAGTATTCCCGGTGTTTCGCGTTTTCGGATAGATGAACCGGAGGTGAAATGTTGCAGGTTCACTATGCTAGGGACGCATGGCAGAAGAACGGGCTGCATATCCGGATTCGTCTCGTCGTTCTGAGCAACTTTCATGTAGAAAGTATTTTCATCTGAGCTACGGTTTATTTTATATGATTTTCTATAGTTTTAAATCATTTTAGAATTTATTTAATTAATTTAAACTAACATTGTCCAGAAACAGTGTTTGCTGACGTCAGCATGACGCCAGCATGACGTCAGCAGTCAACAGGGGGTTGACTAGGTCAACCTGACGTGTGGGTCCCAGCTGTCATTGACTGTTAACTAACCTAACAGATTAATTAACTAACCTAAGTGATTAGGTTAATCTAATTAGTATTAATTAAGTTAATTAACTACTTAATTAATTAATTAACATTTTTATTTATTATTACTTTTAAAAAAATTCTTTAATTCTTTTTTAATTAAACGCTCGGGTCAGGCCCCATGTCATTGGCCCTGTGGGGCTAACGGGCTAACGGGCGAAGCGGGCGACGATTGTGCACCGGTGAACGGGCGACGAGCGCCACCGACAGTGGTGCCGCGGGCAGCGGGCAGGCGGCTGCGGCGGCGGCCAGCGGCCATGGTCGCGGCCGAGCAGGGCTGCGCGGTTAGCAGAGAGGGTCGCCGCGACGAAGACGGACGGCGAACGCAGCGAGTGGGGGGGGGGGCAGACGGCTGCGGTGTGAGCGTGTGGGGAAGGGCGCGGTCGCCACGGGCACTGGGCGCGAGCGAGGCGTCAGTACGGGCGGCATAGCACGGCGACGGGCGAGGAGGTGGGCACGGTCGCGGTGACCACGACCACTAGCGGGAACTCCGGCGTCACGGGGCCGCACAACGGAACGACGAACAGGGGGAGACGAGGGGAATTGGCATGGCGCTCACAGGGGGAGGCAGAGGTCGGGGCAATGGGCTTGACGGAGGTTGGGGAAGACAGCGACGTTGGGGACGAGTAGGCGACGGAGAGGACGACGGGGAGGCAGTCCGGTGATGGCGATCCGGGCGGCGGTGACGGGGTCGGAGTCGACGAGCAACAACGTCGAGGCGGCTCCAGGGCGTGGTGGCGCGATGATGGCGAGGTCCGGCGACGGCGGGGCGGCGAGGGATGGACGCCGGGCGTCGGGCTCGGGCGACGGGAACGGGTCGCCTGATCCCGATCCAATCGGGGAGAGGGAGGAGGAGTGGGGATCGTGGGTTAGGGTTTGCGTGTGGTGAGGGATAAGGGGCGTGGGCGGGCCGGTTGGGCGGCCAAGCAATGGGCCGAGCCCAGAGGGGAGGAGGTGTCTTTTCCTTGCTTTTTTTTTGATCTGCTTTTCTTTTCTTCTTTTTATTTTTATTTTTCTGTTCTGTTTTATTTTATTTTAAATTATCTAGGCACTTTATAAAAATGTCTTTATTACACCATATTTACTTAAGCAAAATATGGCACCGCCCGAACATTTAGTTTTAATATCTGAAAACCTTTATTGTTTGCCTTTATTTAAATTTTGAAATTTGCACCGGTTTCAAGATAACGCGAGATCAGTAACAGTAATCAAGGTGATGTGGCATCATTAGCAAAGGTACACTGTAGCTTGATTACCCGGGCGTCACAGCTGATGATAATTCTCTTCGGGATCTGTCTTGTAGAGCTCTGCTAGGTCATCAGGCAGATCTTTGGATGTTCCCTCTCGGCGCTGTCTGCCACCCTTCCTTACTGATTTCTCTGCAGCCATGAACTTCAAACTGAATGGCTTCAATACGTTCAAAGGCTTCAGAGACTTACGCTTGCTAGTCAAGCAGGAACTGGCTTCGGGAGAGTTAATGTGATGTTGTAAGTATTCTGCAAACGTATGCAGACTATGAGAACCAAGGGATTCTCCCACGGACATGTAACTGTGACAGCATTAGAGATGCGAGGGAAGGGGAAGAGGTCATATGCATTCTCAGAAGATTTTGATGATAAATCAGTTTGAAGACATTGACCTCATGATGCGAAGACATTCACTTATATGGGGTGAGTTGGTTCCAGATTTGTACGAATCCGTGAATAAGTACAACTGAGGAATCAAACTGGATATGTAATTTAAGTGAATAGACTAGGCAGTATGAGATGCAGACAGAATAGATCTAACACTGTGTAGGCAGTAACCACTTTCGGTAAATAGGATGAATCTTGAAGATCAAAAAGGTGGTAAAAATAGAGTTATAATTACCGCACGAAGAACTGCTAGATGGGATGAATAGGAGACCGAGCAGTTCAGTCCACCGTGCCCTAACTTGGCCACGGAGGACACCTACGGCGACGGCGGAAAGGACGATGTCCGCGGCCGGCGTGAGGACGGCGTCGGAGAATTCGCGGCAGCTAAGCGCTTCGTCGCTGGCGTCGTCGAGAGCTAGCGGTAGCGCTAGGGTTTTGACGAGGTGGAGAGGTGGAAGAAGGTTTTCTTTACCGCAGGGGACAAGTATTTATAAGGAGGTGTGCGGCACAACGCAATTACGCTGGTGCCCCTGGCGGTTCACATCTGAGGGGCACGTGGCAAGCATGCAACATATTCAGAGTTGTCCCACGTTCCCACGCCCGCCGGGCATGTCGGATGGTTCTTCCGGCTTCTCCGGATTTCAACAATAAAGATGAGTTATTTAAAACAGACTTAATGTTTGTCTCTGTGCCTTCTGCTGACAAGGAAGCAGAGAAGACATTCGACAGTTTCAATAGAATGCATATGATTTGGACAGATAGAGTTTGAGATTAAAAGCATAGAGAGGTTAGGGTCCGATCACATTCACTTAATTCAAAAGATTCAACTTGAAGACATAGCAATAAGTGAATGATGTAGAGGACAGAACACTAGTATATATATATATATATATATATATCAGAAAGCAATCAAATCATCATAGTGAAGAGAATCATGAAGATAAATTGAAACTAAAGACAAACCAAATGCAAAGTCATTGCAAAATAAATAACGCCATGAGTGAAACACTTCAAATAGAGAAATTTGGTGGTGGCGTTACCCACCGTATAGGAAGTATTAGACCCAGACATGGCGCACAATTATCGTGGTGCTCCGAAGTCAAATTCCATGTTAATGTATTCACACTTAGAGTGTAAGTCTTCATTGATTGAAGATATACAGTACTTCGTGTGTTGCACATCTATGTCATCAACATGCATAAGTGTTAGGATGTGTGCCTGGTCACAGGACATTAGAGGATTCCAAGATATTTAGCTCACACCATAACTTGCAAAACCTTTTCTCATCCAAAGGCTTTGTGAAGATATCTGCCAGTTTCTCAACAGTGTTGACATGAATGATGCCGATATCTTTCTTCATGACATGATCTCTGAGAAAGTGATGACGAATTTCAATGTGCTTTGTCTTCGATTGCTGGACTGGATTGTTGGCTATCTTGATGGCACTTTCGTTGTCGCAGAAGAGAGGTACTTGTTTCAGATTGATGCCATAGTCCTTGAGAGTTTGCTTCATCCATAGAAGCTGAGCGCAACAAGATCCAGTAGCAATGTATTCAGATTCAGCAGCTTGAGAGTGATACAGTTACGCTTCTTTGAAGACCAACAGACAAGTGATCGACCCAAAAAGTGACATGTGCCTGATGTAGACTTGCGATCCACCTTGTCACCAGCATAATCAGCATCCGAGAACCCAACCAAATCAAATTTTGAGCCCTTTGGATACCATAATCCGAGTGTTGGGGTGTAATCCAAATATCGAAGAATTCGCTTCACAGCTAAGTGATGCGATTCCTTTGGTGCCGCTTGGAATCGAGCACACATGCAAGCACTAAGCAAAATATCTAGCCTAGATGCACATAGATAAAGTAAAGAACCAATCATGGAGCGGTATACCTTTTGATCGAACTCTTTACCATTGTCGTCGGGACCAAGATGGTGTTTGGCTGGCATTGGCGTCGTGTAACCTTTGCAGTCTTCCATTCCAAACTTCTTCAGACAATCTTTGAGGTATTTTTCTTGAGATATGAAGATGCCATTCCTTTGTCGATTTAATTTGAAGACCAAGGAAGAACTTCAGCTCACCCATCATGGACATCTGATATTGCTCTTGCATCATGTATCCAAACTCATCACCATACTTCTGGTTGGTGCAGCCAAAGATTATGTCATCCACATATATTTGGCACACAAACAGTTCACCATCATATGTCTTCGTGAAGAGTGTGGGATCGAGGGATCCTGGTTTGAAGCCTTTGCTCTTCGAAGTCTTTGATCATATCATACCATGCGCGAGGAGCTTGTTTGAGGCCATCTGATGCTTTGTTTAGCTTGTACACCATATCAGGATGTTTTGGATCTTCAAAGCCAGGTGGTTGAGCTACATATACTTCTTCTTCAATCTTGCCGTTGAGAAATGCACTCTTCACATCCATTTGATATAGCAAGATGTTGTGATGATTAGCATAGGCTAGCAGTATGCGAATAGCTTCAAGCCTAGCCACAGGAGCAAATGTTTCATCGAAGTCAATTACTTCTACTTGAGTATATCCTTGAGCCACAAGACGTGCTTTGGTTCTGATGACTTGACCATGCTCATCTTGCTTGTTTCGATATATCCATTTTGTTCCAATAATCTTATGCTTGCGAGGGTCAGGTCGCTTGAAAAGTTCCCAAACATTGTTCAGCTTGAACTGTTGAAGTTCTTCTTGCATAGCTTGAATCCATTCAGGTTCCATAAATGCTTCAGCAACTTTCTTGGGTTCTGATATTGACACAAATGAAAGTGCCCACAAAAGTTTGCTAACTGTGTTGCTCTTGAGCGAGTGAGTGGACCAGACGCATTGATGCTGTCAATTATCTTCTCAATTTGTACTTCATTTGCAACACGAGGATGAACCGGACGAAGACTTTGCTCTTGCTGATCATTGTCATCATTGGGAGAATTGTCTTCTGTCTGAGCATAGTCTTCAGGTTGGTTAGGTGCAGAAATGATAAGTTCCTCTTCAGGCTGTGCTTCAGAGGGCATGATTTTACCAGTTCCCATCAGCTTGATAGATTCACTTGGAGGAGCTTCATCTAGTGTACTTGGCAGGAGTTCTCTTTGTGAACCATTGGTTTCATCAAATCTCACATCCACAGTTTCAACGATTTTGTAGAGATAGAGGTTGAAGACTCTGTAGGAGTGTGAGTCCTTTCCATAGCCAAGCATGAAGCCTTCGTGAGCTTTAGGTGCAAATTTTGACTTGTGATGGGGGTCCTTGATCTAGCACCTAGCTCCAAATACTCTGAAGTAACTGACATTTGGCTTCTTGCCAGTAAGGAGCTCATAGGATGTTTTGTTCAGAAGCTTATGGATGTAGACACGATTGATGATGTGACATGTTGTATCAATAGCTTCAGGCCAGAACTTTCTTGGTGTCTTGTATTCATCGAGAATTGTTCGATCCATCTCAATGAGGGTTCTGTTCTTGCGTTCAACGATGCCATTTTGCTGAGGTGTGTATGGAGCAGAGAACTCATGAGTGATCCCCATTGTATCCAGATAAAGATCAAGTCCGGTGTTCTTGAATTCAGTGCCATTATCACTTCTGATATGCTTGATCTTCACACCATAATTGTTCATTGCTCGATTGGGTTGCGTCAAGACATCTTGCACTTCAGTCTTGTAGAGAATTATATGAACCCATGTGTATCCAGAATAGTCATCAACAATGACGAAGCCATAGAGACAAGCAGTTGTTGTGAGGGTGGAGTAGTGAGTAGGTCCAAATAAGTCCATGTGCAACAGCTTGAAGGGTTGAGATGTTGTCATGATTGTCTTTGAGGGGTGCTTTGCCCTAGTCATCTTTCCAGCTTCGCAGGCACCACACAAATGATCCTTCTTGAACTTGACATCCTCGATGCCTATGACATGCTTCTTCTTGACGAGTGAGTGTAAGTTCCTCATGCCAGCACGCCCCAGCCTTCGATGCCAGAGCCAGCATTTTGAAGCTTTTGTGAGAAGACATACGGCAAGCTGTGGTCCTGCTGAGAAATCTACCATGTATATATCATCTTTTCGATACCCTTCAAACACTAGAGACTTGTCAGATTCAATTAGTACAAGGCAGTGATATTTTCCGAATAGCACAATCATGTTCAAGTCACAAAGCATTGAGACAGACATTAAGTTGAAACCAAGGGACTCAACAAGCATCACTTTATCCATGTGTTGATCCTTTGAGATTGCAACTCTACCTAGACCCAATACCTTGATTTTACCAGTGTCAGCAAATGTGATGTGACTCTTGTCGGATGGACGTAAGGTTGAGTCCATGAGAAGACTTTGATCACCAGTCATATGATTTGTGCAACCGCTGTCCATAATCCATTCTGACGCTTTTGGTGATGTACCCTACAGTGCAGTTGGGAGGATAGGCTTCACAAGAGTGTTGTGAAGCATAAGCATTTGACACATATAGGGATTGTCACAGCTTAGATCAAGGTTAGGACACATAGTATGACTGGTAAGCGATTCAGATGTGACGTATATACTAAGACATTTTATCATGCGTCCTTAATGTGTTTTGGGTCCCCAGCAATAGCATCGGGCGCCTTTGATTGCAGGCTGGAGACCTTTCTCTGCAAAAGAAAGTTAATTCTTCTTCACTACCCACATTTTCAGGGGTGGCTTGGAAGCAATGAGTCTAAGTGCAGCATATGAGAATTTTGGCTTTGGAGCCCTAGCAAATAGCCTTGCAGGAGATGAATGATACTCATATGAATAAGCAGAAAAGTTCTTAGTTCTATGAACATAGCGGTTTGAAGACACACGCTCATATTCATAAGTCTGAGTATGATTTCCCTGCAAAACATTAGCGTTAGGGTGACTCAAGTGAGTCCTGTATCTGTATGAAGCCTTTGGGCCATATGAAGCTATACGTTTGGGGTTTGTCTTCTTCCTTAGTGGTGTCATGACGACATTCACAGGAAGATTCTCAATGTACTTCTTAGGTACCCAGATCTTCTTCATAGGTGGTCCATTCCTGCAGTTAGTACCAATATACCTGGCAAACACTTCACCATTCTGATTCTTGAACAGCTTATAGTTTGCATCAAAGGATTCATCAATGATAATAGGATTAGCACAGGTAAAACCAGATAAAGTGTATGGATCTACTGAAGGTTCCTTTGCAGCAACCCATGTGGTTTTGGGGTATTGCTCAGGCTTCCAGTATGAGCCATCAACATTCATTTTCCTCTCGAACCCAACACCCTCTTTCCTAGGGTTTCGGTTCAGAATATGCTTTTTGAGGACATCGCAGTGTCGATGCCCTTCGCACTTTTATACATCCTTGTTTCAAGCAATGTCTTCAACATAGCATTTTCAATCGAAGAATAGTAGTGGTATCCTCTGCAGAGGGGTTAGTAACCACATCAAGAGGTGAAGACAATGAAACAAGAGCATGAGTGGAACATTCAAAGAATGTATGTAGCATTATCACGCTCAATGCATTTTAGACATGGTGGTTCGAATCCATCCTGAGCAGGACTGATCTGTTGAGCACGAAGTGACTCATTCTCTTTTTGAAGATCTTCATGAGCCGCTCTCAATTTCTCAAGCTCTTGCTTCCTTTGAAGATAATCTTATGAGAGCTTTTCATAAGTGGTTGAGAGCATTTCATGACGACTTTCAAGTTCTTGGTACTTAGCATGAAGATTCTTTATATCTTCAACTAAGGACTGTGAACGTGTCATTTCCGCGTCCAACAGGTCATCGCTTTTGTCAAACAGTTTTTGAGTATGTTCCATAGCCTTTTGTTGTTCAGTTGCAATTTTAGCAAGTGTTTTGTAGCTAGGTTTGGATTCACAATCAGAGTCATCTTCACTTGATGTTTGAAAGTAAGCATCACGTGATTTTACCTTGGCACCACGTGCCATGAAGCTGTAGGTGGGAGTAGGATCGTCTTCATCATCAGCTTCAACGTTGGTGTGGAAGTCATTGTCTTCGGTGTTGAAGATGGACTTGGCAACATAGGCTGTGGCTAGAGCCAGACTTGCAACGCCAGGGTCGGACTCCTCTCCAGACTCCACTTCCACCTCCTCAGAAGTAGACTCCTCTTCTGAATCCATTTCCTTGCCAACAAAAGCACGAGTCTTGCCTGATGAGCTCTTCTTATGAGATTAAGACCTTGATGAGGACTTGGAAGAAGACTTTGAAGATTTCTTCTTCTTCTTGTCATCAGAATCATATTCCTTTCTCTTCTTCTTCTTCTCACTGTCCCACTGTGGACACTCAGAGATATAGTGTCCAGGTTTCTCGCACTTGTGGCATGTTCTCTTCTTGTGGTCATGGGTGGAAGCTTCATCATTCCTTGAGCTGGATCGTGAAGACTTTCTGAAGCCTTTCTTCTTGGTGAATTTTTGGAACTTCTTCACAAGCATAGCAAGTTCCTTTCCAATGTCTTCAGGATCATCAGAACTGCAGTCAGATTCTTCTTTAGATGAGGAAACAACTTTTGCCTTCAAAGCGCGAGTTCGGCCATAGTTGGGACCATATATATATCTCTTTTCTCAGAAAGCTGGAACTCATGTGTGTTGAGCCTCTCATGCATATCAGACGGATCGAGTGTCTTGAAGTCAGGACGTTCTTGTATCATGAGGGCAAGGGTGTCAAAGGAGCTGTCAAGTGATCTCAGTAGTGTCTTGACGATTTCATGCTTTGTAATCTCAGTTGCACCAAGGGCTTGAAGTTCATTTGTGATGTCAGTGAGGCGATCGAACGTGAGCTGGACATTTTCATTATCGTTTCTCTTGAAACGGTTGAAGAGGTTGCGAAGAACACTGATTCTTTGATCTCTCTGGGTTGAGACGCCTTCGTTGACCTTGGATAGCCAGTCCCAGACTAGCTTTGACGTTTCCAGAGCACTCACACGGCCATACTGTCCTTTGGTCAGATGACCACAGATGATGTTCTTTGCAGTAGAGTCCAGTTGAATGAACTTCTTGACATCAGTAGGGGTGACACCTTCACCAGTTTTGGGAACACCGTTCTTGACGACATACCAGAGGTCGACATCAATGGCTTCAAGATGCATACGCATCTTATTCTTCCAGTCGGGATATTCAGTTCCATCGAACACGGGGTAAGCAGCGGAGACTTTGATTATCCCTGCAGTCGACATAGCTAAAACTCCAGGTGGTTAAACCGAATCACACAGAACAAGGGAGTACCTTGCTCTGATACGATTTGAAAGTGCTAGTATCGACTAGAGGGGGGTGAATAGGCGTTTTTTATGAAAGTCTTCAAAACATGAGTTTCAAAGACAAACAGTAGGAATGACCTAATTGATATGCAACGGAAGATAAACTACAATAAGCAAACCATAGTCAAGTATGCAATGATATGGAAGTACAGGACTAATAGCAGCTAAGTAGTAAGGATCAGGATGGAAGTTAGTATGAAGCCAATCAATAGTAGTAGTCAAGCAATGAAGTCAAACAGGTGCGACAGATAGACAATGACTTCACGAAGACAAACTTAAGTAAAGGAAGGGAGAGGATAGAACCAGTCACTTGTTGAAGACACATGATTTGTTGGACCAGTTCCAGTTGCTGTGACAACAGTACGTCTGGTTAGGGAGGCTGAGATTCAACTCAGAAGACTGTGTCTTCACCTTATTCCCCTTGAGCTAAGGACACACAGTCCTCGCCCAATCACTCTGGTAAGTCTTCAAGGTAGACTTCCACACCTTCACAGACTTCGTTCACCGGCGATCCACAATGACTCTTGGATGCTCAGAACGCGACACCTAACCGGCTGGAGGATTCACAGTCCTCAAGTGTAATAAGTCTTCGTGTCACACGAGATGTAAAGACTTCAGTGATGCCTAACACTCTTTGGCTCTAGGTGTTTGGGCTTGGTCCTCGCAAGGATTTCTCTCTCTCAAAGGCTTCGAGGTGGGTTGCTCTCAAACGACAAAAACCGTGCACTAACTCTGAGCAGCCACCAATTTATGGTGTAGGGGGTGGGCTATTTATAGCCACTGGGCATCCCGACCTGATATGTCCGAAATGACCCTGGGTCACTAAGGAACTGACACGTGTTCCAACGGTCAGATTTCAAACACACACGGAAACTTTACTTGGGCTACAAGCAAAGCTGACTCACCCAGCTCTGGATAAGATTTGCTCTCATTGTCTTTGCTCAAAGACATAGGATTTGGGTTGAGCATCACTTCAGTTATTCTGACTTAGTTCACTTGGACCCTACTTAACAGTACGGTGGTTCCTATGACTCAACAAAGAAGAAAAGGAAACAACGAAACCACACAGTCTTCGCGCTCCATAGTCTTCACCTAATGTCTTCTTATGTCATAGTCTTCAATATGAATATCTTCTTATACCACCATTGTCTTCAATGTCTTCACACATTTTTAGCGGTCATCTCCGGTAGGTAAACCGAATCAATGAGGGACACTACCTGCGTTATCCTGCAATTCTCACAAACGCATTAGTCCCTCAACCAACTTTGTCGTCAATACTCCAAAACCAACTAGGGGTGGCACTAGATGCACTTATAGTCGCCTGGCCGGGCAAGTTCAAGCTGGACCTGCCCCCTCGCTACGACGGCACTGCCGACCCCGCGGGCTTCCTGCGGCTCTATGAGCTGGGCATCGAAGCGGTCAACGGAGACGAAAAGGTCGTGGCGATCTGGTTTCCCATGGCGCTCAAGGACGGTGCCCGCACCTGGCTCCTGAACATGCCCCCCCGGCACGATCTCCTCCTGGGACGAGATGCGCACCTGCTTCATCGCCAACTTCCAGGGCACTCGCGACCGCCTTCTGGCCATGGGTGACCTGCTCCGCATCAAGCAGCAACCCGAAGAGACCCTCTAGAAGTACATCCAGTGCTTCAACAGCGCTCGCCTCAAGATTCCCAAGGTGACCGAGGAAGCCATCATCTCAGCGTTCTCTGATGGCGTCCGTGACATCAAGATGGAGGAGGAGCTGGCGATCCACGAAGATCTATGCACGTCTCTGGAGCTGTTCAACTTGGCGACCAAGTGCGCAAGGGCCAAGGAGGGACGCCTCTCCCTTCTCGAGCTCCCAGCTGCTGACCCAGAAGAGAAGAAATCCAAGGCCAACGATGTGAAGTGCAAAGGAGCAGCTGTGCTCGTTGCAGAGCTAGATATGAAGTGCGGCAGGGACTAGCCGGAGTCGTCCAAGGGCAGTCGATAATGCGTGTACCATGACCTCCACACCCACAACACCAACGAATGCCAAGAGCTCAGGGCCGTGCGAGAAGGACGTGTCGGCCGATGCCCCGAGCACAATGATCGAGGCTACGACCGAGGCGGGGGAAGAGGTGGAGGACGATGGGACGACCGTGGCCCTCGCCAAGGGTGGCGTGACCGGCCTAGCGAGGACCGCTGGCAGGACCAGCCTTGTGAGGGGGCCTGGAGGATCAGCCTCATGAGGATCTCCTGCAAGGCAACACAGGCCTTCCTCCTCTGCCACCACTTGCCAAGATCACGAGGGAGGTGCTTGGGCACCACTTGGAGGCATGCTTCACGGCACATTTCCCTCAGGAAGGCGTAAGGCAAGGAGGGCCCAACCCTCGGGAGTTCATCACCAAGTTCGCTCAGGAGTTCCAGGAATCGAGAGTCATGCGCGGCAGCCGCCGCCTACCTGGCGTAGCTCCCCATCCAGGCGAGGATGGCGGGCTGCGTGTCTGCATCGACTACCCAGGGCTCAATCGAGTCGCGTCTCAGGAGCGCTTCTGGCCTTCTCGCGTGGGACATTGCGAGGGTCCACCTCATAGCTACGTTCGCATGCCTTTCGGCCTGCCGAACGCGGCTGCTGCTCACCAACGCCTGATGAGGAGCATTCTGGAGGCTCAGGTGCCAGGCACCACGCGTTCCAGGAGAAGATGGAGATGGACCTTGCCGAGCCGCTCGGACCTCCAGAGCCTCCCTAGGCTAAGGGTTCTGAAGGCTCGTGAGGATTGGCTTCTTCACCGCGCATTGTCAGCTACTCCAACAATCGCTCCACAATGATATCAGGTGACATCTTTCGAGTTTCATTTCAGCTGGGAGCGCGCTCAGGCTGCATCATTCCCAGGTCGCGTGGGTCTGTCCCCGCGGCATGTATCCGTTTTGCTTATGTCTTTAGCTTACCTTGTTGGGGGCGCCCCTCGGGCTGCATCATCCCCAAGCCGCTCGAGCCTGACAAAGTGGCATGTGTCTTTCCTGCACCTATCTAAGCTGATCTGCTCTTTGCGGTTAACCTGCTTATGATTATCATCTCTCGCCCATCGCGGCCCCTTTTTCTCCCTCATGCAAATCACTTGCACGTTAAAAGGGGGGCGCCTGAGCATCGCGCCTCAGGAGCTCTTACTGGCTCTCCAGCCCTCACCCCCTGGCCTTGTCCACGGCATCGCGACCTGGCATACCAGCGACAGCTGAGCTTGCTCGAGGGCCGGGACCTGAGGACGTAGAGCATTTGCATCTAACCGCTTTGCAGGAACACCCAGACGCCCAAGGCTCAATATCAGGCGCAACCCGCCTTGAGGTAGGGCCTCGTGAGTCCCGCGCCGGCTCATGAGTGCCCAGATACACCTCGTCTAGCCCTACCGTGACGACCATGTGTCAGGGTGGGGCTGTACATGCCACGGGGGCTCCTCCCGGAGGGGGGCCCCCTCCCACGTACCAGTGGAAGCACCATGCTCTGCGCTGGCTGACGACACTGCCCAGGAGCGGATATGCCCGTACACATACGAAAGTGCTATGCTCCGCGCTGGTGATAAACAACTGAGGGCAGCCCACGGCTGTATCAACCTCAGGGAGCCCAGAGCTCAGTGTCTGGCCTCATCACAACGCCTCCCCTCGGGAGAGCCGCGCGAGGGGGCTAGGCATGGGGCTACGCCCGGGTCACGCCCGAGTGCACGCCGCCCAGCCAGGTCCCTCGGACCTGGTCGTCGCGCGCCCCTCCCCGAGCGGAGCCAAGGTATGAAGACCGTTTGAGCGTCAAGGGGGACTCCTGAGCATCGCGACTCAGGAGCCTAACTGGTCATGTTTCCCCTCACTCCTTAGTTCCGAAAGGCTAACGGCGGTTGAGGTATGCGCGGGGCCGGGCCCTGCCGACGTAGAACAACAAATCCACTCCTCCACCCCTCCCTATTTGTTGTTTGCACGTCAAGGGGGACTCCTGAGCATCGCGACTCAGGAGCCTAACTTGCCATGTAGCCCCTCACTCCTTAGACCCGTCCTGGTGATCCGGTCAGGGCTAACGGCGCCTGAGGTATGCGCGGGGCCGGGCCCTGCCGATGTAGAACACAAAGCAAATAGGAAGGAAACCGCAAAATCTAGCAAATTCGGAAGCAAATATTACAAACCATAAATTGTTCTCGCAATACCAAACACAAGTTTAAACGCCTCCACGAGGCACGGTACATGTTGCAGGATTTGGAGCAGGAAAGAAGCCACGAGAAGATCACCCTTGGGCAGCACCACCCCTCGTGGTGGAGTTGCGCTTGTCGGCTCCACCCCCCGAGGCCGTGGAGTCAGCAGCACCTCGCTTGGGCGCAGTGTTGAAGGCGCGGAACGTCACCAGCAAGGCCTCCGCTCGGCCCTTCACGGCCTCAGCAGCAGCGGCAGAGCGCTCGGCATCCACATGTTCCAGCAGGTTGTCAAGGTTGGTGTCGGGATTGCGGAGGTAGACGTGGCTGAGGATCCGTGTCAGTGCTGCGGAGGAAAGGACACGAGCTTCAACCTCGGCCATGGGGCCGATGCCGGTCACAACCTCCACAAGCGCCTCGACCAGGAAGGGAAGCAGCTTGGAGGGGCCTTCCGTGGCTCCGGCCAGCGGCTGCTCCAGACCTTCTTCATAAAGCGTCTTCAGCGCCTTGCGAGACCTCACCTCATAGTCCGTGAAGGCCGCGTGGTCCTTGACGAAGACCTTCGCCTTGGCATCCAGCTCAACCCTCTCCGCTTTCAGCGTTGGCTCCAATATCTTCAGCCGACCGCGATCAGCTGAGAGTTCGGCGTCGCGGTCCCTGACGGCAGCCTCTCGAGCCTTCATCTCCTCCTCCTTCGCCTGACGGTCGCGAACCTCCTTGGCGAGTTCATCACGCAAGCCCTGCAGCTCATCCTCCAGCGCCATGCAGTGACCCCGGACAGTTGAAGCATCCTTCAATGCTGCGTCGCGAGCGGCTATGGCCTCGGAGGTGGCTTGCTTCTCCTCCTCAGAAGCTGTCATAGCCTGGCCCAGCGCCGCTCGGATGGAGGCGTCAGAGCGAACCCAGCTTGAGACCAGCTCTAGGCGCCCGGCCACCAGGCGGGGGTCGGCACCCTGCAGATCTTCTTGTAGCCGGCTCAGCTCGTTAGCAGCGTGATCCAAGGCGGCGGAGGAGGCAGAGGAGACGGAAACCGGCGGAGTAGGAGGAGAAGATGGCAGCGTGATCACGGCTTGAGAGGCCGGGACCTCCTGAGCCTTGGCAACCTCGGTGACATCGTCAAGCGCAGGCGCCTCCAAAGTCCGCAGGGCCACGGGCGCTGGCTCCCTGCCAGAGCGTCCCTCCTGGCCTCGCGAGGACGATCGGGCAGGGGAGGTGCGAGCCCCGCTGCCTCCCTTTCCCGCAAGTGAAGGCGCGACCAGAGCAGACGAGCCTACCCCGAGTGGGGCCGCTGTGTCCCCCTTCAGCCTCTTCTCCCAATGTCCCCAAGCCAAGTGATCGCTGACAAGCAAGCTTCCACCCATCATGGAGAAACTAGTGAGAGGTGCACCACCAAAAAGAAAGTGAGAGCCACAAGCAAAAATTGAGCGCATCTTCGCCAAGAGAGAAAAACTTAGTCCTCCTAGCCACAAAAAGAGAGATGAGAGAAGTGTGTGAGAACCCATCGAGTGTCGTCCACTTTGTCCTCCTATGCAAAATGAGGTTACCAAAACTAACAACCCTAATCCTCTTCCTCTAGTGTTTTCCAACTTGTTGCAGGAATTTGAGGATGTGTTTCCCGATGAGCTACGTCCCGGTCTCCCTCCTCTACGTGGCATTGAACATCGGATCGACCTCATCCCCGGCGCACCTCTTCCAAACAAGGCTCCCTACCGCGTCAACCCTGAAGAAACAAAGGAGATCCAACGACAAGCACAACTAATCGACAACGGTCATGTACGTGAAAGCTTAAGCCCTTGTGCCGTTCCTGTTATACTTGTGCCCAAGCAAGACGGTAGTTTTCGCATGTTCTCGGATTGTAGACCTATCAATGCTATTACCGTTCGTTATAGGCATCCCATTCCTCACTTAGATGATATGCTTGATGAACTTAGCAGTGCCACCATTTTCTCAAAAATTGATCTTAAAAGTGGTTATTATCAAATCCGCATACAAGAAGGTGATGAATGGGAAACCGCTTTCAAAACTAAATTCGGCTTGTACGAGTGGTTGGTTATGCCTATGGGTTTATCGGAAGCTCACGGTACTTTCATGCGTCTTATGCATTTTGTGCTTCGACCTTACATTGGAGTTTTCGTTGTGGTTTACTTTGATGATATTCTTGTGTTTAGCAAATCCATGAAAGAGCATCTAAGTCATGTTAGGGCTGTTTTACAAACTCTTCGCAAGGAACGTCTCTATGCCAACATGAAAAAGTGCACGTTTGGTGTTGACAAGCTTGTTTTCTTGGGATTCGTTGTTTCTTCCAAGGGTGTACATGTTGATGAATCTAAAATTGAAGCAATTAAAACTTGGCCCCAACCCACCAATTTGCAACAAGTGCGAAGTTTTCTTGGCCTTGCGGGTTTTTATCGTCGCTTTGTGAAAGATTTTAGCACTATTGTCGCTCCTTTGCATGTTTTGAGTAAGAAGAATGCTCGTTTTGTTTGGGGACCTTTGCAATCAACCGCTTTTGATGAGCTCAAATCTTTGCTTACACATGCTCTGATTCTTGCTTTACCCAACTTTGACAAAACTTTTGAGGTTCATTGCGATCCAAGTGGTACCGGAATTGGTGGAGTTTTGATGCAAGAAAAACGAGCTATTGCATATTTTAGTGAAAAACTTTCCGGTGCTCAACTTAACTGTCCCATCTATGACAAAGAATTGTTTGCCTTAGTGCGTGTGTTACATGTGTGGGAGCATTACCTTAGACCGCATGAGTTTGTCATACATACCGATCATGAAACACTTAAATACCTTAAAGGTCAAACCAAGTTGAATAAACGACATGCTAAATGGAGTGAATTCATTGAATCTTTTCCCTATGTGATAAAGTACATCAAGGGCAAAGAAAAAGTGGTGGCGGATGCCCTTTCCCGCAAATGCATGTTACTTACTCAACTTGAATTGAATGTAGTTTGATTTGATCATATCGAAGATTTGTATGAGGGTGATGTGACTTTTGCTACTCCTTATGCTAAGTGTGTGACGCATACTTCTTGGGAAAGATATTATATCAAAGATGGTTATCCTATGAGAGCTAACAAACTATGCATTCCCAAGTCTTCTCTTCGTTTGCTCCTTTTGCAAGAGGCTCATGGAGGCGGACTCATGGGACACTTTGGACGCGACAAGACTTTCGCCACGCTCTCCAAGAATTATTATTGGCCCAAGATGTTTCGCGATGTCGCCCGCTTCACCAACCGGTGCTCTACATGTTGCAAATCTAAGTCACACTCTCAATCCCATGGTTTACATATGCCTTTACCTATTCCACATCAACCTTGGGAATACATTAGCATGGATTATGTGCTTGGATTACCTAGGACTCAAAATGGCAAGGACTCCGTTTTTGTTATCGTGGACCGATTCTCTAAAATGGCTCATTTTATCCCGTGCAATAAGATAGACAATGCTTCACATGTTGCCAATCTCTTTTGTAGGGAAATCTTGAGGTTGCACAGCGTGCCAAAGACAATTGTGTCAGATCGAGACGTCAAGTTCTTAAGCTACTTTTGGAAGACGCTATGCGCCAAGATCGGGATCAAGCTACTCTTCTCCATGGCGTATCATCCTCAAACCGATGGCCAAACAGAAGTCACCAACCGGACGCTTGCAACTCTCCTACGCGTGTTGATCAAGAAGAACATCAAGGAGTGGGAGGAGTGCCTACCCATCACCGACTATGCCTACAACCGCGCAAGACACTCTACCACCGGCAAGTCCCCATTCGAGGTTGTCTACGGTTTCAACCCTTTGTCGCCATTGGACATCCTTCCTCTACCGCTTCCAGAACGAGCAAACATGGACGCAAGTGCAAGAGCCTCCTACCTCAAGAAGATGCATGAAGAAACATGTTCCACGATCGAGCGCCAAGTACAACGCCTCACCGCCAAGCTCAAAATCAACAAGTCTTCGATGGTGTTCCAACCGGGTGATCAAGTATGGATACATCTCCGCAAGGACCGCTTCCCCAAGGAACACAAGTTCAAGCTACTCCCGAGAGCTGACAGACCATTCAAGGTGCTTGCACGCTACAACGACAACGCCTACAAGGTCGACATCCCATGTGACAAGTACAACGTTAGCGACATCTTCAACATTAAAGACTTGGCCAAGTACCATTGTGATGAAGAGCATGATCCGTGGACGGATATCTCCCAAGGGGGGGTGGAGATGATACGAAGCATCCCTCGACTACCCGCACCGACACTCCATCACCATCGCAAGCACCAAGAGGACCAATGACAAGAGCACGTGCACGCGCCATCGAGAACGAGGCTGACTCTCTCCTCTTCGAGTTTCGTTCGATTTCACTTGAGAATGGGATTCTACCTCAAAGAGATACATTATGCATTCTTAGGCATCACGAAGATGATCGCAAGGAGGAGAAGATGGAGACCCAAGCATACACGGAGGATAAGAGCAAAGAAGGAAGCAAGGAGGCGAAACCCCCAGGACACCCTGGGTGCCCGGCCCCTTCAACTCCGGGTGCCTGGCCACCACCACCTGGGCGCTACCCCTGCTTGGTCCGGGTGCCTAGCCGCCTGACCACCGGGTGCCCGGCCCCGGCCCAGCCTCTAGCCGCACCCCCGGGTGCCCAGTCCTTGGCCCCCCGGGCGCCCGGCCCGACCCAGCCGGCCTCCTGGCGCCACTTCGGTTGCCCGGGCTTGGGACCCAGTGCCCGCCAACTCCCACCGACCCCTTCCCAGGCGGGTGCTGCCCTCTTGCCCAGGTGCCCGGCCGAACCTGGGCGTCCTCCTCTGGCCGGTCCGGGTGCCCGGACGACACCGTGGGCCTGCGTGCCTCCTTGGGGCTTTGCCCTTGTATCCCCCCTCCTCTCTCATTTCGCCCCTAAACTATATAAGGGCATTTCCTAGCTCATTTGTAGGGTTAGCAAAGATTTTAGAACACAAAAGAGAGCTTTGCTCATCTTCCTCCCTTAGGAGATCTAGAACTCCACTTAGAGAAGCTCCTCTTGGAGATCAAGCCCTCCTCTTGGAGAAGATCCTCTTTGGATGCAAGACCTCACCTAGTGAGAAGAACCTTACCCTAGTGCTATTATCCTTGGATTGATCTTGTAATCTTGTGGATCTCATGTAAGCTACTCTAGTGTATATGATATTTGGGTTTGTTTGAGAGTTTTGTTCTTTGTGTTCTTGAGTGTTTTTCCTCCTTTTCCCCCTCCAAGTGTGAAAAGATCTCACCTATGGTTTGACCCTACAACACATTTGCTATGTTCTTCAGGAGCCTAGGAGAAATGAAGGCGAGGGTTATGGCGCTCCATCGGACAATACAACATGAAAATGTAACAGTCAGGCCAAATGAACTGAGCTTCTGAACTTCTGGTGGTGCATTTATCTGCTAGACTGTTAAGTTTTATGCCAACCTTCCTTTTGTTATATAGTTGTAATTTGTTTTGGTGCGATACAAAATTTGTTCTTAACGTGAAAACAACAAGCCATTTTTGTATAGTGTAGGGTGTTCCCTATATTTGCACTGGTGGCGATCTTTGATGCTGAGTGGATGTAATCTGTGCAATCGCCTTAATAGCCTAGAGTTAGTTTCGGCCTTATTTATTTCCTAGTCTTCTTTTTCCCTGGTTTGCTAGTGGCTGCAACAACCATGGGCCATATACGGGCCGTAGGATCCATGGGTCTCCTACGGGCCATCGATAAATGGGCCTCCAACAGGGCCGTAGAATCGGTGGGCCTCAAGCCGTCGGATAAATTTGTCTGCATGGGACATAAACGAGCGTAATTGGTATCGGCCCAACACGATAACGGGCCATTAACAGGATGGAGGACAGCAAAGGCTTAATTCTTTCACAGGCATAATGGGTCATTAATGGGCCAGAATATAGGATGGGCTGGAAACGGCGCAACAGGTTAACATGCTAGAAACGGGCCGATTCTCGCCATGGGCCGAATTTGGCCCATTAGGGGAACATGCCAGTAACGGGCCGGAAGTAAGCGAGGGCCGGAAAGGAGCCCAAGAACGTATGGGTCGTCAATAGGCCGAAAGCTAACACAGGCTGGAAATGGCCCATGTGAATCACAGGCCGTTAACGGGTACCAAGAAATTTACTGTTCATTATGGGCTAGAGTCACCGTGGGCCTCTAAAGGGCCTAAAGATACGAAGGCCTCATATGGGCAAAAAGACGTCATGGGCCATACATGGGTCGAAAGTGAAATGGGCTGGTGTTATATTCGAAGGCCCACATGACGTTGTTGGGCCAATTTCCGTTAGGGCCTAACAGGTCGTGAGTTTCCGGGCCGTAAAATGGGATATTTGCAAAGAGACCGTTAACAGGATTTTCATGGGCCAGCCCGTTAACTTTTGACCAAGTCAAACAGGCCAGCTTTGTAAGCTAAATGGGCTAGTGGTGGGCCGTGGCACGTGTCGACATATCATAGGCGCCTCTCTGACCCACTGACGAGCTGACACGTGTTTCGTCCGGCCAATAAGAATTTTACACGTGGAACTTTCCCATTGGCTCGGGCTGTTAACGGGTTATCGGATCCAAAACCCGTCTCGATAGCTTAACGTGCTCCGTTACAGTGGATGCCATGTGTCGGTCATCCTTGACGAAAGCAATTCTGTGACGCGCAATTTATTGTCGTGGAAGTGGACACTTCTGTCGGCGTTCTGGGAACAGGGGTCCCCAGACTTGCCTGCCTGCGGCCTGCGGCATGGCTCGAGTGGTGGCCCAGTACGGCCCATCTTCATCAGTGCAAGACTCAAGACCCTCGCGAGGGGCCAAGCCTCGCGGGGCGGATGACACAGGGCTTCCTCATGAGCGGCCTCGCCAGGAAGGCTCGCGAGGAGGCGGAGAGATCAAGGCAAGGGTACCTCGCGAGGTGCTCATGACGCAAGCCATGACGATCGAGACCAGGAAGGCGCCAGGCAGGCGCCGGCCTGCGCAGTCTCCTTGTTTCCTCTTTGGTGCAAAGGGGGCAAGCACAGGTGTGGATTACCGAGGCATCAGACAAAGGTTGCCATTTCAAGGCAACGAGACCAAGACCAGCAGAGCCGCATGATGGAGGTCACCGTGGAGCCCAAGGCGGCGTTGTCACCAGTGCGTTTGGCAGCTGAAGACCAACTTTAGTCAGGATAACTCGTACTAGATGTTGCCCTTCAAAATGGCCGTTGTTGGCACCCTTCCCGCTCAATATTTGGGAAGAGGACCAGGGCCTCTATAAATAGGGCTAGCCACCACACTAGAGGGCATCGAGTTCTCATCAGATCCAGAGGCGATCGAACTCACCCAAGTAGAACACCACATCAGCTCAAGAACACCTCTCGCTAGGCAGTTCTTCCCTGTACTGTTCATCATCTGCCCCCGAGGCAATCCACCAAACCACACACTGGAGTAAGGTATTACACCACAACGGTGGCCCGAACCAGTACAAATCTTGTGTCCATCGTGTTGTTCATCGTTTAGCTTAGATTCTCGCGAGGCCGTCAGACGTGGATGGGTAGGGGGAAGATCTTCGCACGCACCCTAGAGTTCGAACCTTAAGGGTCTGCCGGAACCCAACATCCGACATTTGGCGCGCCAGGTAGGGGTGCGCCGGAATCTTTCTTCCGCTGTTCCGCGTTCGATCACCCATCGCGTCCATGGCTGACGCTCGCCGGGCTCGCGCCGAGCGTCGGGCTGCTCTCGCCGCCCGCGTCACCCAGACGGATCCGGTCGGCGGGTGTCCCTGTCGTTCCCCATCGCCTGCGGCCAACGCCGCCACGGCCCGGCGGGGAACGAGCAGTAGGCCTCGTCACTGCATCCTTCAGTGCGGCAGGAAGGCCGCACCACCACCCCATCACTGACTCCAGCTGGTTCGTCGTCCCACGCCTGTCGCGCCCCCACGGAGGCGCACGCTGCGCTGCTCCTGGAGCGTGAGCTCCTATACTACCGTCCCATCGACAACCTCTACGAGGAGTGGCTCGCTCGCATCACCGAGCTCATCAGTGCCGCAGGGGGCTCCCCTATGTCGTCCCTCTCGCTGCCTCGCCCTCCGTCCTGCGTGGGTGGCACTGATCAGGAGGCGCCTCCGCCACCTCCTCCCCAGGAAGGTGCCCTGGCACCTAGGCGCGTGACCCCAGGACGAGATCCGCCACGTCCGACACCCGTGCGACAAGAAAGGAGCTGCCAAGAAATCCCTCGTCCCCAAGAAGGTGCTCGCGTGCTCCCAGCACCGGTGCGCCATGACCGCATCCCTACGCCAGCATGTCAAGACCCCGCGCTGCTCTAGGCAGCAGCGCGCAATAATCCCCAAGAGCAAACCCCGCATCAGCAGAGAGCTCCAGGCCACCACAGGCTGTCGCACCTTCACCACCGAGCTACGCAGTGTCGCTTGGCCGGGCAAGTTCAAAGCTGACCTGCCTCCTCGCTACGAGGGCACTGCCGACCCCGCGGAATTCCTACAGCTCTACGAGCTAGGCTTCGAAGCCGCCAACGGGGGCGAAAAGGTCACGGCGAACTGGTTTCCCATGGCACTCAAGGACGGTGCCCGCACCTGGCTCCTGAACCTGCCCCCTGGCATGAGCTCCTCCTGGGACGAGATGCGCACTCGCTTCATCGCCAACTTCCAGGGCACTTGCGACTGTCCACCGGCCGTGGGTGACCTGTGCCGCATCAAGTAGCAACCCAGAGAGACCTTGCAGAAGTACATCTTGCGCTTCAACAGCGCTCGCCTCAAGATTCCCAGGGTGACTAAGGAGTCCATCATCTCGGCATTCTCTAATGGCGTCCGCAATGTCAAGATGAAGGAGGAGCTGGCAATCCACAAATATCTGTGCACGTCATTGGAGTTGTTCAACCTGGCAACCAAGTGCGCAAGGGCTGAGGAGGGACGCCTCTCTCTTCTCGAGCTCCCAGGCAAGGATGTGAAGCGCAAGGGAGCATCTGTGCTCGCAGCGGAGCCGGACATGAAGCGCGGCAGGGACCAGCCGGAGTTATCCAAGGGCAGCAGGTACTGCGTGTACCACGATCTCCATACCCACAACACCAACGAATGCCAAGAGCTCAGGGCCGTGCGAGAAGGTCGTGTCAGTCGACTCCCCGAGCGCAATGATCGAGGCTACGGCCGAGGCGGAGGAAGAGGTGGAGGACGATGGTACGACCGTGGTCCTCGCCAAGGGTTGGCGTGACCGGCCTCGCGAGGACCACTGGCAGGACCAGCCTCGCGAGGGGGCTTGGAGGGATCAGCCTCGTGAGGATTGCCCGCAAGGCAACACAGGACTTCCTCCTCTGCCACCACCACGAAGAAGGAATGACAACCATCATCAGGACGAGGGGGCTGGGGGCTTCCAGGAGCTGCGTGCAATCGCTTGCCTCTTGGGCGGTGCCCAGGCCCCATCCTCTCAGCGCACCTTCAAGCAGTTTGCTCACGAGGTGAATGCAGTCATCCCCAAGCTTGAGGCCATGCGCCCCATCAGGTGGTCTCCGTGCGCCATCACATTCAGCTCAGCGGATTAGCTCGAGTGCGCGGCAACGGCCGGTGTCCTCCTGATGCTCTGTTCCCCAGTTATCAGCAATGTGCAAGTCACCAGGACCCTCATCGACGGCGGAGCAGGGCTCAACTTCCTGTCTGTCGAGACGTTCCACAATCTCCAAGTGCCATACGATCAGCTTCAACCAACCAAGCCTTTCTCAAGAGTCGCTGATGGTTCCACTATCCCGATAGGGCAGGTCCGCCTCCCTGTCACCTTTGGACGGCGCAAGAACTACCGTACTGAGCTCATTGACTTCAACGTCGCCCACATTCGCCTGCCATACAATGCCATCCTCGGGTATCCCGCTCTGGCCAAGTTCATGGCAATGACTCACCATGGCTACAACGTCCTCAAGATGCTAGGAAGTGGCGGAGTCATCACGGTCCCCTGTGAAGAGAAGGATGCGGTGTGCTCTCTCGAGCGCGCCTTCCAAGCCGCGTCAATCAAGGACCCAGGCAACAAGAGTGGAAGCCTTCCTGAAGTAGCTCCCAAGAAGAAGAAGACATCACCTGACTCAAGGCCTTAGGAGGCAGGCACCTCCGGAGGCGCCACGTCAGGACATGCGCCCATCCAAGGGGCGCCACCCTCTGTCGCATAGGAAGGCGCGCCCGGCGCCCTACTCGAGCAAGGCTCGGGGGCTCTCTCCTGGGGATCCACCGACTTTGCCAAGATCACGAGGGAGGCGCTCGGGCACCACTTGGAGGCGTGCTTCACGGCACATTTCCCTCAGGAAGACGTAAGGCAAGGAGGGCCCAACCCTCGGGAGTTCATCACCAAGTTCGCTCAGGAGTTCCAGGAATCGAGAGTCATGCGCGGCAGCCGCCGCCTGCCTAGCGTAGCTCCCCATCCAGGCGAGGATGGTGTGCTACGCATCTGCATCAACTAGCCAGGGCTCAATCGAGTCGCGTCTCAGGAGTGCTTCTGGCCTTCGCGCGTGGGGCGTCGCGAGGGTCCACCGCACAGCTATGTTAGCCTGCCCTTCGGCCAGCCAAACGTGACTGTTGCTCACCAGCGCCTAATGAGGAGCATTCTGGAAGCTCAGGTGGTCAAGCACCATGCACTCCTGGACGAAACGGAGATGGACCTCGTCGAGCCGCCCGGACCTCCCGAGCCTCCTGAGGCTCGGAGCTCCGGGGGTTCGTGAGGATCGGCTTACTCACCACGCACCGTCATCTACTCCGACACTTGCTCTGCAATGGTATCAGGTGACTTCTCTCAAGTTTCGTTTCAGCTAGGAGCGCCCTCATGGCTGCATCATTCCCAGGTCGCGTGGGTCTGTCCCCGCGACATGTATCCGTTTTGCTTATGTCTTCAGCTTACCTTGTTGGTGGCTCCCCTCGGGCTGCATCATCCCCAAGCCGCTTGGGCCTGACCCAGTGGCGTGTGCCTTTCTCTGCATCTATCTAAGTTCATTTGCTTATTCATGCTTAACCTGCTTGAGATAATCGCCTGCTTGATTGACACCTACCTTTGGAGCCGCTCGCTCTAGCACGACACTTGCGCATGGTTCCATCCCTGCGACGTCGACAAATCTGAGTGGTCGAGCTCTGGCCGCGGCAGCCCCGCAAAAGCGCTACCTCACCAGGCCCTCAGTGCCTCAATCACTCCCTCGGAGCAACCAATGGCTGGCAGGCAATCGTAATGGCAGTCCTTGTTTTCCTCGTGCTGGTGTATAGGATCCACCCAAGGAATAGCGTGGGGGGCGTCGTGAGCTCCCTCTCTCTCTCTCCCGTGCGATCTGCTCACATGTCAAAAGGGGGGCGCCTGAGAATCGCGACTCAGGGGCTCTTACCGGCTCTCCATCCCTCACCCCCTGGCCTTGACCCACGGCATCGTGACCTGTCATACCAGCGGTGGCTGAGCATGCTCGAGGGCCGGGATCTGAGGACGTAGAGCATGAAGGAAAGTGCGGGGAATGGGAGAAGCTCACGAGGACCCAACCCAGTGACACCCCAGCTGCCGGCGCGCAGGACCGGCACTTCGCCGAAGAACAACTCCAAGCTCATGAGATAAGTCACGCCCCTAGAAAAGCTAAATCAACGCGACGCTAAACCCTCGCCAAGTGCAGCTTTGTCATGGCGATGTTGCCTTCCTTTCTTGCCCAGCGGAGGCTGCTTGAGCGCTAAAGGGGACCTCCATAATAAGGATAATATTCACAACAGACATGGCAGACGCCTTACATGTTGGGCTCGACGGTAGGGTGCGTTGACTGCAAATTAAAATTATCCTACGCGCAGAACATCCAGGAACATGCTACGGGAGATGGATCACAGTTCGTTACCACTAGACGTGCAGTGCCGTGCAGCGGAAGTAGTTGAGGCAGCACGTCCGCGTGGGTCGTCTCCTCCTCTTCCGATCTCCCTCGAACAGTCGGTCGTCCGATCCCACGTACAAGTTTGCCGCAGCGGCACAAGTGCACCACCTCTAACGGTATCCGCGTGTGCAGAAGGAACACCGTGCGGCGGACTGGTAGGTCCAGTCACACAGTCAGCAGCGACTGGAGGTGGCTATTCGCAACACATGCAAACCCTAGTTAGAACGCCGAAGCGATCAACCGCATGAGTGTGCCACACCTCCACTTTATATAGGCGTCTTTCCAGGGCTCAACACTTGGGCCTCGCACGGACCCTAAAGCCCACAAGTCTACTCGGTCACGTTCCTAGTCCAGTTTGGATCACATCCGACCAGTGTCCTACAAACTGACCTTGTAGGTTCCTTCCCTTAAGCGCACGACCCCTTAGGTTCAAGTCGGCTTGGTCACAGTACGGATCACCTCCGACCTGCATGGTTGGTAGCGGCCTCTAGCAAGGCGTGTCAACCACCAAGCAGACTATGAAGCTGGTTAGGCGAACCTGTGCAACGTGTCACACTTCTATTCCCTTTGCCTCACGATATATGTTGTCGGGCTCAAGGCAAGACTGTCATCCTTGTGCTAGCCCGACCTCTTTCTCGTTCTAGTGATACCGACCACAAATCGGATTATCTCATAATCCCTATCGCATGGCCATGCTTATCCTGGTCGGATCACACGAGGGGCCCAGAGTATATCTCTCCTGATCGGAGGGGCAAATCCCATCTTGCTCGACCATGTCTCGCAGCATGGGACTGGACAAACCCGAAACCTACCTTTGTAACTACCCAGTCACGGAGTAGCGTTTGGTCGGACCAAAGCAAGTATGTCACCATCCCGAGTACATGTGTCAGCTCAGGTCTTAGGACATAGAACATATGTTGTACTAGAGACTCACAGATGACATATCGCTGCGTCTCATAGTTGGGTCTGTCCGACTCGGACCTTATCTCGACTCGGATCCGACTACGTCGAATCCGAACAGACCTTTCCAAGTCCATATTATCCAGTTAGCATCCAATGCTCCATGGCTAGTGAGACCAAGCCATCAACCGTGTCATATGCTAGTCTGGTCGGCTGTGCGTCCACACAACCCTTTCGACTAGGACCCTTTTAGGACAGTCATCATACAATGCATAGTCCCACAAACAAGTCACATACTTGCTGATACACATCATTGATAATGTCCAAGGACTATCTTTATTCATAAACACATAGGAAATATCGTCATACATGATTGCCTCTAGGGCATATCTCCAACAGTCTCCCACTTGCACTAGAGTCAATCAAATAGACATCGAATGCCCATAGCTCTAACGTGCCCCCTCATGCTTGGGTTGTGGAAGCGGCTTAGTCAACGGATCTGCAACATTTGCATCCGTGTGAATCTTGCATAATTCTACATCACCATTCTTTACGATCTTTCGTATCAGGTGATATTTCCGGTCTATGTGCCTGACTTTGTGGTGATTCCTCGGCTCCTTGGCTTGTGCGATGGCACCAGAATTATCACAATAAAGGTCCAACGTTTTCACCGAGGCTGGGAAAATACCAAGATCATCCAGAAAATGCCAGATCCAAACACCTTCCTTTGCAGATTCACAAGCCGCAATGTATTTGGCTTCTGTGGTAGAATCGGCCACCGTATCCTGCTTGGAACTCATCTAGTGCACTGCTCCTCCATTCAGGACGTACGCGAATCTGGACTGTGATCGACAATCATCTCTGTCGGTTTGGAAACTAGCATCGGTGTAACCCCTTACGACGAGCTCTTCCTCACCTCCATAAACTAGGAACATCTCTTTAGTCCTTTTCAGGTACTTCAAAATAGTCTTTACCGCTGCCCAGTGACTCTCGCCTGGGTTGCCCTGGTATCAACTTGTTAGGCTTATTGCAAAAGCTACATCAGGCCTTGTACATATCATGGCATACATGATGGATCCGATTGCCGAGGCATACGGAATCCTACTCATCCTGCTTCGCTCATCAGATGTGGAAGGACTCTGAGTCTCGCTTAGCCTTATACCATGTGAGAGTGGCAAGAACCCTTTCTTCGCCTCACTCATGTTGAACCGCTTCAACACTTTATCTATGTACGTGCTCTGGCTTAAGCCAAGCAGCCTCCTCGGTCTATCTCTATTGATCTTAATGCCTAAAATATATACTGCCTCGCCAAGGTCTTTCCGCGAAAACTTGCCATTCAATGACTCCTTGACCGAGTTTAGCATCAAAACATCATTTCCGATCAGTAGTATGTCGTCGACATACAAGATCAAAAACACTATCGAGTTCCCACTTAACTTCTTGTATAAACAATAGTCCTCTTCGCTTTTGATGAAACCAAGACTAGTGACGACCTCATCAAAACGAATGTTCCAACTCCGAGATGCTTGCTTCAACCCATAAATGGATCTCTTGAGCTTGCATACCTTACTAGTGCTAGTTGGATCGACAAAACCCTCGGCTATATCATATACACGTCCTCAGTTAAATTTCCATGAAGCAAAGCCATTTTGACATCCATCTGCCATATCTCGTAATCGAAATATGCAGCTATAGCTAGTACGATCCTCACCGATTTCAGCATCGCTACCGGCGAGTAAGTCTCGTTGTAGTCAATTCCTTGAACTTGTCCATAACCTTTAGCGACAAGCCGAGCTTTGTGGATTTGAACATTTCCATCCACATCGGTTTTCTTCTTAAAGACCCATTTGCAACCAATGGCCGTTACGCCAGGCGGCGGATCAACCAAGTCCTAGACTTGATTCTCATCCATGGACTTTAACTCGGATCTCATGGCCTCTAGCCATGCCTCGGAATCTGGGCTCACCATCGCTTCCGCATACATGGCTGGCTCGTCGCTTTCTAGCAACAATACATCACGCACCCTACGCAATCTTTCCGACCTCCGTGGTTCCGGTGCCGCTTCCACTACAGGTTCCCTAACTGACTCCGGTATGATCTCATCACCAGCCGAGTCATCCCCGAGTGGTCCTCGAATTTCTTCGAGTCGAACCGTCCTCCCACTGGCCTCCCGACTGAGAAACTCTTTCTCAAGGAAAACCCCGTTCCAAGCAACAAAAACTTTGTTCTCTTCCCGATTGTAGAAGCTATATCCCAAGGTTTCCCTCGGATATCCCACGAATATGCATTTATCCGATTTAGGTGTAAGCTTGTCTGACATAAGTCGCTTGAAAAATGCTTCACAACCCCAAATCTTTAGAAAAGACAAACTGGGACTCTTCCCTGTCCACATTTCATGTGGTGTCTTGTCTACGGATTTTGATGGTACCTTGTTAAGTGTGAAAACTGCAGTTTCTAGAGCGTATCCCCAGAATGACAAGGGTAAATCCGATATGCTCATCAAAGACCGGACCATGTCCAACAAGGTCCTATTCCAATGTTGACACGCCGTTTCTCTGTGGTGTACCCGGAGGTGTAAGATGAGGTACTATACCTCGACTTTTCAGATGATCATCAAACTCCTGGCTCATGTACTCACCTCCACGATCAGATCGCGGAAGCTTTATAGTCTTGCCGAGCTGATTCTCAACCTTGTTCTGAAACTCTTTGAAATTTTCAAAAGTCTCCGACTTGTGCCTCATTAAATAGATATATCCATATCTACTCAAGTCGTCGGTAAAAGTCACGATGTACTGATAGCCACCACTGGCAGTTGTGCTCATTGGACCACACACATCACTATGTATGAGTTCCAATAGCTCAGACGCCCTCTCGCAATTCTTTGCGAAAGGAGACTTAGTCATCTTGCCAAGCAAGCATAATTCACATGTCTCGTACGACCCAAAGTCGGACAAAGTTAGGAGCCCATCATCATGGAGCTTCTTCATGCATTTCAGACTAATGTATCCAAGCCGGCAATGCCAAAAGTATGTCGGATTTATCTCATTAGGCTTATGCCTCTTGACATTCACGTTATAGACCGGTTCCTATTCTAGATTCAATATAAATAGCCCATCAACAATGGGTGCATAGACGTGGAACATACCATTCAAAAATATCAAACAACCATTGTCCTTTAAATTGAATTCATAACCTTGACTCATCAAACATGAGGCAGAAATAATGTTCCAACTAAGTGCAGGAATGTAATAACAATTATTCAATTCCATTATGAATCCGGAAGGAAGCTGGAGCTGCATCGTGCTGACCTCTAACGCAGCAACTCTTGCTTTGTTGTCGACCCTGATTTCAATCTCCCCTTGTGCCACACGCCTAGTTCTTACCAGCCCCTGCATCGAGTTGCAAATTTGAACAACCGATCCGGTATCAAATACCCAAGAGCTACTAGGTATGTCAGCAAGGTAAATGTCTATAACATATGCAACAAGTGTACCTTTGCCTGAAGCAGCATTCCCGGCCTTCTTGCCATGCTTTGCAAGCCACTTGCTGCAGTTCCTCTTCCAGTGACCGGTCTCCTTGCAGTGATAGCAAACGGTCTTTGAGTCCGATCCAGACTTTGGCACAGCGGCGGAGGTTACCATTTCCGTGCCCTTTGCCTTAGCCTTTTTCTTGGACCAACTCTTCTTGAACTTAGCCGATTTGTGCACCATCAATACTTGATGCATGCCTTTCTTAATATCCTGCTCTGCCACCTTGAGCATCCCATGCAATTCAGTGAGCTTCTTATCCATGCCATGCATATGATAGTTCGAGATGAACGTCCATAGATGGGCGGAAGAGAACCCAGAACAACATCAGTAGCCAACTCATCCAAGAGCGGGAAGCCCAAACGATCCAAACCTTGCACATATTCGATCATCTTGATCACATGTGGGCTCAGTGGATTACCTTCCTTCAGCTTGCTATCCATCAAGGATCGCCAGACGTTGAACCTTTCGGTCCTAGCCTGTGTCTGAAACATGCTCTTGAGACTCTCGATCATATCGTAAGCCTCAACATTTTGAAATGCTGTTGCAAATCGGGCTCCATACAAGCCAAAGATCGAGACGGTGATCTCCGTTGATTCATCAACTAGTTTCTGGTAGGCATTCTTAGTTTTGGCATTAGCATTATCGGCAGGTTCCTCTGGAAGTGGATCCTCTAGAACATGTTCCTTTTTATCGTGCTTGAGAACAATTCTCAGATTTCTATACCAGGTGGTAAAGTTTGTTCCATTCAGTTTATCCTTTTCCAGAATTGATTTCAATGCAAAGTTGGGTTGAGTAGGTGGTGCCATTGATCTACAACAGAAAATATGCAATCACTAAGCAATGTGTTTATGTAGAGTAATTCTAGCCTAAACAGAAATACTCCCACTGAAGTCAGCATCCCTCCGCAAACTCTCAGTGATTCAGGATCCGACTAGCGCATGCGACTAGTGAGATTTAGCATCACTGCTAGCAAACATACCAATCCGGTAAGCAACTCCTTGCAAATCGTATCTCTATACGACTCCAGTCGGTTGAGAAGGTAGCTCATACCCCGGCTCCCAACCTTCTTTGCCACAAGGCCCAAAACCGTTTTGATAGCCCTGGCAAGTTAACCTGATGTAGTGCATGTCCGTGTCCGACACGAACCCTTCAGTTCAAGGACACCCAGCAGCACCCCAATTTTATGAGCCCACTACTAGACGTACTTGACGTGCGAAGGTGCAACATTGGGGATGCCAATTCGCTTGATATTCATGAGGGATCTTTCTACCATTCTAACATGCATAGAAACAAAGAAGCATAACAATCACATATAAACATATATTGTGAAATAGTATGGCTCCTTCATGGACGTTCTTCCAGGTCGGCTCCGACTCTGATGACCATCTATGAACTCCATCTTGTTTGTCACGCCGGGACGCCAAGCCACCAACCTGATCTCTATTATCCAACTACTACAACTAGTAATGAATTTTACATACAGAATCACAAGTCAACACGCAGGTCATTATACAATATAATGACAGCACTTTGGCTCCTGCCAGCTGACAAACATGACACGCAGGCCACGTATAAATTACACACATGCATCACATACACATGAGCCATACTATTCACATCAAACCTGCAAAACAAAGTTGTGCATAGAATCACATTCTACCGGTTTGTGTGTCGGGTACGAAATACACGGCGCTACGCACACGACGTTTTTGGAAATCATAGATCGCATCTGAACTCCGTTCACGCCGAATTTTCTGATCTGACCGGTCATACCGATCATCATGAATCCGATTCGGATTTACATTTCGCTGACCGGTAGGGGTAGGTTGTGTCACAACCTCATCGACTCCGATCATCAGAAAATATAGCATAAAAAGCTTTGTTTCCCTCACTTCTTGGCCCAAGTAAAGGGCCCAATCCTATTGCCCTTTCCCGGTTCTCTAGCAACGAACCCGGTTGCTCAGGTTTACCTTTTGGGGTCCTATTCTTCCCGGGTCCGGCGGACCTGCGGCCCGGGCGAATGCTAATGGCCTGATCCGGGCCCGTAACCCTTTCGCCTTCCCTGTAAGGTGTTTGTTGCTGTGCGATTAGCCTCTTCCCTTTTCTTCGTTTGCTCCGCCGTCAGCCTTTCGTAGCCCAATGTCATATATAGTCAGCTAACTGTGCCGGCTTCATTTCCGACCTCTGGAGCTCATTTGCTTTGATGTTACCAGTAGGCTTGTTCTATTTGACTTGATATCAGATTGTTCCTTATCGCCGTTTTCGCTCTGAGCATGGTGCCTTCGTCTCGTCTACTCTTTCTCTTCATTCAGCGTAGTATTAATTTGATGGATTTTCTGACTGTCTAGTAGTTCGTTTCGTCTATGCCCTTTATGCCTAATGGTTGTCAAACTTTTATATGAACATTCTGCATAACACTTCTCCTGATTTCGTTGCATCTTTTATTTTGATTATGCTAAATAAGTTTACTTGTGACATCAGCAATTCTTTTGAACGGATACTGTTTGCCTGAATAACTCGATGCTTTATTGGTTGCTGGGCGCCTAGTAATCCATATTGAAGGGGATTTTCGCCGGTCTCCCATGTCTCCTATTAGCGTTTGGTTCTTGCATCGTGATACTTTACTGAGTCCTTGGATGCTAATCTTGCCGGGCCCTTGTGCCATCATCATGCCCTTGCTCACACCAGTTCTAACCGTGCACATCTCTTAGATACCTGGTTGCAGTACCGTTCTCATCTTATAGCGTGTTTCGAGGATTTCTTGATGCGTTCGTTGACATGTTATGTTGGGATTCGATGTCGTTGTCTATGTCTATATTTGTCAAGCGTTTGAAGTGCTCGGTCACTTGATACCTTGTTGTATATTTTGCCCTGTCGTAACTGTTGTCATCAATGCTTTGCTAATCCTCTGATTTACCGAGTTGTAGGACCTACATTGGACTTTGTTTATAATCTTGTTGCTAGATGCTGAATTTAAGCTAGTTGAACTGGTTGTTTTCCTTTTTGGGAGGTGTTTTGTAGGTACTTTAAGTTATGCCTTAGTTGTTGGTCCAAGCTGTCGAACTGTGTTCTGTTACCTCCGCAGTTATCCATATGTTGATGCTATTTGCAGCCTGTTGGGCCCATCTGCCTTTGACCGTGTCTCTGCTTATATAGTCTTCTTTTCGGTCATTCTTGGTCGTCGGGTAGGTTTTTCAACCTTGTGTTGTCAGGCTGTCGCTCTTGGAGGCAGACACTCCCCGGCCATATGTGAGCATCGATTTGGATTGCCTTTTCTTGTGCTCATTCCATTATCAAATCATGACCTTAGTCGTGTGGTCTTCATGTGTCAAGTTTCTTACTGGTATACGTTGGCTATTGATGGATGATTTTCTTTCGTTGATGTTACATTCTGTAATCATTGTTAGTATGCTTCTTTCCATATTCCAGTGTCTCTTGGATTATCCGTTTGCTTCATCTGGGTATTTAAGTCCCCGATCTTAAAACCTTGGTTCCCTTACGTTCCACTCGGCTCATGCATTGCTTGCACTTTTGGTTCGTGCTCTATTTGTACTTGCTTTGCCATTTAAATTTCGATTCGGTCTGTTTATCGTGGCCTCTTCATCCGGTTCTGCGAGATTGTACCTCTTGATCAAGTATCCTGATGAGTCTTTTTTCATTAATTTCTTGATGTGGTCGATGAATCTTGTACATGGTGGTTTCCTTGATTTTCAGTTTTGTTCGGTAGTTGACTCATTACTTCGCTATTGGTATGTGCTTAATAAGTTTGCGGTGGGAAACCTATGGTTATTGTGACTAAATTAGGATGCCTCTTATCTTCGGATGCTGTGTAGATTAAGTTGTATTTAGGATTTTTATCATTGAGTTGCTTCCATCCGACATTTTGAGTATGTGTGTCTCTCTATGATTCATTTTTGATCGTTTTGTGGCATTGTCGATCAACATTTGCTTGTTCATTTCGAATAGAGTTCGGTGAAGTTATTCGTGTTTTCATTCTCTTGCTGGTATGATAATTCGATCTTCGCGATTTGGTCTTCTTTTATTTCCGTGAATTTGTTGTAGGTCGGTAGCTTTATTCTTCAGGGAACTTCGGTATGTAAGCATTGTCTTCTTGTTACATGTTGGATTATCTGTGTTAGGTTCCAGTGTTGTCGAAATTCTCATTACAATAGTTCAATTCGTTTGAGTTCGATAGGAATATTCTTTGATTTTTGGTAGTATGTAATAAGTCAGCTGATTTTTGGTTGGTTTCTTTCCATGTGTTTAACCTGGATATTGGATCTCTTTCATCACTAATTTGATGGTCATTGTCCTTGTACTGATGCTTCTTTTGTGACCGATTCAGTTTTGCGGAATTCATTCTAGTTTTTCGTTATTCATTATGTTTGTTTTTGCCTTCACTTCGTCTCTTTCTTTTAGGAGTCCTATATCTTTTCGGAATTATTCATCTTTTCATGATGTTTACATTGATCCTGAGATGTCAGTGTAATCTTAGTTCTATCATTGTTAGTTTTCCATCGATTTTTTGCTTTCTAAGTTCATTATATTGTCATTCAAGTCTTGTTCCATTCATTTTCCATTACTTATCTTATCATTTTAAATTGAGTTATTTCTTTCACGTTGTTTTTCTGATTCCATATGTTCCATTGAATTGTATCATGTCTAAAAGTTATTCTCTTTATCAGTTCATTAGTGTGTATTACTAACCTTCTTCAAGTTTCTCATGCTCCTTTTTACTTATTTCCTATTCATTTCTTATTTAAGTGTGCTAAATTTTCAATGTTTCAACGTTCATCATCTTCAGATTGTTTCAGTTTCACTGTTCCTTTATATCTTCATTCCTCTAAATTTCTATGTGTCCGTTTCTTATCATCATTTCAAGTTCTTTCAATCTCCTCTTCTGATTTCATTAATCTTAGTATTTTAATTTAGATATTTATCGATCTCGATTCTTCCAACGTTCATTCATCTTCTTCAGGTTTTTCTTTCTTTTCGGTGCCATTCATTCTATTTCAAGTTTGCTGTTGTTATCTCATGCTTTATCACAACTCTTCTATTCACTTGTTAATTTCTCCTAATTTCTTGCTCTCTAAGTTTATTCAATCTTTCAATCCTCAATTTCTTGTATTCTTTTCAAGGTGTTCTCTTGATTACTTAGTCTTTTAGTGTCTTACTTTCGAATTTGCTCATTGCAATTCCTTATCATTTTCTTCAGCTCAGATATCATCTTCATAGTTTTCTTCACTTTCTTCTTGTAATCTCTTATCTCATCTTTATATCTTCTGTCTAATTCGTCTTATACTCTTCAAGTATTCTTGATTTTTAGACTTCTTTTTCCATTTTCCTAACTCTTTCACGATCATTTACTCTCGTTTTCTCGTTTAATTTCTGCCTCTCTATTCTCATCTTCATTGTTCGGATTCCTGTGAATGTCTTGAGTCTTTTATGATAAGTTTAGGATTCTGTTTCACTTCTTCATTGGTGTTCCAAGTTCCATATGGTCTTAACTTATTCAAATTACTGTGCTTAACCTTTTTCTATAGCATCTCGTTTTTATCATTCATTAGTTGCATACTTCTTCTTCATCAAGTTTCGTCTTGTTTTAGATCATCTTGAGATTTGCTTCGGTTCGTTCAATCATCTTCTTCAAGGTTTTTTATCATTCTTCATTTCTTATCAGGATTTCCTACTCGGATTTTCTTCATTGCTCAGATTGTTTCAATTCTCATTGTTGTCCAAGTTTCTTCATAAGTTCATCGTATCAATATTGTGTCAAACTAGTTTTTTTGTCAATATCCTTCATCTTCTTTCATGTTGCATCTAAATTTCCTTCTGATTCTGTCTTTGCATTTCATGTTTCGAATATTTCATGTCGTTGAATTCATGTTTCCTAGTTTCATTTATCTGGTCTTTACTACTTTCATTTTTTGCATTGTATCCTTGTCTCCTAATCTTTCTGCAAGTTGCATCTTTTTCTACCTTCACATGTTACTCTATCTTATTCTTTTTCTATTTTGATGCTCTCATTCTTGCATCTTTTCTTTGGCATCCTATGTTTCTTTCAATTCATCTTTCTTGTATCTGTCATTATCACTTGTCATCTCTTTTAATCTCACTCTCATTTCTTTTTCATTCTGCTTTTCACTTCATCTTGTTTACTCTGTTTTATTCGTCATCTCTTGAGTCTCTTTTTTCACCTTTTGTCAACCTGCCGTTCTAGTCTACCGTCGTCCTCGTCCTTCTTCATCGCTCTGCCACTTCATGTTGGTGTTGCCTCCGTCATTGCTGTTACTCTTTCCCTCGTGCTTCGATTTACTCGTGTCTCATTTCGTGTTTTCCTTCATGCTCATGTCATCGTCATTCTTGCTCGGTCTGCTCATGTCGGTTGCCTTGCCGTTGCTCGCGTGCATGGCGCTCTCATGCATCCTGGTTTCACTCTTTCTGTGTATTTCGTGCACTTGTATCCACCATTCCGTGTCATTTGCCATGGGTCGTTTTCCACGTACTTCAATTGAAACCTTTTGTTACCCCTCGTGCATAACGCTCACAACCCTCTATCTCTTCACCGTCTCAATCGCGCCTAAATCTTGTCTCCTTACCGTTAAATAGCCCTTCCAATCATGTCAACCCTAAATCGCCCCCCACGCCGTCTGCAGCCCGAAGCGCCGCCCCATCGCCCGCTGCGAAACGCAGCCCGCTCCGCGATCAGCGCGCGGTCCCGCCTATCATGCCGCCGATTCGCGCTGTCAAGCCGGCCTACCGCCCGCCTTGCCCACTTCGCCGCGCCACGCCTGCGCAGCCCTCGCCGCCAGGCTCGAGCCTCCCCCGGTCCTGACCCCACGTTCTCCCCGCCCGCGTCCCGCGGCGCCGCGGCCCGATCCGGCGTGCGCTGCCCCTCGGCGCCCGGCGACTCGGCGTCCGCCGGCCGTCGCCGCGCTGATGGCGGCTCCCCAAGGCTCCCCGCTGCCTCCTCGTTTCTGGCCGTGGTGCCATCCCCTTCCCTGTGTTTTCTCCTGCGATCCGCGATTGGCCCTTGGTTTTCTGACGCAATTCAGTCGATTCTGCATCTGCCCAAGTTCGCATATTAATCTGTACAGCGTTAATATTTTTATTAAATCTTCGTTTCACTGTTTTTTAATTCCAGTTATGTTAATGCCATGTTAAATGCTTATACTTAAGTTCATTTGTTAAATTTTAATAGATCATTTATCATCTACTTATTATCAATGTTACTTTTAAAATTAAATTGCTTTATTGCTTAAATTGCTTTTAAAATTGTAGTCAGTGTGCTTTAAATATGATGAGATTTGCCTTAGTTGGTTGTTTGCTCTTTAACTTGCCTAGTATAGTTGTCAGCCATTGCATTAATGCAAATTGTTACTAGTGTGTACGCTTTACATATGCAGTTCATTGAGTCTATTTATTCAGGTTGACTTGTGATTTGATGCCACGCTTTTAACGGACATTTGCATCATCTTTTTTGCAACATGCATATTATCATGTTGTTAGATTTTGCTTTGGTCATTTCTGCGTTGTTAAGATTTTGGCTTAGTTGTTCCTCTACCGGTTATCGTTTATTTCGTTCTTGTTCTTGGATCTCCTCGGCACCTATTTCCTCAGATTTCGTGACTTCTTTGTTCCATGCGTCTTGCCTATTTGCTTGATGCTCCTACTTTGCTTGCATACTCAATTGCCTCCTGCAACCTCCTTTGCTCCATTCCTCACCTAACCTTTTGCCCCTAGTTAGTTGTGTCTGTATCAGCTTTTGTTAGTCCAGGTTGTTTGGAAGTTGGTGTTGTCCTTTGAAATTTTAGTTGATAATGACATTTATTATTTGATCTATTATTAAATGGATAGGCTTTTTTGTTCTGGCCTCCTCCGCTTCTGGGCGAAGCCGTGGGTGAAACCACCCAGCAAGCTTCCTCTGTTTTTTTTCTTCTTCTGTTAGCCCAGTCCCAGCCAGATTCGGCCCATGTGGTTTTTTTTTCATACGCTGCGAATTTAGCTAATTTCCGTGAAATTACAGATTTCTGATTGGCCCTAATGTTCATGCATATAATAACTCCACAACCGTGCATCGGATTAAAATAATTTATATATGTAAAATGCTTAGTTTTTCATCTAGTTTCATAATATCCAACTTTCATCCATGTTTAAAATGATTAAAATGCTGTTTGATTAAATTTGCTTAAATGCCATGTTAAAATGCTTTATTTCATAACTATTTAACCGTGACTCCGAATTTAACAAACTTTATATGTAAATGGGGTAGAATTTTGCCTACTTTAACATGGTGCACTTTATTTTGCTGTTTAACAACATTAAAATATGCTTTAGGTCAGAACAGTAGCTAATTTAAAATATGCACATGAGGATTTTCCGGACTTGTTGTTCGTTGTTTCCGGCCTCATTTAAACTTGCCTAGGTAGGTAGTTTTGTTATGCTTCACCCCTTGCCATGTTAATCAACATTTAATATTGTTGGGTACCTAAACGAGATCGAACTAAATAACTTGTCGTGGTGTTTCATCAATATGCACCGTTGCATATTGAGCTCCACTTAATTTGTAGGATTGCTTGTGCATTTTGCCATGCCACGCCTCTTTAAACCGGACATGCATCATACTTGTTTGCGCATCATGCCATGATTATGCGATGGTTGTTTACTATGTTGTTTGCTTCTTTCCGGGTTGCTTCTCTCGTTAGCTTCGGTTTCGTTCCGGAGATGTGAGGATTTGTTCGACTTCGTCCGTTTGTCTTCCTCATGGACTCGTTCTTCTTCCTTGCGGGATTTCAGGCAAGATGATCATACCCTCGAAATCACTACTATCTTTGCTATGCTAGTTTGCTCGCTCTTTTGCTATGCCAATGCTACGATGCCTACCTTTTGCTTGTCAGCCTCCCAAATTGCCATGTCAAACCTCTAACCTTTGACACCATTCCTAGCAAACCGTTGTTTGGCTATGTTACCGCTTTGCTCAGCCCCTCTTATAGCGTTGTTAGTTGCAGGTGAAGATTGAAGTTTGTTCCTTGTGGAACATGGAGATGTTGTTCCTTGTTGGAACATGTTTACTTGTTGGGATATCACAATATCTATTATATTATTAATGCATCTATATATTTGGTAAAGGGTGGAAGGCTCGGCCTTATGCCTGGTGTTTTGTTCCACTCTTGCCGCCCTAGTTTCCGTCATACCGGTGTTATGTTCCCGGATTTTGCGTTCCTTACGCGATCGGGTGATTTATGGGACCCCCCTGACAGTTCGCTTTGAATAAAACTTGTCCAGCAAGGCCCAACATTGCCTTTTACCATTTGCCTCACCTAGCGCTTTTCTTCCCTTGGGTTTCGGAGCCGAGGGTCATCTTTATTTTAACCCCGGGCGGTGCTCCTTCGAGTGTTGGTCCAACTTTGGCGATGTCCGGCGCCCTGGCAACGAGGTCTATGCCAACCCGACGTCTTGCTCATCCGGTGTGCCACGAGAACGAGATATGTGCAGCTCCTATCGGGATTTGTCGGCGCATCGGGCGGCTTTGCTGGTCTTGTTTTACCATTGTCGAAATGTCTTGATGTACGGGATACCGAGTCGATCGGAGTGTCTTGGGTGAAGGTCTATTCCTTCGATGATCGCGAGAGCTGTCATGGGCTAAGTTGGGACACCCTGCGGGTATTATCTTTCGAAGCCGTGCCAGCGGTTATGTGGCAGATGGGAATTTGTTAATGTCCGGTTGTAGAAAACCTGAAGTTGACCTTAATTAAAATACATCAACGCGTGTGTTACCGTGATGGTCTCTTTCGTGGTCCGGAAGTGAACTGATGTTGGAGTTATGCTTGACGTAGGTTGCTATAGGATCACTTCTTGATCATACTTTTATCGACCGTGCTTTGCCTTCTCTTCTCGCTCTCATTTGCGTATGTTAGTCGCCATATATGCTAGTCGCTTGCTGCAGCTCCACCTCATGCCTTTACCTTACCCACAAGCTTAAATAGTCTTGATCTCGCGGGTGTGAGATTGCTGAGTCCCCGTGGCTCACGGATACTTCAAAACCAGTTTGCAGGTGCCTATGTTACCGAGCAGGTGATGCGACCAAGCTCAAGGAGGAGCTCGATGAAGATCTTGCCCTTTGTGTTGTTTCGTTCTAGTTGGTCAGTAGTGGAGCCCAGTTGGGGTCGATCAGGGTCTTTTGTCGCATTTGGGGTTCTTCTTTTATTTTGGTTCCGTAGTCGGACCTTGATTGTATCTGGATGATGTAATGCTTTATTCATGTAATTGTGTGAAGTGGCGATTGTAAGCCAACTATGTATCTTTTTCCCTTATATATTACATGGGTTGTGTGAAGATTACCTCACTTGCGACATTGCTTTCAATGCGGTTATGCCTCTAAGTCGTGCTTCGACACGTGGGAGATATAGCCGCATCGAGGCGTTACAAGTTGGTAATCGAGCCTTCCCGACCTTAGGAGCCCCATTGCTTGATCGTTTTTAGCGGCGAGTTGTGTCTAGAAAAATGTTTTGAGTCATTTAGGATTTTATATATCGGAGAGTTAGAATTCTTTTTACTCCCAGTCCTTCGACCATCGGTGAGGTATCTGACGTAGAGTTTTGACTCTTCTCTTCTCAAATTTCACTAAATTTTTTTTAGGATCACGCTGGTATCTTGGAATCGTTCGATATTCTTATGATGACAACATTGTCTTGGTTGCCTCGACATTTAGGGGTTGTGGCGGTGTCCGGGAGTTGAGCTCCGAGGTGTTGTCGTCATAATTTTATCGTTGCGATTCGGAATACCCGAGTTTATGCGCCGACATCGAAAATCTCTTTTATGCAGTTGTTGGTGAGATAACCCGCTAACCCGATCTTGTGGTGAGTACGGGAGTATTGCCATGACTCGTATAACGGATGCTTTTCGAAGGTTGAGGTAGACGATTTCCGAAGGTTTCTTGGTTATGTGTTGACGGATGGATACAGCTGGATGTAGGGATTGTTAGTTTGGGTGAGATATATTGCTCCCCTGTATCCCCAACACCAGATTGCATAACCAGAAAATTTCGGGAGTTTCATAGGTGGGAATTCAAGTAGCTCTTAGGATATCTTTTCGACGGATGTATGATATGAAATTGGGGTTCGACGTCTAGTGGTCCGCCTATTCACGGTTGGTTTTACAGTGGTCTCGTTGTGTCTTAAAGAGTCCTTGGCTATGCCGACTGGGGACACCGTATGTCATGTGCCTTGCCTTGTACATGATGGTGCTGTCTGATTGAGCCCGTGTAGGCCCCACCACGAAAACTTCGGACGAAATCTCTATCATATGTTTGTTCGGCTTATTCGCAAGCCAGTCCTTTGTTTTTGTTTTGAGTTGTGGTATTCGAGTTGCTTCAATGTCAAGTGTTGATTCCATACCTTTCCGAAATGGTGTTCTCATACTCCGATGTGAATACCAATCCTTCTCGACAATCGAGATTGTCATGTCAATTCTTTCCAACGGGTGTGCTTCTCTTTAAGTAGATCCCATCATTTTTCCCATCTGCAAGATCATTTCTAAGTTTTCTCAACGTTGTTTATTTCATCTGTTCCAAGTTGTCTTTGTTTTTCCCCCACCCTCCCACCCCTTTTCTTCAAGGACACAGTTTTCTTAATCAAGTATCCATTTATTCATGTGAAGTCTCTTCATTCTTTTCAATCAATGTTCTGATCCGGTGATTTCCCATGAAGATGCTCAACAGTTTCAAGTTCATCATTCTTCATTGTTGTTTCTTCTCCGGTGGTTCCAATTCAAGTTGTCAATATTCATCATATTCCTTTCCTTGTTTCAAATGCTTTCTCATGCCGGTGCACCTCTTAATCATTCACTTCTTCCTATTCATTTGTTAGGGAGTGCTGAAGATATCTCACAAGACTTGTGTTTCCATTCTTAATCCGTTCAAGCTATTTGGAGATTGGTATCCCATTCAAGTCATTTAAATCAACCGGTGCAACATCTCTTTTAAATCATTTCCAATGGTGTTTCTTTTGAGTGGGCCCTAACCCACAGGTCTTTTCCAGGATCTTACCTGACTCTTCTAATTTCCCCGGAGCATTCATAATTCTTTTCAAAAGTGTGACGTAAGAATGAATTTCATCAGTCACAGGCCTTCTCCAAGATCTTTCAAATTCTTTTCATAGTTGTCTCAACCTCTTCGCTTTTAATTCTTCCGGTGTGCCTCAATAATTCTTGGTGGTGTTTCTCGTTGTCATTCTCATCATTTGAAGACCGAAGAAGAGTTCCTCTTAAATCCTTTCCCGTTCGTCCAAAGAGGCGTAGTTCAAGTTTGATGCCATCCTCTCATAATTGTTTTTGATTGTGGGAATTCTTTCCACCCATCCGGAGCATTTCTTGAGTTGTTTCCATTTCTTTCTTCCGAAGCCCATCATCTCGGTATTATTCATTCAAGCTTTCAGCTCTCGTTCTTTAAATCATACCGGTGCATCATTCAAATATCCTCTAATCAGTTCATGATCTCTTCAAGTATCTAAATTCTCTCAAGTATCTTCATTCGTTTTCCAATTCTTCCCGGTGAATTGTGCCTTTGCTACTTTCATTTTCAATGCTTACGGTGGTTCTTTCAAGGTCTCTCTTCCTTGTTCACCATATCAATTCATTTGTTGTTCCAATCCTACCGATGGTTCGTTGAAGACCTTCCCAAGTTGAGCAATATCTCCCTTCAATCCTTTTTTTTTCAACGAGAATAAGTAGTATGCCAAATCCGTTTTGTCATCAATTTAATTGGTGAAGGATAAGCATAACATAATTCTTATTCTTGTTTCATCCAAGTGATTAACTCCGTCTTTGGAGTTTTTCATGATGAAGTAATTCTCGGTTTCATTTGTTTCATCTTCTCTTTTCCGGAGTTCCAAGTTCTCATCATCACGGAGATCCATCTAAATCATTGCAAGGATTCACCTTGTGTTTTCAATTTCTCTTTCTTTTCATCCTTTTATTACCGGAGTTCTTCATGGAGTTTCTTCATGGTGGTTCCTCAAGGATTCTTTTCATTCTTCAATTGTTCTTCAAGATTTCTCTTGAAGTTAAGATCCATCAAGCTATACTTCAAAATAAACATGGTGCTCAACACATGTTTTGTTTTGAGGAGCTCAAGTATTCTTCATCTTGCATTCCAAAGTGCAATTCCTTCTATCTTATCTTTTGAGATGGTGTTATGTCACTCTTGACAATTTCCTTCATGTTTCACGATTCATATTGTTGTCAAGAATGAGGTATTTTATATCCATCAGTCTCTTCATTGGAGTTATCTTGGGTTATATTTCACCTAAAACTTTCCCTAAGGATTGTTGCTATTTATGGTGCTTATAAATGACCCAAGTTCTTCATTTGTCCTTCCGGTGAAATAAGTTTCTCGTCTCCTTGTTGATATCAATCCTATCATCTGTTTCCGTTGGTGACAGATGTTGGCATTTTCTTCTCCATTCTTCTATTCCAATGATCTATCTTCTATTCTTTTGTTTCGGGGGCATTGTGATGTTGTGCTCTTCAATCATCATCTTGAATTGCGAGGTCGTGTTTTTTTCGTGCTTATCCATTTAACCGGAGTGTTGTATCATCTCTTCAATACCTTTTCATCTCATCTAGTTTTCTTCTCTTTTCTACCGGAGTGCTGCTCAAATTATATCAATCTTATCTATTCTCTATCTTGTTTAACCGGAGTGGTTTCGAATTCTATCTTGTCCATTAAACTTTTGATTCATGTCTTTGCAACCTTCAAATTCTTGTAATACTCCTTGTTCATTTTCTACCGGTTTGCTTGTAATCTCGTTCATCTCTGTTGTACTCTTTCTTTTAAATTGCTCAACCTCTCAAGGTTCTTTGGTTTCACTCGTTCGTCAAAGAAGCAACTTAGTTTTACCTCCTCTCTTCCTCTTCCGTTTTCTCTCCGGTGCCATTCTAGATCTCGGGACGAGATCCTCTCGTAGTGGTGGAGTGTTGTAACACCCCGGATCCGATGCGCCAGGTGTCCGCCAGTTATTCGCCGTCTTTGCCATGTCATTTGCTTGCGTGTTGCATTCGCCATGTCATCTTATGCATTTCATATCATGTCATCATGTGCATTTCATTTTGCATACGTGTTCGTCTCATGCATCCGAGCCTTTTCCCCGTTGTCCGTTTTGCAATCCGGCGCTCCTATGTCATCCGGCGTCCCCTCTTCTCTCTTTTCGTGTGCGGGTGTTAAACTTTCTCGGAATGGCCCGAGGTTTGCCAAGCGGCCTTGGTATACCACCGGTAGACCGCCTGTCAAGTTTCGTGCCATTTGGAGGTCGTTTGGTACTCCAACGGTTAATCGGGTAACAGTAAAGCCCTCTTTTGTTTCAGCCCAACACCCCTTCCAAAGTGGCCCAAAACCCACCAAACTCCTCTCCATGCTCTCGGTCGTTCGATCACGATCGCGTGGCCGAAAACCGCACCTCATTTGGACTCTCCTAGCTCCCTCTACCTATAAATTAGCCCTTCCCCCGAAATCCCGCAGTCCAAACCCTAAAAATTCATCCCCGTCGCCACCGGACACGTCCGGCAGCCGCCGGACACGTCCGCCGCCGCCGCCCGGCGAATCGCGCCCGCGCCACGTGGCGGCCGCCGCCTCCGCCGCCCGCGGCCGCGGAGCCCATCCGAGGCCAGCGGGCCGGATCTGCCGCCGCCGCCAGAGATGCCCCCGCCGCCGTCCCGGCGTGCTCCGCCGCCCGCTGCCGTCGCCCGCCGCGCCTCGCCTGCCTCCTTCGCCGCCTTGGGCTCCGCCCGGCGCCGCCCGGCAGCGCCTTTTCCTCCGCCGCCAAGGCCGCCTTGCTCTCCCGCGCTCACCGGCCGGGCAACTGGCCACCGCCGAGCGCCCGCGCCGCCCGCCGTCGGCTGGCCTCGCAGGTGCCCCTTCGCGGAGCACCACCGAGGCGGATCCGGCGAATCCGGCGCCCTCGGCCGATCTCGCCGCCGCTAGATGGGCCCCGACCCGTGCCCGGCCAGCAGCTCCCGCCCCGCCTGGCCTCCTCCGCTTCCTGGGCCGAAGCCCGTGGGTGAGGCCACCCCAGCGCCCTTCCTCTGTTTTTTTTTTCTTCTTCCTGTTAGCCCAGTCCCAGCCAGATTCGGCCCATGTGGTTTTTTTTCATACGCTGCGAATTTAGCTAATTTCCAGGAATTACAGTTTTACAGATTGGCCCCTAATGTTCATGCATATAATAACTCCACAACCGTGCATCGGATTAAAATAATTTATATATGTAAAATGCTTAGTTTTTCATCTAGTTTCATAATATCCAACTTTCATCCATGTTTAAAATGATTAAAATGCTGTTTGATTAAATTTGCTTAAATGCCATGTTAAAATGCTTTATTTCATAACTATTTAACCGTGACTCCGAATTTAACAAACTTTATATGTAAATGGGGTAGAATTTTGCCTACTTTAACATGGTGCACTTTATTTTGCTGTTTAACAACATTAAAATATGCTTTAGGTCAGAACAGTAGCTAATTTAAAATATGCACATGAGGATTTTCCGACTTGTTGTTCGTTGTTTCGGCCTCATTTAAACTTGCCTAGGTAGGTAGTTTTGTTATGCTTCACCCCTTGCCATGTTAATCAACATTTAATATTGTTGGGTACCTAAACGAGATCGAACTAAATAACTTGTCGTGGTGTTTCATCAATATGCACCGTTGCATATTGAGCTCCACTTAATTTGTAGGATTGCTTGTGCATTTTGCCATGCCACGCCTCTTTAAACCGGACATGCATCATACTTGTTTGCGCATCATGCCATGATTATCGATGGTTGTTTACTATGTTGTTTGCTTCTTTCGGGTTGCTTCTCTCGTTAGCCGGTTTCGTTCCGGAGATGTGAGGATTTGTTCGACTTCGTCCGTTTGTCTTCCTCATGGACTCGTTCTTCTTCCTTGCGGGATTTCAGGCAAGATGATCATACCCTCGAAATCACTACTATCTTTGCTATGCTAGTTTGCTCGCTCTTTTGCTATGCCAATGCTACGATGCCTACCTTTTGCTTGTCGGCCTCCCAAATTGCCATGTCAAACCTCTAACCTTTGACACCATTCCTAGCAAACCGTTGTTTGGCTATGTTACCGCTTTGCTCAGCCCTCTTATAGCGTTGTTAGTTGCGGTGAAGATTGAAGTTTGTTCCTTGTGGAACATGGAGATGTTGTTCCTTGTTGGAACATGTTTACTTGTTGGGATATCACAATATCTATTATATTATTAATGCATCTATATATTTGGTAAAGGGTGGAAGGCTCGGCCTTATGCAGTGTTTTGTTCCACTCTTGCCGCCTAGTTTCCGTCATACGGTGTTATGTTCCCGGATTTTGCGTTCCTTACGCGATCGGGTGATTTATAGGACCCCCCTGACAGTTCGCTTTGAATAAAACTTGTCCAGCAAGGCCCAACATTGCCTTTTACCATTTGCCTCACCTAGCGCTTTTCTTCCCTTGGGTTTCGGAGCCGAGGGTCATCTTTATTTTAACCCCGGGCGGTGCTCCTTCGAGTGTTGGTCCAACTTTGGCGATGTCCGCGCCTGGCAACCAGGGTCTATGCCAACCCGACGTCTTGCTCATCCGGTGTGCCCTGAGAACGAGATATGTGCAGCTCCTATCGGGATTTGTCGGCGCATCGGGCGGCTTTGCTGGTCTTGTTTTACCATTGTCGAAATGTCTTGATGTACCGGATACCGAGTCGATCGGAGTGTCTTGGGTGAAGGTCTATTCCTTCGATGATCGCGAGAGCTTGTCATGGGCTAAGTTGGGACACCCCTGCAGGGTATTATCTTTCGAAAGCCGTGCCCGCGGTTATGTGGCAGATGGGAATTTGTTAATGTCCGGTTGTAGAAAACCTGAAGTTGACCTTAATTAAAATACATCAACGCGTGTGTTACCGTGATGGTCTCTTTCGTGGAGTCCGGAAGTGAACACTGATGTTGGAGTTATGCTTGGCGTGGTTGCTATAGGATCACTTCTTGATCATACTTTTATCGACCGTGCTTTGCCTTCTCTTCTCGCTCTCATTTGCGTATGTTAGTCGCCATATATGCTAGTCGCTTGCTGCAGCTCCACCTCATGCCTTTACCTTACCCACAAGCTTAAATAGTCTTGATCTCGCGGTGTGAGATTGCTTGAGTCCCGTGGCTCACGGATACTTCAAAACCAGTTTGCGGTGCCTATGTTACCGAAAGGTGATGCGACCAAGCTCAAGGAGGAGCTCGATGAAGATCTTGCCCTTTGTGTTGTTTCGTTCTAGTTGGTCGATGAGTGGAGCCCAGGTTGGGGTCGATCGAGGTCTTTATGTCGCATTTGGGGTTCTTCTTTTATTTTGGTTCCGTAGTCGGACCTTGATTGTATCTGGATGATGTAATGCTTTATTCATGTAATTGTGTGAAGTGGCGATTGTAAGCCAACTATGTATCTTTTTCCCTTATATATTACATGGGTTGTGTGAAGATTACCTCACTTGCGACATTGCTTTCAATGCGGTTATGCCTCTAAGTCGTGCTTCCCGACACGTGGGAGATATAGCCGCATCGAGGCGCTACAAGTTGGTAATCGAGCCTTCCCCGACCTTAGGAGCCCCATTGCTTGATCGTTTTTAGCGGCCGAGTTGTGTCTAGAAAAATGTTTTGAGTCATTTAGGATTTTATATATCGGAGAGTTAGGAATTCTTTTTACTCCCCAGTCCCTTCGACCATCTGGTGAGGTATCCTGACGTAGAGTTTTGACTCTTCTCTTCTCAAATTTCACTAAATTTTTTTTTTAGGATCACGCGGGTATCTTGGAATCGTTCCGATATTCTTATGATGACAACATTGTCTTGGTTGCCTCCTGACATTTAGGGGTTGTGGCAGTGTCCCGGGGAGTTGAGCTCCGAGGTGTTGTCGTCATAATTTTATCGTTGCGATTCGGAATACACGAGTTTAGCACGCCGACATCGAAAATCTCTTTTATGCGGTTGTTGGTGAGATAACCCGCTAACCCGATCTTGTGGTGAGTGCGGAGTATTGCCATGACTCGTATAACGGATGCTTTTGAAGGTTGAGGTAGACGATTTCGAAGGTTTCTTGGTTATGTGTTGACGGATGGATACAATGGATGTAGGGATTGTTAGTTTGGGTGAGATATATTGCTCCCTGTATCCCCAACACCAGATTGCATAACCAGAAAATTTCGGGAGTTTCATAGGTGGGAATTCAAGTAGCTCTTAGGATATCTTTTGACGGATGTATGATATGAAATTGGGGTTCGACGTCTAGTGGTCCGCCTATTCACGGTTGGTTTCTGATGGTCTCGTTGTGTCTTAAAGAGTCCTTGGCTATGCCGACTGGGGACACCAGATGTCATGTGCCTTGCCTTGTACATGATGGTCTGCTGTCTGATTGAGCCCGTGTAGGCCCCACCACGAAAACTTCGGACGAAATCTCTATCATATGTTTGTTCCGGCTTATTCTGCAAGCCAGTCCTTTGTTTTTGTTTTGAGTTGTGGTATTCGAGTTGCTTCAATGTCAAGTGTTGATTCCATATCTTTCCGAAATGGTGTTCTCATACTCCGATGTGAATACCAATCCTTCTCGACAATCGAGATTGTCATGTCAATTCTTTCCAACCGGTGTGCTTCTCTTTAAGTAGATCCCATCATTTTTCCCATCTGCAAGATCATTTCTAAGTTTTCTCAACGTTGTTTATTTCATCTGTTCCAAGTTGTCTTTGTTTTTTTCCCCACCCTCCCACCCCTTTTCTTCAAGGACACAGTTTTCTTAATCAAGTATCCATTTATTCATGTGAAGTCTATTCATTTTTTTTCAATCAATGTTCTTATCCGGTGATTTCCCATGAAGATGCTCAACAGTTTCAAGTTCATCATTCTTCATTGTTGTTTCTTCTCCGGTGGTTCCAATTCAAGTTGTCAATATTCATCATATTCCTTTCCTTGTTTCAAATGCTTTCTCATGCCGGTGCACCTCTTAATCATTCACTTCTTCCTATTCATTTGTTCGGGAGTGCTGAAGATATCTCACAAGACTTGTGTTTCCATTCTTAATCCGTTCAAGCTATTTGGAGATTGGTATCCCATTCAAGTCATTTAAATCAACCGGTGCAACATCTCTTTTAAATCATTTCCAATGGTGTTTCTTTTGAGTGGGCCCTAACCCACAGGTCTTTTCCAGGATCTTACCTGACTCTTCTAATTTCCCCGGAGCATTCATAATTCTTTTCAAAAGTGTGACGTAAGAATGAATTTCATCAGTCACAGGCCTTCTCCAAGATCTTTCAAATTCTTTTCATAGTTGTCTCAACCTCTTCGCTTTTAATTCTTCCGGTGTGCCTCAATAATTCTTGGTGGTGTTTCTCGTTGTCATTCTCATCATTTGAAGACCGAAGAAGAGTTCCTCTTAAATCCTTTCCCGTTCGTCCAAAGAGGCGTAGTTCAAGTTTGATGCCATCCTCTCATAATTGTTTTTGATTGTGGGAATTCTTTCCACCCATCCGGAGCATTTCTTGAGTTGTTTCCATTTCTTTCTTCCGAAGCCCATCATCTCGGTATTATTCATTCAAGCTTTCAGCTCTCGTTCTTTAAATCATACCGGTGCATCATTCAAATATCCTCTAATCAGTTCATGATCTCTTCAAGTATCTAAATTCTCTCAAGTATCTTCATTCGTTTTCCAATTCTTCCCGGTGAATTGTGCCTTTGCTACTTTCATTTTCAATGCTTACGGTGGTTCTTTCAAGGTCTCTCTTCCTTGTTCACCATATCAATTCATTTGTTGTTCCAATCCTACCGATGGTTCGTTGAAGACCTTCCCAAGTTGAGCAATATCTCCCTTCAATCCTTTTTTTTTCAACGAGAATAAGTAGTATGCCAAATCCGTTTTGTCATCAATTTAATTGGTGAAGGATAAGCATAACATAATTCTTATTCTTGTTTCATCCAAGTGATTAACTCCGTCTTTCGGAGTTTTTTCATGATGAAGTAATTCTCGGTTTCATTTGTTTCATCTTCTCTTTTTCCCGGAGTTCCAAGTTCTCATCATCACGGAGATCCATCTAAATCATTGCAAGGATTCACCTTGTGTTTTCAATTTCTCTTTCTTTTCATCCTTTTATTACCGGAGTTCTTCATGGAGTTTCTTCATGGTGGTTCCTCAAGGATTCTTTTCATTCTTCAATTGTTCTTCAAGATTTCTCTTGAAGTTAAGATCCGCCAAGCTATACTTCAAAATAAACATGGTGCTCAACACATGTTTTGTTTTGAGGAGCTCAAGTATTCTTCATCTTGCATTCCAAAGTGCAATTCCTTCTATCTTATCTTTTGAGATGGTGTTATGTCACTCTTGACAATTTCCTTCATGTTTCACGATTCATATTGTTGTCAAGAATGAGGTATTTTATATCCATCAGTCTCTTCATTGGAGTTATCTTGGGTTATATTTCACCTAAAACTTTCCCTAAGGATTGTTGCTATTTATGGTGCTTATAAATGACCCAAGTTCTTCATTTGTCCTTCCGGTGAAATAAGTTTCTCGTCTCCTTGTTGATATCAATCCTATCATCTGTTTCCGTTGGTGACAGATGTTGGCATTTTCTTCTCCATTCTTCTATTCCAATGATCTATCTTCTATTCTTTTGTTTCGGGGGCATTGTGATGTTGTGCTCTTCAATCATCATCTTGAATTGCGAGGTCGTGTTTTTTTCGTGCTTATCCATTTAACCGGAGTGTTGTATCATCTCTTCAATACCTTTTCATCTCATCTAGTTTTCTTCTCTTTTCTACCGAGTGCTGCTCAAATTATATCAATCTTATCTATTCTCTATCTTGTTTAACCGGAGTGGTTTCGAATTCTATCTTGTCCATTAAACTTTTGATTCATGTCTTTGCAACCTTCAAATTCTTGTAATACTCCTTGTTCATTTTCTACCGGTTTGCTTGTAATCTCGTTCATCTCTGTTGTACTCTTTCTTTTAAATTGCTCAACCTCTCAAGGTTCTTTGGTTTCACTCGTTCGTCAAAGAAGCAACTTAGTTTTACCTCCTCTCTTCCTCTTCCGTTTTCTCTCCGGTGCCATTCTAGATCTCGGGACGAGATCCTCTCGTAGTGGTGGAGTGTTGTAACACCCCGGATCCGATGCGCCAGGTGTCCGCCAGTTATTCGCCGTCTTTGCCATGTCATTTGCTTGCGTGTTGCATTCGCCATGTCATCTTATGCATTTCATATCATGTCATCATGTGCATTTCATTTTGCATACGTGTTCGTCTCATGCATCCGAGCCTTTTCCCGTTGTCCGTTTTGCAATCCGCGCTCCTATGTCATCCGGCGTCCCCTCTTCTCTCTTTTAGTGTGCGGGTGTTAAACTTTCTCGGAATGGCCGAGGTTTGCCAGCGACCTTGGTATACCACCGTGAACCGCTGTCAAGTTTCGTGCCATTTGGAGGTCGTTTGGTACTCCAACGGTTAATCGGGTAACAGTAAAGCCCTCTTTTGTTTCAGCCCAACACCCCTTCCAAAGTGGCCCAAAACCCACCAAACTCCTCTCCATGCTCTCGGTCGTTCGATCACGATCGCGTGGCCGAAAACCGCACCTCATTTGGACTCTCCTAGCTCCCTCTACCTATAAATTAGCCCTTCCCAAAATCCCGGTCAAACCCTAAAATTCATCCCGTCGCCACGGACACGTCCGGCAGCCGCGGACACGTCCGCCGCCGCCGCCCGGCGAATCGCGCCCGCGCCACGTGGCGGCCGCCGCCTCCGCCGCCCGCGGCCGCGGAAACCCATCCGAGGCCAGCGGGCCCGGATCTGCCGCCGCCGCCATGGGATGCCCGCCGCCGCCGTCCCGGCGTGCTCCGCCGCCCGCTGCCGTCGGCCACCGCGCCTCGCCTTGCTACCTCCTTCGCCGCGCGAACTCCGCCCAGCGCGCCCGGCAGCGCCTTTTCCTCGCCGCCCGAGGCCGCCTTCTCCCTCGCTCACCGGCCGGGCTCAGCCACCGCCAGCGCCCGCGCCGCCCGCCCGGTCGGCGCTGGCCCACAGCCCCTTCGCCGGAGCACCACCGAGGCGGATCCGGCGAATCCGGCGCCCTCGGCCGATCTCGCCGCGCTAGATGGGCCCTGCCCGGTGCCCGACCAGCGGCTCCGCCCGCTGGCCTCCTCCGCTTCTGGTAGGCCGTGGGTGAAACCACCCAGCCTTCCTTCCTCTGTTTTTTTCTTCTTCCTGTTAGCCCAGTCCCAGCCAGATTCGGCCCATGTGGTTTTTTTTCATCTGCTGCAATTTAGCTAATTTCCGGAATTCTGAGCTTTCTGATTGGCCCTAATGTTCATGCATATAATAACTCCACAACCGTGCATCGGATTAAAATAATTTATATATGTAAAATGCTTAGTTTTTCATCTAGTTTCATAATATCCAACTTTCATCCATGTTTAAAATGATTAAAATGCTGTTTGATTAAATTTGCTTAAATGCCATGTTAAAATGCTTTATTTCATAACTATTTAACCGTGACTCCGAATTTAACAAACTTTATATGTAAATGGGGTAGAATTTTGCCTACTTTAACATGGTGCACTTTATTTTGCTGTTTAACAACATTAAAATATGCTTTAGGTCAGAACAGTAGCTAATTTAAAATATGCACATGAGGATTTTCCTGGACTTGTTGTTCGTTGTTTCGGCCTCATTTAAACTTGCCTAGGTAGGTAGTTTTGTTATGCTTCACCCCTTGCCATGTTAATCAACATTTAATATTGTTGGGTACCTAAACGAGATCGAACTAAATAACTTGTCGTGGTGTTTCATCAATATGCACCGTTGCATATTGAGCTCCACTAATTTGTAGGATTGCTTGTGCATTTTGCCATGCCACGCCTCTTTAAACCGGACATGCATCATACTTGTTTTGCGCATCATGCCATGATTATGCGATGGTTGTTTACTATGTTGTTTGCTTCTTTCGGGTTGCTTCTCTCGTTAGCCGGTTTCGTTCCGGAGATGTGAGGATTTGTTCGACTTCGTCCGTTTGTCTTCCTCATGGACTCGTTCTTCTTCCTTGCGGGATTTCAGGCAAGATGATCATACCCTCGAAATCACTACTATCTTTGCTATGCTAGTTTGCTCGCTCTTTTGCTATGCCAATGCTACGATGCCTACCTTTTGCTTGTCAGCCTCCCAAATTGCCATGTCAAACCTCTAACCTTTGACACCATTCCTAGCAAACCGTTGTTTGGCTATGTTACCGCTTTGCTCAGCCCCTCTTATAGCGTTGTTAGTTGCAGGTGAAGATTGAAGTTTGTTCCTTGTGGAACATGGAGATGTTGTTCCTTGTTGGAACATGTTTACTTGTTGGGATATCACAATATCTATTATATTATTAATGCATCTATATATTTGGTAAAGGGTGGAAGGCTCGGCCTTATGCAGTGTTTTGTTCCACTCTTGCCGCCCTAGTTTCCGTCATACGGTGTTATGTTCCCGGATTTTGCGTTCCTTACGCGATCGGGTGATTTATGGGACCCCCGACGGTTCGCTTTGAATAAAACTTGTCCAAAGAAGGCCCAACATTGCCTTTTACCATTTGCCTCACCTAGCGCTTTTCTTCCCTTGGGTTTCGGAGCCCGAGGGTCATCTTTATTTTAACCCCGGGCGGTGCTCCTTCGAGTGTTGGTCCAACTTTGCGATGTCCGGCGCCTGGCAACCAGGTCTATGCCAACCCGACGTCTTGCTCATCCGGTGTGCCACGAGAACGAGATATGTGCAGCTCCTATCGGGATTTGTCGGCGCATCGGGCGGCTTTGCTGGTCTTGTTTTACCATTGTCGAAATGTCTTGATGTACCGGGATACCGAGTCGATCGGAGTGTCTTGGGTGAAGGTCTATTCCTTCGATGATCGCGAGAGCTGTCATGGGCTAAGTTGGGACACCCTGCGGTATTATCTTTCAAAGCCGTGCCCGCGGTTATGTGGCAGATGGGAATTTGTTAATGTCGGTTGTAGAAAACCTGAAGTTGACCTTAATTAAAATACATCAACGCGTGTGTTACCGTGATGGTCTCTTTCCGTGGTCCGGAAGTGAACACTGATGTTGGAGTTATGCTTGGCGTAGGTTGCTATAGGATCACTTCTTGATCATACTTTTATCGACCGTGCTTTGCCTTCTCTTCTCGCTCTCATTTGCGTATGTTAGTCGCCATATATGCTAGTCGCTTGCTGCAGCTCCACCTCATGCCTTTACCTTACCCACAAGCTTAAATAGTCTTGATCTCGCGGGTGTGAGATTGCTGAGTCCCGTGGCTCACGGATACTTCAAAACCAGTTTGCGGTGCCTATGTTACCGAAAGGTGATGCGACCAAGCTCAAGGAGGAGCTCGATGAAGATCTTGCCCTTTGTGTTGTTTCGTTCTAGTTGGTCGATGAGTGGAGCCCAGTTGGGGTCGATCGAGGTCTTTATCGCATTTGGGGTTCTTCTTTTATTTTGGTTCCGTAGTCGGACCTTGATTGTATCTGGATGATGTAATGCTTTATTCATGTAATTGTGTGAAGTGGCGATTGTAAGCCAACTATGTATCTTTTTCCCTTATATATTACATGGGTTGTGTGAAGATTACCTCACTTGCGACATTGCTTTCAATGCGGTTATGCCTCTAAGTCGTGCTTCGACACGTGGGAGATATAGCCGCATCGAGGGCGTTACATGGGGAAGCGGTTGGCAGGCCTGGCCCTCGCCACTTCGACGCCCCGACCGCCTTCCTTGGGGCAGCACTCCAGTCGGCGTCCTTCCGCGTCGAAGACCTTGAAGAACATCAAGGAGGCACCGTCGTATTCAAGATGAATTACGAGGGCAACTGATACGTCTCCAACGTATCTATAATTTTTGATTGCTCCATGCTACTTTATCTACTGTTTTAGGCAATATTGGGCTTTATTATGCACTTTTATATTATTTTTGGGACTAACCTATTAACCGGAGGCCCAACCCAGATTTGCTGTTTTATGCCCATTTTAGTGTTTCGAGGAAAAGGAATATCAGACGGAGTCAAAATGGAACGAAATCAACTGGAGAAGTTATTTTTGGAAGGAAACCCACCTGATGGACTTGGACCCCACGTCAGAAGATACAGGAGGTGCTCACGAGGGTGGGGCGCCCTCCCCTAAACACGCCCTTGCCTCATGGGGCCCCTGTAGCTCCACCGACGTTCTCCCTGCACCCATATATACCTACGTACCCTAAAACTTCCAGAACAGAAGATAGATCGGGAGTTCCGCTGCCGCAAGCCTCTGGAGCCACCAAAAACCAATCGGGACCCTGTTCCGGCACCCTGCCAGAGAGGGATCCCATCACCGGTGGCCATCTTCATCATCCCGGCGCTATCCATGACGAGGAGCGAGTAGTTCACCCTCGAGGCTGAGGGTATGTACCGGTAGCTATGTGTTTGATCTCTCTCTCTCGTGTTCTCTCTTGTGTTCCATCTATGGCACGATCTTGATGTATCCCGAGCTTTGCTATTGTAGTTGGATCTTATGATGTTTCTCCCCCTCTACTCTCTTGTGATGAATTGAGTTTCCCCTTTGAAGTTTTCTTATCGGATTGAGTCTTTATGATAACACTTGATGTATGTCTTGTCATGATTATATGTGGTGACAATGGGATATCATGTGCCACTTGATGTATGTTTTGGTGATCAACTTGCGGGTTTCGTGACACTTGGGAACCTATGCATAGGGGTTGGCACACGTTCTTGACTCTCCGGTAGAAACTTTGGGGCACTCTTTGAAGTACTTTTATGTTGGTTGGATGAATCTGAGATTGTGTGATGCATATCATATAATCATGCCCACGGATACTTGAGGTGACAATGGAGTATCTAGGTGACATTAGGGTTTTGGTTGATTTGTATCTTAAGGTGTTATTCTAGTACGAACTCTTTTATAGACCGATCCGAAAGAATAGCTTTGTGGTGGTTTCGTACCCGACCATAATCTCTATGTTTGTTCTCCGCTATTAGTGGCTTCGGAGTGACTCTTTGTTGCATGTTCAGGGCTTGTCATATGTTATATCTATGTTATTATTGTTTAGAGAACTTACACTAGTGAAAGTATGAACCCTAGGCCTTGTTTCCTATCATTGCAATACCTTTTACGCTCACTTTTATCACTCGCTACCTTGCTGTTTTTATTATTTCAGATTACAAAAACCTTTATATACTATCTATTTTGCACTTGTATCACCATCTCTTCGCCGAACTAGTGCACCTATACAATTTACCATTGTATTGGGTGTGTTGGGGACACAAGAGACTTTTTGTTATTTGGTTGCAGGGTTGTTTGAGAGAGACCATCTTCATCCTACGCCTCCTACGGATTGATAAACCTTAGGTCATCCACTTGAGGGAAATTTGCTACTGTCCTACAAACCTGTGCACTTGCAGGCCCAACAACGTCTACAAGAAGAAGGTTGTGTAGTAGACATCAGCAACCCCCTGTCCGGCAGACCCGGGCAATCTCGCCCCAGCCCCGGGTCATGTAGACCTTGCCCGGAGCGACAACCTCGACCCCCGCTCCGGTCGCAAGGGTGCTGCAGTCAGCATGCTGCAGCTAGAGATCCAGAGGCCCCCTCGGTGGCATCTCGAAGGCGAAGGAGGGAGGAAGGCAAATCCAAGAGCGTGGAGGCATAGTGGCATGAAGCACAAGCTCGCTAGAAGAACCCTCGGCATGGACCCCAGGGGCGACCACGCTCACCGTCGTGACTCGTCGGCGCCGCCGGCGGCACAGGCGGTTGGCACTCGGCGTCCTCTTCTCCAGGGCCCTCGGCCCGGGCGTACAAGGGCATCGGAAACCCAGGCGGCGGCCGCTCGTACCAGGGCCTTGACGTCTCCTGCCACGCGACCATGTTGCGGCGACCGGAGACCGGCCGCTTCTTCGGCGGAAGTGGGTCGGACCCTCTCGGGGGGCCTTCCCCTTCTCTTTCGCTGAAAACTGGCGGATCGGCGCCATTGGCGTAAAATGGAGCAACGGCGAGGAAGAAAGAGTGAAGCAGAAAGATATGGGCTGCGGGGCTCTCGCCCGTCCGTACTTATAGTCCGGAGGAGGCCAACCGTCGGCCTCCATGATCTCAGGTAATCATGACTCATTTCTGCATGCAGGGACTTGTCAAGTCGGGCAGTTGCCGAGGCAGCGTGGGGAAGCGGAGGCGCCCACATCCAATCAACCGCCATGCGGGGCCCAAGGCCGCAGGCTGTTGGGGCCCGCGGTGCTCCGCACTTGCCACTTCACTCCTCTGCTAAGTCAAGTCCGAGCGCGCCTTGGGCCCGGGGGCTATTGTCGGTGTTCTGGGGATGGGGTCCAGTACGACCCATCTTCATCAGCGCAAGACTCAAGACCCTCGCAAGGGGCCAAGCCTCGCGGGGCGGACGACATAGGGCTTCCTCAGGAGCAGCCTCGCCAGGCAGGCTCGCGAGGAGGCGGAGAGATCAAGGCCAGGGTACCTCGCGAGGTGCTCATGACGCAAGCCATGACGATCGAGACCAGGCGGGCGCCGGCCTGCGCAGTGTCCTTGTTTCCTCTTTGGTGCAAAGGGGGCAAGAACAAGCGTGGAGTATCGAGGCATCAGGCAAAGGTTGCCATTTCAGTGCAACGAGGCCAAGACCAGCAGAGCGGCAGGATGGAGGTCACCGTGGAGCCCAAGGCGGCGTCATCACCAGTGCCTTTGGTAGCCGAAGAACAACTTTAGTCAGGATAACTCATACTAGATGTTCCCCTTCAAAATGGCCGATGTTGGCGCCCTTCCTGCTCAATATTTGGGAAGAGGACCAGGGCCTCTATAAATAGGGCTAGCCACCACACTAGAGGGCATCGAGTTCTCATCAGATCCAGAGGCGATCGAACTCACCCAAGTAGAACACCACATCAGCTCAAGAACACCTCTCGCGAGGCAGTTCTTTCCTGTACTGTTCATGATCTGCCCCCTAGGCAATCCACCACACCACACACTGGAGTAGGGTATTACACCACAACGGTGGCCCGAACCAGTATAAATCTTGCGTCCCTCATGTTGTTCATCGTTTAGCTTAGATTCTCGCGAGGCGATCAGACATGGATCGGTAGGGGGAAGATCTTTGCGCGCACCCTAGAGTTCGAACCTTAAGGGTCTGCCGGAACCCAACATCCGACAACTTCCGTGATGATAATTTTGGTAATGTCATGGAACACTTCTACGACAGCACAGGTATGACTATCTTGATTCTGTCATAAAATCGTCATGGATGTACATGCATGACAGAAAATGCGACCTACTGTGACAAACACATATCATCAAGGAAGTGTATTTTTTGTAGTGCTATTGGGAAACATAGTAGAAAACAAAAAAATTGCGCCCTATGATCACCCAGGAACAATATGAAGATGCATAACGGGTTGTGATCAATGATTGTTACCGACTCTGGGAGTGCAACAGAAGTAGATGAGTCAGTGTAGATCATACTGGGAGTCCCTCGAACGTCGATGAAGATCCCGCGAACCAGCCTCAAGCGATCCCTTGAATGGAAGACCAAAAGGACGACCTCTTGATGTCTACTACACAACCTTCTTCTTGTAGACATTGTTAGGCCTCCAAGTGCAGAGGTTTGTAGGACAGTAGCAAATTTCCCTCAAGTGGATGACCTAAGGTTTATCAATCCGTGGGAGGCATATGATGAAGATGGTCTCTCTCAAACAACCCTGCAACCAAATAACAAAGAGTATCTTGTGTACCCAACACACCCAATACAATGGTAAATTGTATAGGTGCACTAGTTTGGTGAAGAGATGGTGATACAAGTGCAATATGTATGGTAGATATAGGTAATTGTAATATGAAAATATAAAAACAGCAAGGTAACTAATGATAAAAGTGAGCACAAACGGTATTGCAATGCTTCAAAACAAGGCCTAAGGTTCATACTTTCACTAGTGCAAGTTCTCTCAACAATAATAACATAACTGGATCATATAACTATCCCTCAACATGCAACAAAGAGTCACTCCAAAGTCACTAATAGCGGAGAACAAACAAAGATATTATTGTAGGGTACGAAACCACCTCAAAGTTATCCTTTCTGATCGATCTATTCAAGAGTCCGTAGTAAAATAACACGAAGCTATTCTTTCCGTTCGATCTATCATAGAGTTCATACTAGAATAACACCTTAAGACACAAATCAACCAAAACCCTAACCTAGATACTCCAATGTCACCTCAAGTATCCGTGGGCATGATTATACGATATGCATCACACAATCTCAGATTCATATATTCAACCAATACTAAGTACTTCAAAGGGTGCCCCAAAGTTTCTACCGAAGAGTCAAGACGAAAATGTGTGCCAACCCCTACGCATAAGTTCCCAAGGTCACTGAACCCGCAAGTCGATCACCAAAACATACATCAAGTAGATCACGTGAATAGCCCATTGTCACCACAGATAAGCACGGCAAGACATACATCAAGTGTTCTCAAATCCTTAAAGACTCAATCCGATAAGATAACTTCAAAGGGAAAACTCAATTCATTACAAGAGAGTAGAGGGGGAGAAACATCATATGATCCAACTACAATAGCAAAGCTCGCGATACATCAAGATCGTATCACCTCAAGAACACGAGAGAGAGAGAGATCAAACACATAGCTACTGGTACATACCCTTAGCCCCGAGGGTGAACTAGTCCCTCCTCATCATGGAGAGCACCGGGATGATGAAGATGGCCACCGGTGAGGGATCCCCCCTCCAGTTGGGTGCCAGAACAGGGTCCCGATTGGTTTTTGGTGGCTACAGAGGCTTGTGGCGGCGGAACTCCCGATCTATTGTGCCCCTTGATGTTTTTAGGGTATAAGGACATATATAGGCAAAAGAAGTCGGTCAGGGGAGCCACGAGGGGCCCACGAGGGTGGGGGCGTGCCCAGGGGGGTAGGGCGCGCCTCCCTGCCTCGTGGCTTCCTCGTTGCTTCCCTTACGTGTTCTCCAAGTCTCCTGGATTGCTTCCGTTCCAAAAATAACTCCCCCAAAGGTTTCATTCCGTATGGACTCCGTTTGATATTCCTTTTCTTCGATACACTGAAATAGGCAATAAAACAACAATTTGGGCTGGGCCTCCGGTTAATAGGTTAGTCCCAAAAATAATATAAAAGTGTATAATAAAGCCCATAAACATCCAAAACTGATAATAATATAGCATGAAAGCTTCATAAATTATAGATACGTTGGAGACGTATCAGCATCCCCAAGCTTAATTCCTGCTCGTCCTCGAGTAGGTAAATGATAAAAGAAATAATTTATGAAGTGTGAATGCTAGCAGGTGCACAAGTTTGATCAATGATAATTTCATTCACCTTTTCTAGCATCAATATATGTCATAACAGTAACTAATCTCATAAAACTTCTCACAATTAAGTAACAAGCTATTCAAATGTTTAAAGAATAGACCATAAACTTTCTTGAAAACTAGCAAACTATGTTCTCAGTCATCAAACAATTGCAATTCATCTTATTTTCAGGAAGGGTCTATGTAAGAGCTTTGATTTAGCAAATCCCACATACTCAACTATCATATAGTCTTCCATGATTGCTACCACTCAAAGCATATTTTTAGAACAAATAGCATCCATCGAACACAGAGAAAGATAGGGGCTTAATGTTTCGCCTCCCAACTTACTTATCATATAGATAATTGTCATCAATAATAATTCATAATCAAATATATTTGAATGGCCATATATGCTTAGATCTTTCCCCATCACACGATGCTTGCCAACTAAAGAGTAGGTTGGAATGAGAAGGAATACTACTGACTCTTGCATAAAAGTAAAAGATAGGCCCTTCATAGAGGGAAGCAGGGATTTGCAGAGGTGCCAGAGCTCGATTTTGAAATAGAGATAAATAATTTTGAGAGGTATGCTTTCATTGTCAACATAGCAACCAAGAGTTCCCAGTTTCTTCCATACTGGATACATTATAGGCGGTTCCCAAACAGAATGGTAAATTTTATACTCCCTGTAACGCCCGGATAATTATGCAACAGTAATCACGCTAATGGTTCCTTGTCATCTATTTTTACTGTTGTTCAACTCGCGTTGGTTTGAAACAGGTTCAAATTCAGTTTTAAAACAAAGTCAAAATTTAAAGTTTTCAAAATGTAAAACTAAAGTGTTCAGACAGTGACAAGTAATTCATAGAAAATTCTAGTAGAGAAATCATCTTTTTGCAAATTGTTTAAGTGCCTTAATATAAAAGAAAATAGAAATGTTTTTAAAAGAAAAACAAAACAAAATTAAGAAAAAGGCCAAACCCCATCCATTCCCATGGGCCTCTCGGCCCAGCTGGCCGGCCCATGAGGCCCACCCGGCACCCCTGTATAACCCCTCCCACTCCCGTGACCTAAACCGCTAGCCCCCAACTCCCCACGCACTCCCTCCCACTCCCCCGATCCCCTTCTGGATCGGGGCTCGACTGCTGCCCCTGGCGCCCATGGACTCCCATTATCGTCGCTCGACGCCCGGCGCCCGGTGTCGGCCTCGCCGTCGCCGTTTCCAGCATCGCCCGTCTCTGCCTTCGACCCTGCTGCGCCCTAACCCCAACGTCCCTAACACCGTCGCTGTCGGTACTGATGGATTCATGTACCTAGGGTAGGGTCATAGTCCTGACCTAAGTATCCTAACCAAGGGTACCCTTAGAAGAGATCACCTTCCAGTCGACCAACGAGGAATTCACTCGACTGACTAGAAGGACTCGACCATGAAGACTCACTCAACCACCAGAAGGTCAGAAGGCACTCCGCACTGCAACGGCCTGTAATTGAATAGACTTTATGGTAGTTAAGACACTTCATGAGGGGCGTTACCAGTAACGCCCCAGACTTAATGTACTTTAACCCCTTCATTACGTGGGCTGGCAGGGGTCCTGGCGCACTCTATATAAGCCACCCACCTCCACAGGCAGAGGGGTTCGCACTCTTGTAACACCTATACACATAATCCACTCGACCGCCTCGGGGCTCCGAGGCGTGGGGCTTTTACTTCCTCAGAAGGGCTGAACTTCGTACATCGCTTGTGTTTACAACCTCTCCTAGCTAGGACCTTGCCTCTCCATACCTACCCCCACTCTACTGTCAGACTTAGAACCACGACAGTTGGCGCCCACCATGGGGCAGGTGTTTTAGCGATTTGTGGAGAAGTTGCGGTACTTCCGAGTACTTTCATCATGATGACTGCTGGAGTTTTGGTCGAGGGGCGCGAGATCCGTCTCGGCGCTCTCACCTTTGTCGCCGACGACTCCGCGTGGCTCCAGGAGGCTCCACTCGACATCGATGCGCTCCCCGTCCGCGGTGCAACGCATTTTCACGCATGTGTCCACGGCGTTCTGCTGCGGCAACCGTCGACCCCGTATCGGTCGACTCCCCTATCGGTCACCGTCGGTCTCCCACCAGTATAGCGCTCTGGTGGTCGAGGCTCCAGCGGTGGGTGAAGCACGCGGTGGCTCGCCGGACAGCCACCGCCAGTGTCGCGCAATTGAGCCCGGCGAGTATCTCTGGCTGTTCGATCATCGACCGCTCGTGAGAGCGCATCCGAATCGATAGTAGTGATCCGTGGCGGAAATTCTCATGGTCGACGGGCCCCAGCATCCTCCGGCCGCCCATGGGGGCGGAGCAGGCGGTGGAAGTGACCCAGCGCAAGACCACGAAGAATACCAGCCGAGACACTCGACTCTCTGCGAGAAGACCGCCGCGCAGAACATGGATGCCTGCATACTCCCATCGCGAGAAAACCCCGAGGCTCGCGCCTTGGAGGAAGCACGTTTGGCCAATGTGCTCGAACGCTCGTCTGGAGAACCTTCAACGAGCACTTGACGAGCGCACGCGCAGCGAAGTTCCCGCGTTCGGCGTCGACTCTTCCCGCCGACTCGGTATACCGCCGCCAATTCAGAATTTAGCGGCTACAACCCGTATAGCGAGTCCATCCAGCCTTCACGGTCGGAAGCTGGAGAGGCAATCTGCAGATCGAGATTTACTCCGAGCAGCAGGAGACCGAACTCAGCCGTGTCACGGTCGCGCAGCGAATTCACGATCGATTAAATCGCTGCGAATCTGTTCGATCGGCTCCACAGCCCCAGAATCGCCTCCACGGCGGGAAGAGCGCGACAACCGGCGAATCGATATGGAGACCGACACGACCGGGATGACAGCGCCGAGTGCCCGTTTCCCCTCCGAGGAAGGGTCTTACACTCCTCGGCGGCAGGATGACAGCGTCGATTCGATGCAGGCGAAGAGCTCGGTCGACCCCAGAGAACCGAGCTTCACGCGCGATCCATTATCGTCAGGTCTTGGTCGACCGAACAGGGGCCCATCGGCGGACCGAGAGATGCACCCACGAGCGGTCGAGTGCATGTTTCGGTCGAGTGTTTTAGCGAGGCTATCGAGCCGCAGATGATTCCCCCAATTTCAGGTTGGCGGCGAGTCAGCAAATTCATCGGGGAATCAAGCACAAACTTGGCTTGAAGATTACCGATTGGCTGTTCAGATTGGTGGTGGGAATGACGAGGTGGCCATGAAGCATTGCCCCTCATGTTGGAAGGTTACGCGGGGCATGGCTGAATCGATTACCTCCTAGCAGATTTACACTTGGGAAGATTTGTCCCAGTGTTCGTCGAACTTTTGAAGGAACTTGCAAGCGACCGGCTGGTTTAACAGAGCTGCAAGTCTGTGTGCAGAAGACCAATGAGACTCTTCGAGAGTACATTCAGAGGTGGATCACTCTGCACCATAATGTGGAAAATGTATCTGATCATCAGGCAGTTTGCGCCTTCAATGATGGCGTCAAGAACAGAGAATTGAGTCTGAAGTTTGGTCGAACCGGGGACATGAACCTGAGTCGAATGATGGAGATTGCTACCAAATGCATGCGGCGAGGAAGAGGACCGACTCGAAGCAGCAAGTACAAGCCAAGTCGGTCGAAGAAGGAAATTCGATCGGAAGCGAAGCGAAGCCGAGCCAAGCAGCTCTCGGAGAGGCCACGGCCGTGACTCGTGGAAAGTTCAAGGGGAAACCAAAAGGATCCTGGAATCCTAAGAAAGTAAAGGATAAAGAAGGAAACGACATGATGGATATGCCATGTCACATCCACATGAAGAAAGATGAAGAGGGCAACATCATTTACCCGAAACACACCACTCGCCAGTGTCGACTCCTGATCCAGCAGTTTCAGGGAAAACAGTTTAAGGACAAGGAGAAGGAGCCGGACAAAGCCAGAGACAAAGAGGACAGTGAGGAAGAATAACCGCATGTCAACTCCACTCTGATGATCTTCGCAGATGTGGAAAGCAAGAGTAGACTGAAAGTCATTAACCGTGAGGTAAACATGGTTGCCCCAGCAAAACCAAGTTATCTGAGATGGTCTCAAACACCCATCACATTCGACCAATCCGATCACCCGACTCATATTGCCACCCCTGGGAGGCAAGCTTTGGTGGTCGATCCAGTTGTCGAAGGCACTCGGCTGACGAAAGTGCTGATGGATGGTGGTAGTGGGCTGAACTTGTTATATGCAGATACATTGAAAGGAATGGGCATCCCGATGTCCCGACTGAGCACCAGCAACATGAGTTTCAACGGAGTCATACCAGGGAAGAAAGCCGAGTCACTCGGCCAAATAGCTCTAGACGTGGTTTTTGGTGATTCCAAGCATTTTCGCAAGGAAAAGTTGACCTTTGAGGTTGTAGATTTTCAGAGCGCGTACCACGCCATTTTGGGGAGGCCAGCCTATGCACGGTTCATGGCTCGACCATGTTACGTGTACCTCAAACTGAAAATGCCAGGTCCCAAAGGAGTGATCACTGTCACCGGCGATCGGAAAGAGGCAGAAGAGTGCTTTCAGAAAGGCTCGAAGATTGCCGATTCCCAAGTGACAGCGGTCGAATTCGAAGGGTACAAGCAAAATGCAGATCCGAGTGATTTGTTGAGATCCAAGAAACCCGCCACAGAATCTGCATTTCAGTCGTCTGGTGAGACGGCTTTGTTCACATTCACCGACCACCCCAATGCAGCACCGACCCACATCTCCACAACACTCGACCCGAAATAGGAAGAAGCGCTCATCCAGTTCCTCCATGAGAACTGGGACATTTTTGCATGGAAGCCAGCTGACATGCCAGGTGTTCCCAGGGGACTGGCTAAGCATCGCCTCAGAGTCGACAAATCAGCAAAACCGATCAAAGAGCATCTTGGCGGTCCGCCGTCGTAAGAGAAAGGCTATTGGTGAGGAAGTGGCTCATTGTTGGCGGCAGATTTATCCGAGATATACCACTCCGAGTGGCTCGCTAATGTCGTCATGGTTCCCAAGAAGGACAAGTCACTGCGCATGTGCATTGACTTCAAGCACATCAATCGGGCCTGCCCGAAAGATCATTTTCCTCTCCCTCGCATAGATCAAATTGTTGACTCGACCGCGGGATGTGAGAGATTGTCTTTTCTAGGCGCATATTCCGGGTATCATCCAGATCCGTCTGTATGGACCCGGCGAAATAAAACAGCTTTCATCACTCCATTCGGTGCTTCGCTATATCACCATGCCATTCGGCCTCAAGAATGCGGAGCCACATTTATGCGAATGATTGAAGTGTCTTCTCCTCAAATCAGTCGAATGTGGAAGCGTATATGGATGATATCGTCGTCAAGTCGCGAAAGGGTTCCGACCTGCTTGCGACCTCGCCAAACATTTGCCAACCTCGGAAGGTATGATATCAAGCTCAATCCGTCAAAGTGCACATTCGGAGTTCCCGGTGGAAAGTTACTCGGTTTTCGTTTCGGCGAGGATCGATGCTAATCCGAGAGAAGATCGGCACTATTCTCCGAATGAAACGCATACATGCGAGTGCACGATGTCCATAAGCTTCTTGGATGCTTGGCGCATTAAGTCGATTCATCTCACGACTCGGTGAAAAGGCATTGCCTCTTTACCGACCGATGAAGAAGGTGACAAGTTCGAGTGGACTCGAAGCGATGCAGCGTTTGCGAGCTAAAAGCTCGCTCTCCACCCAGCCGGTGCTTGCTGCTCCAATCAGCAAAGAGCCTCTGTTGCTCTATATCGCAGCCACAGGACAAGTCGTCGATCTTGTGCTTACGGTCGGCGGGAAGAGGAAGGAAAAGCCTTCAAAGTTCAGCGCCGGTGTATTATTTGTGCAAGTCCCGACTCCATCCAAGCAGAGATATCCTCATTATCGAAGCTTGTGTATGGAATATACATGACCACGAAGAAGGTTGCTCATTATTTCTCGATCATTCTATCACGATCGTCGGCGACGCTCCTCTATCGAGATTCTCACTGTGAGAGACGCAACCGGTCGAGTGGCAAAATGGGCGATTGAACTTCTTCCCTTGATATCAAATTTGAGGCAAAGAAAGCCATTAAGTCCTGTGCAATAGCGGATTTCCTTGCCGAGTGGATTGAACAACAGACAGGTGACTGAAGTTCACTCGAGCATTGGACCATGTTCTTTGACGGCTCTAAAATGTTGAATGGTTCCGGTCTTGGGGTTGTTCTGTTTCCCCGGAGGAGATAAGCTTAGGTATGTGCTCCAGATTCACTTTGATTCCTCAAACAATGAGGCAGAGTCTGAGGCCCTTTTATATGGATTATGCATGGCCATCTCACTCGGCGTCCGTCACTCGATGGCCTATGGCGATTCAGATTTAGTGGTCAACCAGTGATGAAGGAGTGGGGCGTGAGAAGCCCGAGAATGATTGGATCTTGCAATGCGATGAGGAAGCCGGAAAAGAAGTTCGAGAGGTTAGAGCTCCACCACATCCCTCGATGAAAAATCGAGCAGCAGATGATCTCGCAAAGATATGTTCCAAGCGAGAAGCCATTCCGAGTGGTGTGTTTTGGAGCATATACACACTCCGTCAAGCAAAGAAGATCCTTTCACGAAGAAGCTCCACAGCCCAAGAGTGCCACAGATCCGGTGAGGTTGAGGTCCCGGTGGTCGACTTGGTCATGGAGATTTTGGTGGTCACTCCCGATGGACAATTCCTATATCGCATATATCACGAGAAAAGAGCTCCCGAAGGATGAGGAAGAGGCTCGCAGATCGTCTGTCGATCCAAAGCCTTTACCGTTATCAAAGGACAGTTATATAGAGAACTGGACGGGGTTGGTCAAAATGCATAACGCCGAGAAGAAGGTCGAGTCATTCTCAATGATATCCACTGGGGACCTGTGGTCACCATGCGTCCTCTCGGACCATTGTAGCCAAAGCATACCGAGCGGATTTTATTGGCGAGGCGAATGAGATGGCGAAGGAAATAGTGGACAAGTCTGAAGGATGCCAATTCTACTCCAATATGTCACACAAGCTCGTCGACTCGAAGACCATTCCACTCGTCGGCCTTTCGCGGTTTGGGGGTTGGATATGGTCGGTCCCTTGAGAACGGGTCGGGCGGTTTCACATGTCTTTGGTAGAAGTCGACAAGTTCACCAAGTGGATTGAGGCTAAACCAATCAAGAATCTTGGCGCTTGATCTGCTGTTTCCTTCATCGAGGAGTTGGCGTTCGATATGGAGTCCCGCACAAAGATTATCATGGATAATGGGTCAATTTTGACTCGGAAGAATTCAAGGATTTCGCAGCGCTCAAGGCACACGAGTCGACTACGCTTGATCGCCCATCCATAGTCGAATGGACAGCGTAAGCAGCCAATGGCTTAATCCTCAAGGGTTTGAAACCCGGTGATCGTGATCTCAAGCATGCGGTGGAGCTGGGTCGACGAACTCCTTGATGCTTTGGGGATTGCGGACCACACCCAATTGGTCGACCGGAAGAACTCCATTCTTCTTGGTCTATGGAGCTGAAGCAGTCTTGCCGAGTGATCTTCTTCACAATGCCCCCCGAATTGAACTCTACAATGAAGCAGAAGCCGAGCAAGCGCGTCAGGACGCAGTTGACCTTCTAGAGGAAGAAAGGGAGATGGCTCTGATCCGCTCGACCATCTACCAACAAGACTTGCGTCGCCTTTACGCCAGAAATGTGAGAGGTCGAGCCTTCCAGGAAGGAGATCTAGTTCTCCGAGTGGATCAGCAGAAACAACATAAGCTCGCTCCCTCCTGGGAAGGACCCTTCATTGTCACCAAGGTTCTCCACAACTGGGCATATCGTCTTTACAATGTCGAACACAATATCGAAGAGCCCCGAGCTTGGAATGCGGATCTGCTCCGCCCATTTTACACTTAAAAGTTTTTCACTCGGATGAGTTGTAATAAAGTACTTCTGTAGTTCATGGATTTCGAAATAATAGTGTCATAATTCTTTCATAATTTTTGTCATTTTTTATTTTTGTCCAGTAAAATTTTCCCCCAGTGGGTGGCTTAGCCGCGAATCCGTTTCGCCTAAGTTTGTAAAAATCCTACCGAGTGGTAAGCCAGACTTCCACTCGGGGGCTTAGCCGCGAATCCGTTTCGCCTAAGTTATAAAAAATCCTACCGAGTGGTAAGCCAGACTTCCACTCGTGGGCTTAGCTGCAGCCCAGTGCTCGCCTAAGTTACAAAAAATCCTACCGAGTGGTAAGCCAGACTTCCACTCGGAGGCTTAGCTGCAGCCCAGTGCTCGCCTAAGTTACAAAAAATCCTACCGAGTGGTAAGCCAGACTTCCACTCGGAGGCTTAGCTGCAGTCCAAAACTCGCCTAAGTTACAAAAAATCCTACCGAGTGGTAAGCCAGACTTCCACTCGGAGGCTTAGCTGCAGTACAAATACTCGCCTAAGTACAACGTACGCTCGCAAGGAGGACGAGGTGCAGGTCGACTGCGACCCTCTCCTCGAGCTCGCCATAAGTACAACGTCGCTCGCAAGGAGGACGAGGTGCAGGTCGACTGCGACCCTCTCCTCTGAGCTACGCCATAAGCACAACATACGCTCGCAAGGAGGACGAGGTGCAGGTCGACTGCGACCCTCTCCTCTGAGCTACGCCATAAGTACAACGTGCGCTCGCAAGGAGGACGAGGTGCAGGTCGACTGCGACCCTCTCCTCTGAGCTACGCCATAAGTACAATGTGTGCTCGTAGGGAGGACGAGGTGCAGGTCGACTGTGACCCTCTCCTCTGAGCTTCGACACAAATACAACGAAAAATCCTACCGAGTGAAGAGCAAACCTCTCACTCGGGGGCTTAGCTGCGGCCCAGTGCTCGCCTAAGTTATAAAAATCCTGCCGAGTGAAGAGCAGACCTCTCACTCGAGGGCTTAGCTGCAGCCCAGTGCTCGCCTAAGTTATAAAAATCCTGCGGAGTGAAGAGCAGACCTCTCACTCGGAGGCTTAGCTGCAGCCCAGCGCTCGCCTAAGTTATAAAAATCCTGCCGAGTGAAGAGCAGACCTCTCACTCGGGGGCTTAGCTGCAGCCCAGTGCTCGCCTAAGTTATAAAAATCCTGCCGAGTGAAGAGCAGACCTCTCACTCGGAGGCTTAGCTGCAGCCCAGCGCTCGCCTAAGTTATAAAAATCCTACCGAGTGAAGAGCAAACCTCTCACTCGGGGGTTTAGCTGCAGCCCAGCGCTCGCCTAAGTTATAAAAATCCTACCGAGTGAAGAGCAAACCTCTCACTCGGGGGCTTAGCTGCAGCCCAGTGCTCGCCTAAGTTATAAGTCGACAGCAGTGGGCACCCTGCTGTTAACCTACAAAGGACATTTCGAGCCAAAAGCAATCATATTCAAGCATTAAATCCAAGTTTAGGTCGATACCTAAAGGAACTGAGAGTGCTCAGGCGCTAAGCCTGTTAAGGTTTATCGGTTACAATTCCACTCGGCATACCGAGGCAAATTTAACGAGTCGGGCTTAAAGGAAGTTTTTTACCCCTCCTGTGGAGGGCTGGAAGGAGCAACGAACTCATCAAGGTCGATTCCGTCTGCGATCCGAGTAGCGGCAGCAATGAAGGTTTCCATGAAGGACCTGAAGTCGTGTTTCTTGGTGTTGGCCACTCGGAGAGCTGCCGCTTGTCCTCGTAGCGTCTTTGCGGTGGACTCGGGCGGACACGAGCAACATCAAGACCGCAATGAGCCGAGGACTTCTTCCACTCCCACACCCGGTCGAGGGCGGCGTTGATCAAGCCATCAACGACTCGAGGTCATTCTCGAGTGTCTCCACAGGCAGAGGCGTCGAGTCGATGCGGGGCGTAGCAACCTTCACCTTGCAAGGTAGTCCACGACAATTGCAACACGGGACTCCATCTGAAGACATTCATAGCAACTTCATCATTCACTGGAGAATTGGCAGGGTCAAGGTTTGGTTCCAGCTGGCTAGTCTCTTCTTCAAAGTTTCGACAGAATTCTGCAAGGACAAAACGCCGAGTCAATACAGTGGTCGAATGGAAGCATCACAGTTGAAAATGTTGGTCGAGTATAAAAGGTTACCTTCGAGCATAAGAAACAGCTTCTTAGCAAGTCCACCTAGGAAGGCTTCCAGGTCATTCTTCTTCCCAGTCAACTGGTTGATCTTATCAGTCAGGGTGGTCTTGTTAGCCTTCAGTCGGTCGACCTCCTTGTTGGCAATCGCAAGAGCAGATTTCATATTGGTATTTTCCTGTTCAAGCTTGGTGACTGAAGCTAGCTTCTCGTCAGCAAGCTTGGTCTTCTCAGCTAGCTCAAGGTCTTTCTTCCTCTGGGCCTCCTTCACCTTGCCTGCAAGTTATAGCAAGATCAGATTTTGAAACAAATGGAGGGAAAAAGGAGTCGTCGAGGTCTCACCAAACATACCTTTGGTCTCCTCCTTCGCGTTAAATCGATTCTCTGAACCAGCTTGAGATCCAGCCTCGAGTTGAATGTGCTTCGCTCCATTTCGGATAGCGAGCTGCAAGGTCACAGGATTTCTGCGAAGAACCAATCGACAAAATGTCAAAGATAATTCACTTCGAGTGGATAAGAGAAAACCATATGTTTCTAAGACTACGATCGAATGCAAGCATTCGACCGTAGTCTCGGACTACACCGGTGGGTGCACTCAGCGCCCCCACCGTTGATTCAAGACAAAAGTCGACGGTCGACCCAAAAAAAGAGACGTATTCTTGATGTAATCAACTTCAGCGATCGACCACGGTCTGGGACTACACCCGGTGGGTGCACTCAGCGTGCCCCACGGTTTGAAATCCATTCGCCCAATCGAATGAGGAAAAGTCTTTACTTATAAAGCCTAAGGCCGATTGCCGGTGATGACCTTAGCCTATGGGGACTACACCCGCCGGGTGTACTCAGCGTGCCCCCGCTAACACGAAGTTTTTTATCGACACACCCAGTGGGTGATTGCTATAGATTCCAGAAAGAAAAGTTTTGATAGCATATCCTAACAGAATAGGCGGTGGTCGACTGACCTGAATATTGCTTTGAAGGGCAGAGCTGGCGTCATAAGCTGCCTGGCTTGCATCCCGGATGGTCTTCACTTGCTCCATCATGATCCCTGCTTGGCGTATTGCTTCCTTAGCGGCGCTGGCTTGGTCCTCTGGGACGTGGTGCGTGGTGAAGAGCAAAGGTTGCCCAGCAATCGACGAAGTGGGACGAGCACTCGTCAACGGCACCGCGAAGGACATGGTGTGTCGAGTGGTGTTCTCCCCCTCCGTGGCCATAGTCTCGGGCGCCGTCACATCTTGGGCTGCTTTACCAGTAGACGCCTTCCTGCTCCTCCTATGCCTCAGCGGTTCCTCATCCTCATCATCATCATCAGGAAGGGTGATAACGACATTGGACAGCACTTCAGAAAAGAATCAGAGTTAGAAATCATGAGTCAGTCGACTAAAGACGGAATGAAGAGTATAGTACCAGGATTTGAGGTTGCTGCGTCCTCCATCTCATGGTCTTCAGCCTTGCCTGAGGTCTTAGAAGTTGCAGCACTAAAGTTCCAAAGAATCAGTCGATTAATTCAAGTATCAACCAGAGATAAAGCTTGTACAAAACAAGAAGACTTAAGTAATATGTTTACCCTGATATGGTGGGGACGGACATCTTCATCTTCGGCAGGAGCTTGGTTGGCTTTGACGGAGCTACCTTCGACTGCTTCAGCGCCTTCTCAGTCGGCACCAGAGAAGCGGTCCGAGGGCGTTTGGTCGACTGCGAGGCAGTCGCAACCCCCTTACCGCGTTCAGTCGCGGGGTCATGGACAAGTTTTGACCGCCTTTCCGAGTGCGGTGGTCCAACCTCCTCCTCCTCCTCTTCTTCGTCCTCATCATCGCTGCTGCCATCGCTGCCATCTTCGGCAGCGTCTGAATCCCACTCGTCCTGGCTCTCGCCCCCGCTGGCCTCTCCCTCCTCAGTCGGAGCCTGAGCTCCATTGGGCATCAAGTACAGCTCAGTAAGGGCCTAGAAGACGTCAAGGCAGAGATCAATCGACCAAGTTGCAGAACATACAGAAACAAATTCGACAAATATACAAGGGAAGGCAGAGCAAATGTACCTTGTCTGGAACACTGTGATGGTCGAGTGGAGGAATCCTCCTGGATCCACAGGGATTATCCTTGTTCCCAGTGACCGCGGCCATCCACCTTTCCACCGTGGCGTCGTCGACTGCTTCCGGGTGGACTCGAGTCTCGTCTTCAGTTCCGCAGTACAACCACATGCAATGGCTCCGGAACTGAAGAGGTTGGATACGCCGCCGAAGGAAAACCTCCAAAAGGTCCATGCCAGTCACGCCGTCTCGAACCAACTGCACCACGCGATCCATCAACATCTTCACATCTGCTCTCTCTTCCGGAACCACCTTCAGAGAGGAGGGCTTGTTCCCTCGGTCCATGGTGAATGGAGGGAGTCCACTCGATCGCTTGCAGTCGGCTCATTCTCGCGAGAGAACCAGGTCGATCGCCAGCCCCGACCGACTCGGGAAACGCAAAAGCCGAGAAGGTACTCTTGTTCCTCACTTGGATCCCTGTGCCCCCACATCTGGACAACTTGAGTTTTCGTCGCTGGGCTCGCCTTCTTCACGGTCCGAGAGCGACACGTGAAGATGTGCTTGAACAAGCCCCATCTGATCCGGCAGCCCAAGAAGTTCTCACACATGGATACAAACGCAGCTAGATACGCGATGGAGTTTGGGGTAAAGTGGTGGAGCTGGGCTCAAAGAAGTTCAAAAACCCGAAGAAAACGCTGGTGGCGAGAGAAAATCCGCGATCGACATGAGTGGCCAGGAGCACACACTCACCCTCTTCCTACCGGGTTGCCACTCTTTCCTGGAAGCCTTGCGGCGCCGTGGGGATCAGCCCGTCGTCGGCCATGTCGAGGAGATCCTTCTCCTTGATGGTTGACTGGATCCAGTCTCCCTGGACCTAGCCCTTCGGCAGGCGGGATCTCGACGAAGACCCGCCAGAATCGGTGGATCTCCCTTTGCTCGCGCCGCCGACGCCTTCTTTGCGCGCTCCAGCACCGCCGTCTTCTCCTTGACCATGGCTGCCGGTGAGATACGCGAAGAAGAGCTTTTGCGGAGGCGGAAGTGGATGTGATGGGCGGAGACGAGGAGAGCAGAGGAGAAAGGATGGAGCACTGTTCAGAAACCCCCACTGGTTGTATTTATAACATCCCTTCCGAGTGGATGACAGGTGGACCCAGTCAATCTAATCATATCCCGAAACAGTTGCTTGACGTGATACGTGGCGGAAAAAGCGGCACGGAGATCGAGGCATCTGTGTCCTGTCCCGTCCGAGCGCCGCGGTTCGTTCCGCTTCGCGCGCTTCCCCAAATTTCGTATCCCGTGGAATCCGCGAACGGCAGATCGGTTTGCCAGACGCGAGATTTCCTGCGATCCGTCGCTCGGGAACCGGCAAAGTCCAAAGGATCACTCGACGAAAGTCAAGAATGGATCGAGTCGACTAAAGAAAAGTTGCTCATTGTTAACAAAGAAGGTCTTGATCCAGAACAACGCATTGCCAGTATGCAAAAGTCAATCGGAAACAGCATCAACTCCTTCCTCATTCAAGCCTCAATCCATTCGGGGGCTAATGATGGATTCATGTACCTAGGGTAGGGTCATAGTCCTGACCTAAGTATCCTAACCAAGGGTACCCTTAGAAGAGATCACCTTCCAGTCGACCAACGAGGAATTCACTCGACTGACTAGAAGGACTCGACCATGAAGACTCACTCGACCACCAGAAGGTCAGAAGGCACTCCGCACTGCAATGGCCTGTAATTGAATAGAGTTTATGGTAGTTAAGACACTTCATGAGGCGCACGAAGAACGCCTGCACTTAATGTACTTTTAACCCTTCATTACGTGGGCTGGCAGGGGTCTGGCGCAAGACTTATATAAGCCACCCCCTCCACAGCAGAGGGGTTCGCACTCTTGTAACACCTATACACATAATCCACTCGACCGCCTCAGGCTCCGAGACGAGGGCTTTTACTTCCTCCGAGAAGGGCTGAACTCAGACATCGCTTGTGTTTACAACCTCTCCATAGCTAGGACCTTGCCTCTCCATACCTACCCCCCACTCTACTGTCAGACTTAGAACCACGACAGGTACCGCCCCGACCTTGCCGCCACCCGACGCCGGCGCCCTCGACATTGCCACCCCGAGCCCACTGCCACCCCTACGCTCGCAAGTGAGCGCCGCCGTCCCCGTTCGCCCCCTCCCTGCCTGGGTCGCCATGGTCACCGCCGTCCCGCTGCATCGGCTTGCTCGTCGCGCCCGTTCTGCGGCCACCGCGCCCTCTTCCCTGTCGCTGCTGCTGCTGCCCGCCGCTCCGCAGTATCCCCCTGCTACCTCCTGCCGTGCTCGACGCCGCCTTCTCTGTCGCGCCATCGCGACCCCTCCCACCTCCAGCCGCTGCAGGCCCCGCCTCGTCGCGCCATGCTCACCGGCGGCGCGCCTTGGCCACGACCACGCCTCTGGCGTGTGTGCGCGAGCCCTCACGGGTCCGTCAATCCCGGCCGCCCGTTACGCCCGCTCCACAAGGCCCCTGTGCCACTGACCTATGGGCCCTAGCGCCCTGGCATTTACAAAAAAATGTTTAAAGAAAATTAGATAAATAATTTAATTAATTAATTAATTAAACTTAATTAAAGTAATTAGGTAGGTTAATAAGCACAATCAACTAGACTTAGTTAATTAAATCTATTAATTAGTTAGGCCTATGACAGAATGACCCCACACATTAGTTTGACCCAGTCAATGCCCTGTTGACTGCTGATGTCGTGCTGACATCACGCTGTTGTAATAATAATTTTAGGAAATCCATTTAAAACTTTGATAAATCATGTAAATTAAACCATAACTCGGATCGAAAAACTTTGTACATGAAAGTTGCTCAGAACGACTAGACGAATCCGAACACGCGGTCCGTTCGTTCGCCACACGTCCTTAGCATAGAAAATGTTGAACTTTCCCCCTCTAGTTCATCTAACAAATGTGCGAAACCGGGAATACTTTCCCGAATGTTTCCCCCTTCACCGTTATCGTGTAACACCACGTTAGAACACCCCTAGCATCGCTTATTGTCATGTTAAGCATATGTTTGCGTGTATTTACTGTTTCTTCCCCCCTCTTCTCTCTGGTAGACCCCGAGACCGATGTTGCCGTTGTGATCGTCTACGTCACCAATGACACTTCTTCCCTTTCAGCGGACCTTCCAGGCAAGCCGCCCCCCCTTTGATCTTCCCGATATCGCCCATTCCATTCTCCCATGCTTGCATTAGATTTTGCTACTGTTATTGTTTGCTCCTATTCTGATGCATAGCCTGCTTTTGTAACCTGTTGTTGTACCTTACCTACTTATCCTAAACTGCTTAGTATAGGTTGGTTAGTGATCCATTAGTGACCCCCTCCTTGTCCTTGTTGCCCTTGCTTCATCATCGACGACTCGATCAACGTGATCGACGACTAGAGCCCGACACCCCACATCACATCATGCCCCTTTAGTTGCTCGACTTTGCAGAGCTACTATCGAGTGCCGAGGGTGATCCCCCATAACGCACTCCTGATGATAATTCTGTAGTGTAGATATTCGGTCGTGGTCAACAAGGGTGGTTCCTCTTTCACCATTCCCGATACGGCTGTCGTGCAACACCTCAAGTGTGAACCTGAAGGGTGGATCCTATTACGTTCACCTTGATGATTACATCGAGTGGAATCCTCCGTGGGTGATTCCTCGGGTTTTCCCTTTGATGTTTGGACACACGGTTACCTTGACTTTACTTGAGACCATTGAGGAAGTCGGGTCGGCCCTGAGGGGTACCCGCGAGTTGATGTGAAAGTCGGGCGGGCCCGTAGAGCACCCGCGAGTTTTCCACGTGGCACGGCCGGGAAGTCTGGGCCCTTGCCGTAAGTCCATGAGACGGGGCGATGGCGTCACATTATCGTGAGTCTCTGCTCGTCTCTGTGAGCCCCCAATGCACTAACAGGTTTGGGTATTTTTTCTGAGTTGGGCTTTGGCCTTTACGCACTAACCACCACGCGAGAATAGATGGGCCTCGACGTCGCAGTATCAGCCGAAGCTTTGTCAGATGTCCAGTTCAGCATCGTGGCATGGTCGTATCATGCTGGCCATCCGAGGCGGTGCTGGTATCCACCCTGCACACAATGACCCAGAGTGCTGTGGGCGATGGGCCCAAGACCCCGGAGTGCTTAGGATGTAGACCGGTGGGGACCTCTCTGCCGAGCCTAGGTAGGGTTGCTACGTGTTGATCTTCTGAGGCCGGGCATTGACCCCAGAAAGGTGTGTCCGACTAGAGTGATCGAGCGTGTTGGGTAACGTGGTGCACCCCTGCGGGGAAGATATATATTCGAATACCGTGTCCATGGTAATGGATGTTCAGACTTATATCCTGATCTTATATAACTATAAATGGATACTTGAGATATGTGATGGATATGTTGCTCCGAGATTGCTTTCCCGCAGGGAGTCGGGGAAGGATCTCTGGGCGTTGATGTTACAACATGTTTGTTAAATATAAACTGCTATTCTTTACTCTGCTACATGCTGCAAGATGCTCGGAGCTTCTTGAAGATGCTAGTCTTCGTTAGGCTAGGTATTCCCCTCTATTCTGGCATTCTGCAGTTCAGTCCACATATACAAACCTTCCATTTGATACCAATGCATACTTAATATAGATCTCATGCTTGCGAGTACTTTGGATGAGTACTCACGGTTGCTTTGCTCCCCCTTTCCCCCTTCTTTCTTCTTTCTGGTTGTTGCAACCAGATGGTGGATCCCAGGAGCCAGATGATGCTACCCCCACCGACTACCGCTACTACCCCGAGGGTGCTTACTACTACGTGGAGCCCGCCGACGACCAGGAGTAGTTAGGAGGTCCCATGCAGGAGGCCTTGCCTCTTCGATCGTGTTACTTTTGTGCTAGCCTTCTTAAGGCAAACTTGTTTAACTTATGTCTGTACTCAGATATTGTTGCTTCCGCTGACTTGCTTGTGTATCGAGCTTCTGTATTCGAGCCCTCGATGCCCCTGGCTTGTAATATAAAGCTTGTATTATTTTATTTGTGTCTAGAGTTGTGTTGTGATATCTTCCTGTGAGTCCCTGATCTTGATCGTATACATTTGCATGTATGATTACTGTATGATTGAATCGGGGGCGTCACAAGTTGGTATCAGAGCCTGTCATCGTTCTGGGAACGGGGGTCCCCAAACATGCCTGCCTGTGACCTGCGGCATGGCTCAAGTAGTGGCCCAGTACGGCCCGTCTTCATCAACCCAAGCTCAAGACCCTCGCGAGGGGCCAAGCCTCACGGGGCAGATGATGCAAGGCTTCCTCAGGGGCGGCCTCACCAGGCAGGCTTGCGAGGAGGCGGAGTGATCAAGGCAAGGAGTACCTTGCGAGGTGCTCGTGACGCAAGCCGTGACGATCGAGACCAAGCGGGCGCCAGCCAGCGCAGTGTCCTCGTTTTCTCTTTAGTGCAAAGGGGGCAAGCTCAAACGCGGAGTACCGAGGCATCAAGCAAAGGTTACCATTTCGGTGCAACGAGACCAAGACCAGCAGAGCGGCAGGACGGAGGTCATCGTGGAGCCCAAGACGGCGTCATCGCCAGTGCCTTTGGCAGTCGAGGACCAACTTTAGTAAGGATAAGTTGTACTAGTTGTTCCCCTTCAAAATGGCCGTTGTTGGCTCCCTTCCCGCTCAATATTTGGGAAGAGGACCAGGGCCCCTATATATCGAGATAGCCACCATAGTAGAGATCATCTTATCCAGAGCTGATCGAGTCCACCCCAAGTAGAACACCGCACCAGCTCAAGAACACCTGTCGCGAGGCTGTTCTTCCTCTGTACTATTCATCATCAGCCCTAGAGGCAATCCACCACACCACACACTAGAGAAGGGTATTACACCACAACGGTGGCCCGAACTAGTATAAACCTTGTGTTGTTCATCGTGTAGCTTAGATTCACGGCGAGGCGTTGGGAAGTGGATCTATAGGGGGAAGATCTTCCCGTGCACCCCAGAGTTTGAACCTTAAGGGTTTTGTCGGAACCTGATATCCGACATTTGGCGTGCCAGGTAGGGGTGCGCCGGAATCTTTCTTCCGCTGTCCCGCGTTCCATCGTTCGTCGCATCCATGGCGGACGCTCGCCGAGCTCGCGCCAAGCGTTGGGCTGCTCTCGCCGCCCATCTCGCTTAGAGGGCTCCCGTCGGTGGGCCTCCCCATCTTTCTCCGTCGCCTTCCGCCAACGCCGCCACCAGCCTGGTGGGGAACAAGCAGCAAGCGTCGTCGCTGCATCCCTCGGTGCGGCGGGGAGGCCACACTGCCACTCCGTCGCTAACTCCAGCTGGTTCATCGTCTCACGCTCGTCATGCTCCCACGGACACGCAGGCTGCGTTGCTCCTGGCACGTGAGCTCCTGCACTACCGCCCCGTCGACGACCTCTGCGAGGAGTGGCTCGCTCGCATCACCGAGCTCGTCAGCACCGCAGGGGGCTCCCCTGTGCCATCCCTCTCGCTGCCTCGTCCTCCATCCTGTGTGCGCGACGCAGCTCAGGAGGTGCCTCCACCACCTCCTCCCCAAGAAGGTGCCCTAGCTCCAAGGCGCGCGGCCCCTAGATGAGACGCGCCGCGTCCAGCGCCCATGCGACAAGAAAGGAGCTGCTAAGAGATCCCTCGGTCTCAAGAAGGCACTCGCGTGCTCCCCGCTCCAGCACGTCAAGACCGCATCCCTGCGCTAGCACGTCAAGACCCAGCGCTGCCCCTGGCGGCGGCGCGTGGGAATCTCCAGGAGCAAGCCCCGCGTCTGCAAAGGGCTCCAATGGCCACTGCCGGCTGTCGCGCCTTCACCACCGAGCTATGTAGTGTCGCCTGGCCGGGCACGTTCAAGCCGGATCTGCCTCCTCGCTACGACGGCACTGCCGACCCCGCGGAGTTTCTGCAGCTCTACGAGCTGGGCATTGAGGCGGCCAATAGAGACGAAAAGGTCATGGCGAATTGGTTTCCCATGGCACTCAAGGATGGTACCCTCACCTGGCTCCTGAACTTGCCTCCTGGCTCGATCTCCTCTTGGGACGAGATGCGCACCCGCTTCATCGCCAACTTCCAGGGCACTCGCGACCGTCCTCCTGTCGTGGGTGACCTGTGTCGCATCAAGCAGCAACCTGGAGAGACCTTGCAGAAGTACACCCAGCGCTTCAACAACACTCGCAATGTGCAAGTTACCAGGACCCTCATTGATGGCGGCGCAGGACTCAACATTCTGTCCGTCGAGACGTTCAACAACCTCCAAGTGCCATATGATCAACTTCAGCCAACCAAGCCTTTCTCAGGAGTCACTGACGGCTCCACCACTCCGATAGGGCAGGTCCGCCTCCCTGTCACCTTCGTATAGTGCAAGAACTATCGTATCGAGCTCATCGACTTCGACGTTTCCCACATTCGTCTGCCATACAATGCCATCCTAGGATATCCAGCCCTGGCCAAGTTCATGGCGGTGACTCACCATGGTTACAATGTCCTCAAGATGCCGGGAAGCGGCGGAATCATCACAGTCCCCTATGAAGAGAAGGATGCGGTGTGCTCTCTCGAGCGTGCCTTCCAAGCTGCATCAGTCGAGGACCTAGACAGCAAGAGTGAGAACCCTCCCGAGGCAGTTCCTAAGAAGAAGAAGAAGACATCACCCAGCTCAAGGCCTCAAGAGGTAGGCATCTCCGGAGGCTCCACGTTAGGATCTGCGCTCGTGCAAGGGGCGCCTCCCTCCATCGCATAGGAAGGAGCGCCCGGCGCCCTCCTTGGGCAAGGCTCGGGGGATCTCTCCTGGAGGGCCTTAGACTTTGCCAAGATCACGAGGGAGGCGCTCGGGCACCACTTGGAAGCGTGCTATGTAGCACGTTTCCCTCGGGAAGGCATGGGGCAAGGAGGGCTCAACCCTCAGGAGTTCATCACCAAGGTCACTCAAGAACTTCAGGAATCAAGAGTCATACACGGCGATCCCCACCTACCTGGCGTAGCTCCCCATCCAAGCGAGGACGGCGGGCTGCACGTCTGCATCGACTACCCAGGGCTCAGATGAGTCGCGTCTCAGGAGCGTTTCTGGCCTTCGCCCGTGGGACACTGCGAGGGTACGTCGCACAGCTACGTTCGCATGCCTTTCGGCCTGCCGAATGCAGCTGCTGCTCACCAGCGTCTTCTACGGAGCATTCTGGCAGCTCAGGAGGCCAGGCACCATGTGGTCCTGGCAGAGATGGAGATGGTCCTCGAGGAACCGCTTGGACCCCTAGAGTCTCCCGAGGCTCAGGGCTCTGGCGGCTCGTGAGGATCGGCCCCTTCACTACGCATCGTCAACTACTTCAACACCCGCTCTACAATGGTATCAAGTGACATCTTTCGAGTTTCGTTTCAGCTGGGAGCGCCCTCAGGGCTGCATTATTCCCAGGTCGCGTGGGTCTGTCCCTGCGGCATGTATCTATTTTGCTTATGTCTTTAGTTCACCTCCCTGGGGGCGCCCCTCGGGCTGCATCATCCCCAAGCCACTCGGGCCTGACCCGGTGGCATGTATCCTTCCTGCATCTGGCTAAGCTGATTTACCTTTGATGCTTAACCTACCTATGATTATCATCTCCCGCCTACTGTGACCCCTTTTTCTCCCTCATGCAAATTGCTTGCATGTTAAAAGGGGGGCGCCTGAGCATCGTGACTCAGAGGCTCTTACTGGCTCTCCAGCCCTCACCCCCTGGCCTTGTCCACGGCATCGCGACCTGGCATACCAGCGGCAGCTGAGCTTGCTCGACGGCCGGGACCTGAGGACGTAGAGCATTTGCATCTAACCACCTTGCAGGAACACTCAGCCGCCCAAGGGTCAAGATCAGGTGCAACCTGCCTTGAGGTAGGGCCTCGTGAGTCCCGGGCTGGGTCACGAGTGCCCGGATACACCTCGTCTAACCCTGCCATGCCGACCACGTGTCGTATGGGTTGCCTGCGCCCAGGGCTCCTCTCTGAGGGCCCCCTCACGCACTGATGGAAGCACCATGCTCATGCTGGCTGATGACACTGCCGAGGAGCGGCTATGCCCGTACACATACGGAAGGGCTATGCTCCGCGCTGGTGATAAACAACTGAGGGCAGCCCACGGCTGTATCAACCTCAGGGAGCCCAGAGCTCAGTGTCTAGCCTCATCACAACGCCTCCTCTCAGGAGCGCCACGCGAGGGGCTGGACACAGGGGCTGCGCCCGGGTCATGCCCGAGCGCACGCAACCCAGCCAGGTCCCTAGGACATGGTCGTCGCGCGCTCCTCCCCGAGCGGAGCCATGGTATGAAGAACGTTTGAGCGTCAAGGGGGACTCCTGAGCATCGCGACTCAGGAGCCTAACTGGTCACGTAGCCCCTCACTCCTTAGTTCCAAAAGACTAACGGCGGTTGAGGTATGCGCGGGGCCGAGACCTGCCGACATAGAACGACAGATCTACTCCTACACCCCCTCCCTATTTGCTGTTTGCGCGTCAAGGGGGACTCCTGAGCATCGCGACTCAGGAGCCTAACTTGCCACGTAGCCCCTCACTCCTTGGTCCCGTCCTGGTGATCCGGTCGGGGCTAACGGCTTCTGAGGTATGCGTGGGGCCGGGCCCTACCGACGTAGAACACGAAGCAAATAGGAAGGAAACTGCAAAATCTCGCAAATTCAGAAGCAAATATTACAAACCATAAATTGTCCTCACGATACCACACACAAGTTTAAACGCCTCCACGAGGCACGATGCATGTTGCAGGAGTTGAAAAAGGAAAAGAAGCCGCGAGGAGATCACCCTTGAGCAGCACCGTCATTCGCCAGGAGCCCCGCCTCCGTGGCAGAGTTGCGCTTGTCAGCTCCACTTCCCGAGGTTGCGGAACCAGTGGTACCTACCTTGGGCATAGTGGCGAAGGCACGGAACTTCGCCAGCAAGGCTTCCGCTCGGACCTTCACGGCCTCAGCAGCAGTGGAGGAGCACTCGGCGTCCACAGGCTCCAGCAGATCGTCAAGGTCGGCGTCAGGGTTGCGAAGGTAGACATGGTTGAGGATCCATGTCAGCGCTGCGGAGGAAAGGACGAGAGCTTCAACCTCGGCCATGGGGCCGATGCCGGTCACGACCTCCTCAAGCGCTTCGACCAGGAAGTGAAGCAGCTTGGCGGGGCCGTCCGTGGCTCCGGCCAGCGGCTTCTCAAGACCATCATCGTAAAGCGACTTCAGCGCCCTGCGAGACCTGTCCTCTTAATCCGCGAAGGCCACGCGATCCTCGGCCAAGACCTTCGCCTTGGCATCCAGCTCGGTCCTCTCCTCCTTCAGCTTCTACTCCAGAGTCTTCAGTTGGCTGCGATCAGTGGTCAGTTCGGTGTCACGGTCCCTGATGGCGGCCTCCCGAGCCTTCATCTCTTCCTCCTTTGCCTGGCGGTCGCGAACCTCTTTGGCGAGCTCATCGCCCAGGCCCCGCAGCTCGTCCTCCAGTGCCTTGCAACGGCCCTGGACAGTTGAAGCATCCTTCAACGCCGCGTTGTGGGCGGCTATGGCCTGGGTGGCGACTTGCTTCTCCTGCTCGGAAGCCGCCACAGCCTGGTTCAGTGCCACTCGGACGGAGGCGTCAGAGCGAACCCAGCCAGAGATCAGCTCCAGGCGCCCGGCCACCAGGCGGGGGTTGGTGCCCTGGAGGTCTTCCCGCAGCCGGCCTAGCTCGGCAGCGGCGCGGTCCATGGCAGCGGAGGAGGCACAAGAGTCAGGAACCGGTGAAGCAGGAGGAGAAGGCGGCAACGTGATCACGGCTTGGGAGACTGGGGGCTCCTGAGCCTTGGCAACCTCAACGGCAGCATCAAGTGCTGGCAGCTCCAGAGCCAGCGGGGCCACGGGAGATGGCACCCTGCCAGGGCGCCCCTCCTGGCCTCGCGATGATGACCGGGCAGGGGAAGTGCGAGCTCCACTGCCTCCCCTTCCCACAGATGAAGGCGCGGCCACAATGGGTGAGCTTGCCCCAAGCAGAGCCACCATGTCCCCCTTCAGCCTCTTCGCTGCAGGCGGTAGCCTACCCAAGTGGTGAATGATGTCAAGCCCTGACAGCAAAAACAAGAGCAAAGTAGCATTCAAGTACTTACTAGTCAATCGCGGCGTGCTCCAGCGGCCTCCTGCTGAGCTTAAAGCCCGAGAGCCTCTTGCGGGGTGCAGCCTCGGGAGGTCCAGAGGTAGAGGAGGGTGCACCAGAAGGGCTGGAGCTAGCTTCGAGCAGTGTTGGGGCCGGAGTAGCCCCTCGGGATATCAGCCCTGACCTGTCCTTCTTCGGGATCATGGGCGGGTCATCTCCTCCTCGCCAGGCGTCGGCCTCTTCATCGTCTGGCAGGGTGCGGAGGATGTTGGCCCTGCGCCAAGGGGAAGTCTCCCCTGTCCCCTCAGTGGTCTTCTCCGAGTCGCGCTCCTCTTCTTCCTTGTCTTCCTCCTCTCCTCCATGGGAATCATTGGAGGACAACTCCACCGGCGCCGCCGGCTCCTGGCCCTCAGGAGCACCTCCGGCACCAGGCCACTCCGGCCGAAGGTGGGCATGGCGTCCACCACCTGTTGCCAGTCGTCCCGAAGGTACAAGGGAACAGGAGCGCCCTCCAGACCTTCCACGTCCTCTCCAACCAGGAAGCGGAGAGTTGTAGCTAGATCTTCATCAGCCAGGGCCTCCGAGTTAAGGCGGAGATCACCATCCGCATCTCCAAGCCTCCACAACGGGCGCGAGTGCGCCTGAAGTGGATCCACCCGATGCGCCTGGAACTCCCTCAGGAGCGTGGCCCCGGTCAGCTTCGCCGCCTTCATGTTGCCCGGCCTCAGGTCGTCGTTCAACTTCTCCAACACCAGCTTCGCCCCTCGGTCGTCAAGCTTCGCACGGGACCATGCCTCATCAGCCTGGGGCTACTCCGTGGGTAGCGCCAGCCAAGAGTGGATGCATCTGGCATCTAGCATGATCCACTTGCTCTGGAAGCCGTCGGCCCTCTTCCCAGCCTTCGAGATCGCGTTGGCTTTGGAGTATGCAACAAAGCCAGCGCACGCCAAGGTATGGGCGCCGGTGACCCACAGGGATAAGAAGTGGCACAGCAAGGCCATGGAAGGCATCACCCCAACGTGCGCCTCGCAGTAATAGGCGAAGATTGACAGAAGGAAAACATAGTTGGGATGGAGATGCAGAGCTTGCAGCTTGTAGTGGCGGAGGACAACATAGAAGAACTCGGAGAATGGAGGCACTATGTCGGCGATGACGATGGTCATGAAGAAGGGGTAGAAGGTACTCCCCTTGGCCTCCGGATGGGCGGAGCTGGCTCGGAGCATAGTCTCCCCCATCTCGCTGCCTTGCGCCACCGTCATCAGGCGCGTGAAGGCGAGATTCTTCTCCGTCATGTTGGTGGGATCTAGAGCCGGCGAGTGCCAGGCCGGTGAAGCCTCGGCCACGGTCTTGCGAGGCGCCAAGATTACTGGAGGTGGCCGTTGTCGGGACCCGACTCAATGTCACATCGATCTAGCACTGTAACACATCATATCACTTTGCGGCCTCACATACGGTATCCCAGCGGTGTCGCCTTACCTTGGCCGGGACCGTTTAGCCTTTTGGCTGCGTATATGATAGTGTCGCTAGCATCCATATGAAAAGGCCCCGCTGACATGACTAGTCGTAAACCCAAAGTGGCACAGACTTACGAGGACGAGCATCCATGACCCGACATCGAGCGTGTCGGTCGACAGCAAGTAAGTTCGGGCTGTAGCCTTTGGCTAGCAGGACTCCGATAAACCGGGCTGTGGCGGGCTAACGGGACTCCGGTACTCAATGCGTGACATTTCCCGAAGGACAGACCACGAGAGCGAAGAAGGACACATGCCGGCCAGCCTAAGTGTTCGGAGCGGTAGCAAGCTACCATGGCTCGATGGAGACACTAGGAGACATTTCCGTAAGAGAGGCTACTAAAGATAAACAACTAGATAGTCGGATCCCACACATACCAAGCATTTCAATCATACACACAATATGCTCGATATGTGCAAATACAACAAGGCATCACAACATGACTCTCGACACAAGTACTTTATTTAAAGGCTCGAGAGCCATTCATATCATACACACAAGTGCAGGGTCACACGACCCACATACAAGTCATACAAGCATACAAGCCACAGCGGAAGTGTTTTGTCCGAGTCAGACAACTAGTAAAATAAAAGAGGCTTGGGTAAGCCTAGCTATACTACATGGTCCTTCTCTTGCTCAGGATCACCACAGGGCCTTAGTCTACTCATCGATGTCAGCGTCTCGAAGAACCCGTCGGAGGGGTTTGAGGCATCTTGAAAAATGTAAATTAAAGCAACATGAGTACAAAGGTACTCAGCAAGACTTATCGGACCCTACATACATGCATATTATCAAGAAGGGTTGGTGGGGTTATTGCAGCAAGCCAGCTTTGACTCATGGCTAAGCTATCCTCTGAGACACCAACTTGAAATAGTTTTGCTTTTCGAGTCCACTACTCATCACTTCAATACACCACCGAGGATCCAACCCGTCTTCCTCTACGGAGAAGCCATCCTCGGCACTCACGCTTATCTTGAGGCTTTTAGTAGTATCCATTTACTTGTCTATGAGCTGTATAAGCAACCAAGTAGTCCTTTACATGGACGCGGCTATTCGAATAGATGATGTTAACCTGCGGGGGTGTACTTCTTCATACGCTCTCACCACTTATCGCGTTTACGACATGTACTCGGCAACCTTCAGCGGAAGCCCAGCGTGGGTGTCGGCCACGACCTACCTAGACACCTAAGCCTCTAGTCGGGTTTATCGCCTATTTGGGTTCCATCTATGAGGAGTTCGGCGAAGTCTCGCTCACAGCCCCAAGCGATGTGAACAGGGTTCCCGAGATACCAAGCGGGCATCCGGTACACCGTGCCACGTACCTACCGCATCACAGCCCACCCCTACGGTCAGCGCTGTCCACGGCCTCGATGAGCTACAAACACGAAACTACTTGCAACTCTGGACCGAAGACTAGGGTGAATAAGAAGTCGAGAGGGTCCATTGGTTTGGGCCCAATGCATGGTAGTAGCTGAATCTTAAATCACACATACAGATCTCGATTAGCTTAGGGCGGCCTCAATGAAACAACCCACCATGTACTCCTACATGGCCTTTCATCGATACCTTTACCAAATCGTGTTCAACACCTTACTCTCGTACCGACTCGATCATTTCACTCTAGCCATCATCCCGATGAACCGGACGACACGACTCTAAGCATAGCGAGGCATAGCAAGGTAGGAACAACACAATCATATGGCTCAATCAACTCCTACACATGCTAGTGGGTTTCATCTAATTCTTGTGGCAATGACAGGTCATGCAGGAGAAATGGGTTCAACTACCGCAGCACACAGCAGTTTGAATCGCGTTGTCTTAATGCGATGGCAAGAGCGGGAGCAAGAACATGGGATTTTATCGATATGATCAAATGGTTGGTTGCTTGCTGACGGTCGTTACGGGTATTGCTCTTCGTCGGGGTTATCACGGTACTCCTCGGGGCGAGAACACTGCGCGAGAACACCGATACACAAGCATTACCAAACAAGATGCAACAATATGATGCATGCAATGAGACATGGCAAAATGAGTGCTTTGGGCTAATGCAACTAAGATCAGATGGGTTTGAACCAATTTGAACCAAAGATTCAAAATTCAAACTCATATATGATCATTTAAAGTGCTTAAACTTGTTCTGTGATAAACAGTGGGTTAGCTTCTGTAAACATGCATGAAACCAGTACAGATGGATAGATTGGATTTTTCTGATCATTTTCATATATAATTTGTCTCATTTGGAGCTATGGTTGATTTTATATGAATTTTGAAGTTTGAAACAATTTACGGAATTTCTGTGTAAAAATAATTCGATAATTTAAATATTAACGTCGACCTTTGCGTCATGATGGCGTCGAGGGGTCAACAGGCTGGTCAGGTCAAACTGACCCGTGGGTCCCAGCGATGTCGATGGGGTTAGTTTAATTAGAATTTAATTAAAACTAAACTAGATTAATTAGCGAGGCTGGGCCCACATGTCATAGACCGAGGGTCAACTGGGCCACCGTGGTCAAACCGAGTCAAACCCACGGCGTTTAGCCGGCGGCGAGCCAGGCCGGCGGCGAAAGTGGTTTTGGCCGTTTGGCCACCAAAGCAGGCGCGGCGACCACGGAGTGAAGCTAGGGCGAGCCGCATCTATTGGTGGTGGTGGTTGGGCTCGGGGTGGCGGAGTTGGCGCCGGCGGCGGTTTGGCGGCCACCGGGCTCGGGTGAGTGAACTCGAGGTGGAGTGTGCGGTGAGTGCGTGGGGTGCGTGGTTAGCTCCAGCGCGCGTGGTGAGCGCGTTGGACACGGTGAGGGCGGAGGTGGCGGGAACACGTCGGCGGCGAGTCTGCGGCGGTGCGTCGTGAGCTTCGTCGTCGGTCGTTGTGGTGCAGGGGCGAGAGAGAGAGGGTCGGGAAGGTAGCTAAGCTCACGGGCCACGCGACGGTGCGAGCAGGCGTGGTCGGGGCGAGCTGCAGCGGCGGCAGCGTTGAAGGGATCTCCGGCGGTGGCGCTCGGCGAGCTTAGTGCGGCGTCTTGAGAACCTTGGCGCTTCGAGGCTCGGCTAGCTCGAAAAAGTCGGCAGACGGCGGAGCTCTGAACCGATGGCGCGGCGTGGGGTCGGCGGAGGCGCGGCTCTGACGGTGGTCTTGGCGGCGGTGGCGTCGGCCATGGCGTGGGGAGCGAGGAGGCGGTGGGGAGGAGAGGGTGTCAGGGGGTCCGGGAGAGGCGTGGAGCTCATCCGGCGATGGCAAGCGGCGAGGCGGCGAGGCGGCGGCGGCAGTGCGTGGCGAGTGCGGTGCTCGCCGTCGAGCACCTTGGCTGCTGCACAGCAAGCCAAGCAGCTCATTGGCCAGCGGTCTTTGGCTGGGCCGGCCAGGGGCTGGCTAGTGGGCGGCTAGCGCCGCGAGTAAGTTTTTTCTTTTGTTTTCTTTTCTATTATCCTGCAACTTTGTTGAGTTATTTAAAATACCGAAAAGGTTCTAAAATTCACCAAACTACTCCTGGTCCATTGTTGGAATATTTCCAACATGAAACATTTAGTTTGGAGATATTTGGACATTTGAAATATTTTATAAATTTAAAATGCCCAAATTCAAATAGCTATGATTTAATTCAATGACCTTAGGATGACCTAGGAAAATGTGCACCACTTTTGGCAAAGCTTACGGACCAAGACAAAAATGATGGACATTTTAGAAGGGCATTCAGGTTCATCGAAAATATTTTAGTAAACCCTAGTTGTTTGAGGAGGGGTTGGGAGTTACGGCAATCCCATTTCAAGTTTACATTGAAAAAATAGACATGATGCAACACTCTAATGCATGAACTAGCTAGGGTGTGACAACTCACCCCACTCAAAAGAATCTCGTCCGAGATTTAGGTTCCTCCGGAAAGAGGCGGGGTACTCAAGTCGAAGGCGATCCTCCCTTTCCCAAGTAGCTTCCTTCTCGAAATGGTGCGACCATTGAACCTTGAAAACTTGATATTATGCCGTCGAGTGGTGCGCTCGGCTTGATCGAGAATCTGAGCGGGATATTCTCGATATGTGAGATTATCTTGAAGATCAAGCGTTTAGTGGTCCACTCCACGGATAGGATCCGAAAGCAGCGCTGAGTTGAAAGCGTGGAAGGCGTCGTGGACTTTGGAGAGATCGGAGGTAGTTCAATTGGTAGGCAACTTCTCCTCGTTTGGCAAGAATGCGAAAGGGTCCAATGTGGCGAGCCAATTTGCCTTTGATACGAAGCGATGGGTTCCCTTGGAGGGTAACCCGAAGGTAAGCCTTCTCGTCAACCTCGTAAGTCATAGCCTTATGTTTTCGGTCATATTGACTCTTTTGGCGAGATTGGGCTGTTTTCAACTTTTCACGAGCGATCGAACTTGCTCTTCCGCTTCTGGATCATATCCGGGCCAAAATTATCTTTCCCGGTTTCGACCAGTTAAGAGGTGTTCGACACCTTCGTCCATAGAGAACTTCAAAAGGTGCTTTGCCCAAGCTAGATTGATAGCTGTTGTTATAAGCAAATTCGGCAAATGGAAGGCATTTCTCCCAATCCATTCGAATGAGATATGAAGCTTCGAAGCATGTCTTCTAGGATTTGGTTGACCGTTCTACTTGACCACTTGATTGAGGGTGAAAAGCGGTGCTAAAGGAAAGATGGGTTCCCATAGCGTTTTGAAAACTTTCCCAAAATCGAGAGGTGAAGAGACTTCCTCGATCGAGTTTATTTCAATGGAACACCATGAAGAGACACTATTAGGAGATGTACAAGTCTGCTAGGTGACTAGCGGTTATACTCTCACGAGCAGGTAAGAAATGGGCCACTTTGGAAAGGCGGTCGATAACGACAAAGATAGCATTATTCCCTCTCTTGGTCTGGGAAAACCGGTGATGAAATCCATACTGATTTTATCCCATTTCCATTCGAGGAATAGCTAAGGGTTGAAGGGTGCGGCGAGCCGTTGATGCTCTGCTTTTACCGACGGCGAGCGTCGCGATTAGCAACATATTGAGCAATGTCTCTCTTCATCCTAGTCCACGGAACCTCTGGCGTGGGTCTGATACATTTTAGTGCCACGGGATGAATGGTGAGAGGAGATTCATGAGCTTCCTTAAGGATCAATCGCGCGAGTTTAGCACCTTAGGAACCACTAGGCGGGTTCGAAGTATCGACTCCTTGATCATCAATGGAGAAACAATCCGCAACTCCTTTCTTGATGTTTCTTTTGATGCGGGAAATTCCGGATCTACCTTTTGGGCTTTGATGATCTGATCCGTAAGGAAGGTTTAGCCACCAAGGTGGAAAGGAACCCTCGAGGAACAATGTGAAGGTTGAGCTTCGAAATTCCTCGTGGAGAAGTGGTTGACTTTGTTGCAACATCAGATTGTTGCAATAAGATTCTGACTTAGTGCATCAGCCATGGCGTTGGCTTTTCTGGGGTATAAGTTATCCCTAAGTCGAAATCTGAGATCAACTCAACCCAACGTCTTTGCACGAGATTCAAATCTGGTTGGGTGAATATATATTTCAGACTTTGGTGATCGGTGTAGATTTATAGCGATTACCAAGAAGATAATGTCGCCAGGTTTTGAGTGCATAGACTACAGTTGCAAGCTCTAGATCATAGTAGGGTAGTTTTCCTCATGTGGGTGTAATTGCCGTGAACCATAAGCAATTACGTGTCGATCTTGCATGAGAATACAGCCTAGTCCTTGTCGCGGCGTCGCAATAGATAACAAAGTCCTTAGAAATCTGGTGGTACCAACACGGGAAGCGAAGTTAAGCGTCTTTTCGGTTCACAGAAGCTGTGCTCACATTGTGGAGTCCACTCGAACTTTTATCTTTCTTGAGGAGTTCGATTAGAGGTTTAGCAACTTTGGAGAAGTTCTCGACAAAGCGGCGACAATAGCTCGCTAAGCCAAGGAAACTCGAACTTGCTTGACCGATTCGGTGGAGTCAATTAAGGGCGGCTTGAACTTCGCTCGGGGTTGACAACAATACCTTTACCGAAATTACATGTCCTAGATAGGTCACTACGGCAGCCAAAATTCGCATTTAGAAAACTTGGCATAAAGCGATGCTCTCGAAGTTTCATCAACACTAGCCTTAGATGTTGGCATGTTCTTCCTCGTTCTTGGAATAGATGAGTATGTCATCGAGGTAAACCACGACGAATTTATCCAAATATTCCATGAAGATTGAGTTCATTAACCGGAGAAAGTGGCTGGGCGTTGGTTAACCGAAGGACATGACGGTGTACTCGTATTGGCGTAACGAGTAACAAAAGCCGTTTAGGAATGTCCCGTTTGGATTTTGATTTGATGGTAGCCTAACCTCAAATCCATCTTAGAAAGGCGAGGATCCTGCGAGCTGATCATACGGATCGTTGATCTGACGGGAAGCGGATACTTGTTCTTAATTGTGACCAAGTTGGCGGGTCGATAATCTACAACCATCCGATCCGTACCATCCTTCTTCTTGTGAAGAAGGGCGGGGCAAGCCAAGGAGATGAACTAGGGCGGATGAAACCCTTTTGCAAGGCCTCATCGAGTTGTTTCTTAAGTTCGGCTAGTTCTAGGGGTGCCATCTTATAGGGTCTTCTAGAAATTGGGGCAGTTCTGGAATGAGATCTATCACGAATTCAACATCTCATCGGTGGAACACACAGCAATTCTTCTGAAAGACATCCGGAAAGTCACGGACTACGGAGCGTCTTGAGTGCAGCAATGGTGGCATTAAGAGAATATAATTGGCGCTTGGATATTGGGTCAAGACATTGACTATCTTTCCCGATGGAGTGCGTAAGTTGAACAGTCCTAGAAAACAATCAATCTTGGCATGATGGGCTGACATCCGGTCCATACCCAAGATGATATTTATATCCGAAGATTTGAGAGCTATCAGCGATGCAAGGAAAACAAGTCATCGACCTGAATTTCATTACCATGGCTTACTCTAGAAGTTTGCCATTTGGATCCGGGGTTTGAATTACCATGGAGGTGGGCATATCACTTGAATGCGGTGTTATGCAAGCGAGCATAGCTTTTCGGATATGAATGAATGAGATGCTCGATGTCGAAAAGAGCGGATGCGGGTGGCAATTAACAAGAAGCGTGCGAGCACGGCGTTGGGATCCTCTTGGGCCTCCTCGGTGAGACACAATTAACATGGCCACGTGCGGTGGTGGCGGCAGCATAGAACACCTTTCTGCTGGCTTGCCACGACCAGCAGCTTTGCGGGCTGGTTGGGGTTGATGCAGGGACAATCGCGCATGTAGTGGCCTGATTCCCCACATTTGAAGCACGTCACGGGGCTGGCGCGTGAAGGCGTTGTTGGTTGGTCCACCATAGGGCCTAGCTGGTGCATCTTCTGAAGCTGGCGGCGCTGGAAGGATGGCCTCGGTGTGAATCTGGGTGGCGAGGCGTGTTAGGCACCCACACGGCGCTTCGTGGTCCGGCACGGATGAGGAACCCATATCACGGCCATGCTTGCGTGTTGCTTCGAAATCGGTCGACCGGTTTCAGTGCGATGGCTTTGTTAACAAGCTTACGGAAGAGGTGCACTCATGCGAGCGGAGATCTCGGCGAAGTTGAGGCTAAGTCCCTTGCGGAACCTTGCACATTTCTTGGCGTCGATGGAGACCTCTTGATTGCATAGCGTGCGAGGTTACGAACTCTCTACTATAGGCGTCCACGGAGAGCGACCTTGGGTGGCTGCGAGAACTCCTCACGTTTGCGATCCATGAGACCCTCCGAATGTGATGTTCACGGAAAGCCTCGCTGAATTCTGCCCAAGTAGTGACATGGCCAGCTGGCGCATAGCCATATAGTTCTCCCACGGAGGCTGGCGGGGCCTTGAGATGATATGCAGCAAAGGTGACCTTGTCAGCCTCGGCTACCGATCTGAAGCGCAGCTTGTGAGTAATCTTTGCGAAGCCGATCATCGGCGTCGAGAGGCTCGGCGGAGTGGTGGAAGGTAGGAGGGTGTAACTTGATGAAGTCAGCGGCGACACCAAGTTGTTTCTCGGATGATGGGCTGTGTTACATTCGATCGCTCCGACAAGCGGTTGGTCTCCGTTTGTTTCTCTCGGCCTCTAGCATAACCCGGCGGAGAAGGAGGGTGAGGCAGGTTTGCTTCTCCAACTCCGCTGCCTTGACTGCTCTGGCGGAGCAGGGTTGTTCTTGTGTTAACCATCCTAGGAAAACAAGACAAGGATTTAGTCCAGGATGGCAAGATTCTAACATAGAAGTGTAGAATGTAATGGATAACTCGGAATGCGAGATGATCATCCGTATGACATGGTGAATCTGAAACTGCTTCTTTATTCCATCGTCATACACACCATACAAGGTTTAGTACAAGACCAAACAAAGTACTACTACGGTGAAAGGAAGATTACATCTCATCGGAGGCACACCAAGCTCCTATACATTATTTTTGTTACACCTCAGGGATTAGTACACACTAAGTCATATTCCACGAGTCACGCGGGGCGGTGGAAATACAACTATTACAATACTAGTGGGACTACTACTAACTCGAGGCGTCTCCGTAGTAGTTCTCATAGAAGTCTCCTCCATAACACAGGAGTTCAACGTGATCGTCCAGGAAGCAGGCGGTCTGAGGAGCACTGTGGACCGTAAGGGCAAGGGTGAGGTCTTGGACCTCTGAGCGGTGGCAGAGGACCACGAGGTGGGGTGATGCCCCCACATCACGCCGATCCATCATGTCCGGCAGATCAGCCTGACGGGATACAAATCTCTCATATCCATATAACCAGCTTGAGCAGCCGGTGCAAAAGCGAGTCAAGGTAGCCCGGTGATCGGCCACGGGCATTGAAGACTCCATCCTCAAGGCCCGACTCTCTCGGTCCTTGTCCTCGAGCAACTCGGCGGTAGTGCGGGTTAGGGAGTCCTCTGACTGGAATCGGCATAGATGGCTCGAAGATAACCAAGCGCTCCGAAGTGAACTCGGCATATCTGGGAAGTCGGTGTTGCGGAGCAGCCGATCTGGCTCGTATAATGGTCATCATAGAATATGCAGCATCTTGAACCGCCATATCAATAGTAACACCAAGCCCATAGGAGCTGTGAAGGGCCTCGGTGCAACCGGGATAAGAGAAACACCGGACGGTGCAAAGATCTTGACTTTGATTAAAGTCTCGATCTTGCTCTTCAAGCTGTGTATTAAGGTACCAGCGGTATCCGCTTGATCATAACCGAACTAGCATGGTTGTATGACCGGTCACACCAATGCATCTGGTCAGACGAACCACTTGATTTTGATCACGAGTGGCCATCTGGAAGCACAACCACAATGCAAAGACATTAGTATTTCTAAGGAATTTGGACAGCATAACGACTGTAAACGCTCAAAAGGGTTTGAGACATTTCACAAGGAATTGCATAACCACTCAACAATTTCATATCAAGATTACGGGTCCAATTTAGTAACATAACAAGATAGTAAAACTGAACCGGGCTTGTAACCATCAAACCTACAAGGTACTCTTGATTAGTAACACGTGAGCCTAATAGAGAAGAGGTCCTAATCCTTAACCCCGGTGGAAGAATGGGTGACTCGGATCGAGAATATCATGAGATAAAGGAGTAAAAAGAGCCTTACGTACCATCCCACAATCAATTCCCTACATATAACTAAAGCATTTCTAGACTCAACATCGACCAGTTTGGCTTGGAGAACCTACTGGCAGTCCGGCTCTGATGCCAACGCTGTCAGGACCCTGACTCAATGTCACATCGATCTAGCCTGTAACACATCATATCACTTTGCGGCCTCACGCACGGTATCCCAGGGGTGTCGCCTTACCTTGGCCGGGACCGTTTAGCCTTTTGGCTGCGTATATGATAGTGTCGCTAGCATCCATATGAAAAGGAGCCGGGCTGACATGACTAGTCGTAAACCCAAAGTGGCACAGACTTACGAGGACAGGCATCCATGACCCGACATCGAGCGTGTCGGTCATCAGACAAGTAAGTTCGGGCTGTAGCCTTTGGGCTAGCAGGACTCCGATAAACCGGGCTGTGGCGGGCTAACGGGACTCCGGTACTCAATGCGTGACATTTCCCGAAGGAACAGACCCACGAGAGCGAAGAAGGACACATGCCGGCCAGCCTAAGTGTTCGGAGCGGTAGCAAGCTACCATGGCTCGGTGGAGACACTAGGAGACATTTCCGGTAAGAGAGGCTACTAAAGATAAACAACTAGATAGTCGGATCCCACACATACCAAGCATTTCAATCATACACACAATATGCTCGATATGTGCAAATACAACAAGGCATCACAACATGACTCTCGACACAAGTACTTTATTTAAAGGCTCGAGAGAGCCATTCATATCATACACACAAATCAGGGTCACACGACCCACATACAAGTCATACAAGCATACAAGCCAACAGCGGAAGTGTTTTGTCTGAGTCTGAGACAACTAGTAAAATAAAAGAGGCTTGGGTAAGCCTAGCTATACTACATGGTCCTTCTCTTGCTCGGGATCACCACAGGCCTTAGTCTACTCATCGATGTCAGCGTCTACGAAGAACCCGTCGGAAGGGTTTGAGGCATCTTGAAAAATGTAAATTAAAGCAACATGAGTACAAAGGTACTCAGCAAGACTTATCGGACCCTACATACATGCATATTATCAAGAAGGGTTGGTGGGGTTATTGCAGACAAGCCAGCTTTGACTCATGGCTAAGCTATCCTCTGAGACACCAACTTGAAATAGTTTTGCTTTTCGAGTCCACTACTCATCACTTCAATACACCACAGGATCAACCCGTCTTCCTACGGAGAAGCCATCCTCGGCACTCACGCTTATCTTGAGGCTTTTAGTAGTATCCATTTACTTGTCTATGAACTGTATAGGCAACCAAGTAGTCCTTTACATGAATGGCTATTCGAATAGATGATGTTAACCTGCGGGGTGTACTTCTTCATACGCTCTCACCACTTATCGCGTTTACGACATGTACTCGGCAACCTTCAGCGGAAGCCCAGCGTGGGTGTCGGCCACGACCTACCTGAACACCTAAGCCTCTAGTCGGGTTTATCGCCTATTTGGGTTCCATCTATGAGGAGTTCGGCGAAGTCTCGCTCACAGCCCCAAGCGATGTGAACAGGGTTCCCGAGATACCAAGCGGGCATCCGGTACACCGTGCCACGTACCTACCGCATCACAGCCCACCCCTACGGTCAGCGCTGTCCACGGCCTCCGATGAGCTACAAACACGAAACTACTTGCAACTCTGGACGAAGACTAGGGTGAATAAGAAGTCGAGAGGGTCCATTGGTTTGGGCCCAATGCATGGTAGTAGCTGAATCTTAAATCACACATCAGATCTCGATTAGCAGGGCGGCCTCAATGAAACAACCCACCATGTACTCCTACATGGCCTTTCATCGATACCTTTACCAAATCGTGTTCAACACCTTACTCTCGTACCGACTCGATCATTTCACTCTAGCCATCATCCCGATGAACCGGACGACACGACTCTAAGCATAGCGAGGCATAGCAAGGTAGGAACAACACAATCATATGGCTCAATCAACTCCTACACATGCTAGTGGGTTTCATCTAATTCTTGTGGCAATGACAGGTCATGCGGAGGAAATGGGTTCAACTACCGCAGCACACAGCAGTTTGAATCGCGTTGTCTTAATGCGATGGCGAGAGCAGGAGCAAGAACATGGGATTTTATCGATATGATCAAATGGTTGGTTGCTTGCTGACGGGTCGTTACGGGTATTGCTCTTCGTCGGGGTTATCACGGTACTCCTCGGGGCGAGAACACTGCATGAGAAACACCGATACACAAGCATTACCAAACAAGATGCAACAATATGATGCATGCAATGAGACATGGCAAAATGAGTGCTTTGGGCTAATGCAACTAAGATCAGATGGGTTTGAACCAATTTGAACCAAAGATTCAAAATTCAAACTCATATATGATCATTTAAAGTGCTTAAACTTGTTCTGTGATAAACAGTGGGTTAGCTTCTGTAAACATGCATGAAACCAGTACAGATGGATAGATTGGATTTTTGATCATTTTCATATATAATTTGTCTCATTTGGAGCTATGGTTGATTTTATATGAATTTTTGAAGTTTGAAACAATTTACGGAATTTCTGTGTAAAAATAATTCGATAATTTAAATATTAACGTCGACCTTTGCGTCATGATGACGTCGAGGGGTCAGCAGGCTGGTCAGGTCAAACTGACCATGGGTCCCAGCGATGTCGATGGGGTTAGTTTAATTAGAATTTAATTAAAACTAAACTAGATTAATTAGCGAGGCTGGGCCCACATGTCATAGACCGAGGGGTCACTGGCCCACCGTGGTCAAACCGAGTCAAACCCACGGCGTTTAGCCGCCGGGCCAGCCAGGGCGGCGAAAGTGGTTTTGGCCGTTTGGCCACCAAGCAGGCGCGGCGACCACGGAGTGAAGCTAGGGCGAGCCGCTCTATTGGTGGTGGTGGTTGGGCTCGGGGTGGCGGAGTTGGCGCCCGGCGGCGGTTTGGCGGCCACCGAGCTCGGGTGAGAGTGAACTCGAGGTGGAGTGTGCGGTGAGGTGCGGGGGTGCGTGGTTAGCTCCAGCGCGGCGTGGTGAACGCGTTGGACACGGTGAAGTAGCGGAGTGTGGCGGGAACACGTCGGCGGCGAGTCTGCGGCGGCGCGTGCGTCGTGATCTTCGTCGCGGTCGTTGTGGTGCAGGGAAGCGAGAGAGAGTCGGGAAGGTAGCTAAGCTCACGGCGGGCGTGCAGGTGCGAGCAGGCGTGGTCGGGGCGACGAGCTGCGGCGGCGGCGTTGAAGAAGGATCTCCGGCGGCGGACTCGAGCGAGCTTAGTGCGGCGTCTTGAGAACCTGCGGCGCTTCGAGGCTCGGCTAGCTCGAAGAAGTCGGCGGCGGCGGAGCTCTGAACCTGATGGCGCGGCGTGGGGTCGACGGAGGGCAGCTCTGACGGTGGTCTTGGCGGCAGTGGCGTCGGCCATGGCGTGGGGAAGCGAGGGAGGCGAGCTGGAGAGGAGAGGGGTGTCTGGGGGTCGCGGGCGCGACGTGGAGCTCATCCCGGCGATGGCAAGCGAGAGGGCGAGCGGCGGCGTGAGCAGCACCGTGGCGAGCTGCGGTGCCGCCGTCGAGCACCTGGCTGCTGCACAGCAAGCAAGCAGCTTCATTGGCCTTGTGGCGGGCTGGGCGGCCAGTGGGCTGGCTAGTGGGCGCCGCCCGAGTAAGTTTTAAGCTTCTTTCTGTTTTTTTTTCTATTATCCTGCAACTTTGTTGAGTTATTTAAAATACCAAAAGGTTCTAAAATTCACCAAACTACTCCTGGTCCATTGTTGGAATATTTCCAACATGAAACATTTAGTTTGGAGATATTTGGACATTTGAAATATTTTATAAATTTAAAATGCCCAAATTCAAATAGCTATGATTTAATTCAATGACCTTAGGATGACCTAGGAAAATGTGCACCACTTTTGGCAAAGCTTACGGACCAAGACAAAAATGATGGACATTTTAGAAGGGCATTCAGGTTCATCGAAAATATTTTAGTAAACCCTAGTTGTTTGAGGAGGGGTTGGGAGTTACGGCAATCCCATTTCAAGTTTACATTGAAAAAATAGACATGATGCAACACTCTAATGCATGAACTAGCTAGGGTGTGACAACTCACCCCCACTCAAAAGAATCTCGTCCGAGATTTAGGTTCCTCCGGAAAGAGGCGGGGTACTCAAGTCGAAGCGATCCTCCCTTTCCCAAGTAGCTTCCTTCTCGAAATGGTGCGACCATTGAACCTTGAGAAACTTGATATTATGCCGTCGAGTGGTGCGCTCGGCTTGATCGAGGATCTGAGCGGGATATTCTCGATATGTGAGATTATCTTGAAGATCAAGCGTTTAGTGGTCCACTCCACGGATAGGATCCGAAAGCAGCGCTGAGTTGAAAGCGTGGAAGGCGTCGTGGACTTTGGAGAGATCGCGGAGGTAGTTCAATTGGTAGGCAACTTCTCCTCGTTTGGCAAGAATGCGAAAGGGTCCAATGTAGCGAGGCCAATTTGCCTTTGATACGAAGCGATGGGTTCCCTTGGAGGGTAACCGAAGGTAAGCCTTCTCGTCAACCTCGTAAGTCATAGCCTTATGTTTTCGGTCATATTGACTCTTTTGGCGAGATTGGGCTGTTTTCAACTTTTCACGAACGATGCGAACTTGCTCTTCCGCTTCTGGATCATATCCGGGCCAAAAATTATCTTTCCCGGTTTACGACCAGTTAAGAGGTGTTCGACACCTTCGTCCATAGAGAACTTCAAAAGGTGCTTTGCCCAAGCTAGATTGATAGCTGTTGTTATAAGCAAATTCGGCAAATGGAAGGCATTTCTCCCAATCCATTCGAATGAGATATGAAGCTCGAAGCATGTCTTCTAGGATTTGGTTGACCGTTCTACTTGACCACTTGATTGAGGGTGAAAAGCGGTGCTAAAGGAAAGATGGGTTCCCATAGCGTTTTGAAAACTTTCCCAAAATCGAGAGGTGAAAGACTTCCTCGATCCGAGTTAATTTCAATGGAACACCATGAAGAGACACTATTAGGAGATGTACAAGTCTGCTAGCTGACTAGCGGTTATACTCTCATGAGCAGGTAAGAAATGGGCTACTTTGGAAAGGCGGTCGATAACGACAAAGATAGCATTATTCCCTCTCTTGGTCTGGGAAAACCGGTGATGAAATCCATACTGATTTTATCCCATTTCCATTCGAGGAATAGCTAAGGGTTGAAGGGTGCCGGCGGGCCGTTGATGCTCTGCTTTTACCGCGGCAGAGCGTCGCGATTAGCAACATATTGAGCAATGTCTCTCTTCATCCTAGTCCACGGAACCTCTGGCGTGGGTCTGATACATTTAGTGCCACCGGGATGAATGGTGAGAGGAGATTCATGAGCTTCCTTAAGGATCAATCGCGCGAGTTTAGCACCTTAGGAACCACTAGGCGGGTTCGAAGTATCGACTCCTTGATCATCAATGGAGAAACAATCCGCAACTCCTTTCTTGATGTTTCTTTTGATGCGGGAATTCCGGATCTACCTTTTGGGCTTTGATGATCTGATCCGTAAGAAAGGTTTAGCCACCAAGGTGGAAAGGAACCCTCGAGGAACAATGTGAAGGTTAAGCTTCGAAATTCCTCGTGGAGAAGTGGTTGACTTTGTTGCAACATCAGATTGTTGCAATAAGATTCTGACTTAGTGCATCAGCCATGGCGTTGGCTTTTCACGGGGTATAAGTTATCCCTAAGTCGAAATCTGAGATCAACTCAACCCAACGTCTTTGCACGAGATTCAAATCTGGTTGGGTGAATATATATTTCAGACTTTGGTGATCGGTGTAGATTTATAGCGATTACCAAGAAGATAATGTCGCCAGGTTTTGAGTGCATAGACTACAGTTGCAAGCTCTAGATCATAGTAGGGTAGTTTTCCTCATGTGGGTGTAATTGCCGTGAACCATAAGCAATTACGTGTCGATCTTGCATGAGAATACAGCCTAGTCCTTGTCGCGGCGTCGCAATAGATAACAAAGTCCTTAGAAATCTGGTGGTACCAACACGGGAGCGAAGTTAAGCGTCTTTTCGGTTCACGGAAGCTGTGCTCACATTGTGGAGTCCACTCGAACTTTTATCTTTCTTGAGGAGTTCGGTTAGAGGTTTAGCAACTTTGGAGAAGTTCTCGACAAAGCGGCGACAATAGCTCGCTAAGCCAAGGAAACTCGAACTTGCTTGACCGATTCAGGTGGAGTCAATTAAGGCGGCTTGAACTTCGCTCGGGGTTGACAGCAATACCTTTACGAAATTACATGTCCTAGATAGGTCACCGGCAGCCAAAATTCGCATTTAGAAAACTTGGCATAAAGGCGATGCTCTCGAAGTTTCATCAACACTAGCCTCAGATGTTCGGCATGTTCTTCCTCGTTCTTGGAGTAGATGAGTATATCATCGAGGTAGACCACGACGAATTTATCCAAATACTCCATGAAGATTGAGTTCATTAACCGGGAGAAAGTGGCTGGGGCGTTGGTTAGACCAAAGGACATGACGGTGTACTCGTATTGGCCGTAACGAGTAACAAAGGCCGTTTTGGGAATGTCCCCGTTTCGGATTTTGATTTGATGGTAGCCTAACCTCAAATCCATCTTAGAAAGGCGAGGATCCTGCGAGCTGATCATACGGATCGTTGATCTGAGGAAGCGGATACTTGTTCTTAATTGTGACCAAGTTGGCGGGTCGATAATCTACAACCATCCGATCCGTACCATCCTTCTTCTTGTGAAGAGGGCGGGGCAAGCCCAAGGAGATGAACTAGGGCGGATGAAACCCTTTTGCAAGGCCTCATCGAGTTGTTTCTTAAGTTCGGCTAGTTCTAGGGTGCCATCTTATAGGGTCTTCTAGAAATTGGGGCAGTTCTGGAATGAGATCTATCACGAATTCAACATCTCATCGGGTGGAACACACAGCAATTCTTCTGAAAGACATCCGGAAAGTCACGGACTACGGAGCGTCTTGAGTGCAGCAATGGTGGCATTAAGAGAATATAATTGGCGCTTGGATATTGGGTCAAGACATTGACTATCTTTCCCGATGGGTGCGTAAGTTGAGCAGTCCTAGAAAACAATCAATCTTGGCATGATGGGCTGACATCCGGTCCATACCCAAGATGATATTTATATCCGAAGATTTGAGAGCTATCAGCGATGCAAGGAAAACAAGTCTGTCGACCTGAATTTCATTACCATGGCTTACTCTAGAAGTTTGCCATCTAGAACCGGGGTTTGAATTTCCATGGTGGAAGGCATATCACGAAATGCGGTGTTATGCAAGCGAGCATAGCTTTGGATATGAATGAATGAGATGCTCGATGTCGAAAAGAGCGGATGCGGGTGGCAATTAACAAGAAGCGTGCGAGCACGGCGTTGGGATCCTCTTGGGCCTCCTCGGTGAGACACAATTAACATGGCCACGTGCGGTGGTGGCGGCAGCATAGAACACCTTTCTGCTGGCTTGCCACGACCAGCAGCTTTGCGGGCTGGTTGGGGTTGGTGCAGGGACAATCGCGCATGTAGTGGCCTGATTCCCCACACTTGAAGCACGTCCGCGGGGCTGGCGCGTGAAGGCGTTGTTGGTTGGTCCACCATAGGGCCTAGCTGGTGCATCTTCTTTGAAGCTGGGCGGCGCTGGAAGGATGGCCTCGGTGTGAATCTGGGTGGCGAGGCGTATTAGGCACCCACACGGCGCTTCGTGGTCGGCACGGATGAGAACCCATATCACGGCCATGCTTGCGTGTTGCTTCGAAATCGGTCGACCAGTTTCAGCGCTGATGGCTTTGTTAACAAGCTTACGGAAGAGGTGCACTCATGCGAGCGGAGATCTCGGCGAAGTTGGGGCTAAGTCCCTTGCGGAACCTTGCTGTTTCTTGGCGTCGATGGAGACCTCTTGATTGCATAGCGTGCGAGGTTACGAACTCTCTACTATAGGCGTCCACGGAGAGCGACCTTGGGTGGCTGCAGAACTCCTCACGTTTGCGATCCATGAGACCCTCCGAATGTGATGTTCACGGAAAGCCTCGCTGAATTCTGCCCAAGTAGTGACATGGCCAGGCTGGGCGCATAGCCATATAGTTCTCCCACGAGAGCTGGCGGGGCCTTGAGATGATATGCAGCAAAGGTGACCTTGTCAGCCTCGGCTACTAGTCTGAAGCGCAGCTTGTGAGTAATCTTTGCGAAGCCGATCATCGGCGTCGAGAGGCTCGGCGGAGTGGTGGAAGGTAGGAGGGTGTAACTTGATGAAGTCACTTGGCGACACCAAGTTGTTTCTCGGATGATGGGCTGTGTTACATTCGATCGCTCCGACAAGCGGTTGGTCTCCGTTTGTTTCTCTCGGCCTCTAGCATAACCCGGCGGAGAAGGAGGGTGAGGCAGGTTAAGCTTCTCCAACTCCGCTGCCTTGACTGCTCTGGCGGGCAGGGGTTGTTCGCAGTGTTAACCATCCTAGGAAAACAAGACAAGGATTTAGTCCAGGATGGCAAGATTCTAACATAGAAGTGTAGAATGTAATGGATAACTTCGGAATGCGAGATGATCATCCGTATGACATGGTGAATCTGAAACTACTTCTTTATTCCATCGTCATACACACCATACAAGGTTTAGTACAAGACCAAACAAAGTACTACTACGGTGAAAGGAAGATTACATCTCATCGGAGGCACACCAAGCTCCTATACATTATTTTTGTTACACCTCAGGGATTAGTACACACTAAGTCATATTCCACGAGTCACGCAGGGGCGGTGGAAATACAAGCTATTACAATACTAGTGGGACTACTACTAACTCGAGGCGTCTCGTAGTAGTTCTCATAGAAGTCTCCTCCATAACACAGGAGTTCAACGTGATCGTCCGGGAAGCAGGCGGTCTGAGGAGCACTGTGGACCGTAAGGGCAAGGGTGAGGTCTTGGACCTCTGAGCGGTGGCAGCGAGGACCACGAGGTGGGGTGATGCCCCCACATCACGCCCGATCCATCATGTCCGGCAGAGCAGCCTGACGGGATACAAATCTCTCATATCCATATAACCAGCTTGAGCAGCCGGTGCAAAAGCGAGTCAAGGTAGCCCGGTGATCGGCACGGGCATTGAAAACTCCATCCTCAAGGCCCGACTCTCTCGGTCCTTGTCCTCGAGCAACTCTCGGCGGTGAATGCGGGTTAGGAGTCCTCTGTTGGAATCGGCATAGATGGCTCGAAGATAACCAAACGCGCTCGAAGTGAACTCGGCATATCTGGGAAGTCGGTGTTGCGGAGCAGCCCGATCTGGCTCGTATAATGGTCATCATAGAATATGCAGCATCTTGAACCGCCATATCAATAGTAACACCAAGCCCATAGGAGCTGTGAAGGGCCTCGGTGGAACCAGGATAAGAGAAACACCGGACGGTGCAAAGATCTTGACTTTGATTAAAGTCTCGATCTTGCTCTTCAAGCGTGTATTAAGGTACCAGCGGTATCCGCTTGATCATAACCCGAACTAGCATGGTTGTATGACCGGTCACCCCAATGCATCTGGTCGAGACGAACCACTTGATTTTGATCACGGTGGCCATCTGGAAGCACAACCACAATGCAAAGACATTAGTATTTCTAGCGAATTTGGACAGCATAACAATTGTAAATGCTCAAAGGGTTTGAGACATTTCACAGGAATTGCATAACCACTCAACAATTTCATATCAAGATTACGGGTCCAACTTAGTAACATAACAAGATAGTAAAAGCTGAACCGGGCTTGTAACCATCAAACCTACAAGGTACTCTTGATTAGTAACACGTGAGCCTAATAGAGAAGAGGTCCTAATCCTTAACCCCGGTGGAAGAATGGTGACTCGGATCAGAATATCATGAGATAAAGGAGTAAAAAGAGCCTTCGTACCATCCCACAATCAATTCCCTACATATAACTAAAGCATTTCTAGACTCAACATCGACCGGTTTGGCTTGGAGAACCTCTGAGCAGTCCGGCTCGATGCCAGCTGTCGGGACCCGACTCAATGTCACATCGATCTAGCACTGTAACACATCATATCACTTTGCGGCCTCACGCACGGTATCCCAACGGGTGTCGCCTTACCTTGGCCGGGACCGTTTGCGCCTTTTGGCTGCGTATATGATAGTGTCGCTAGCATCCATATGAAAAGGCCGGGCTGACATGACTAGTCGTAAACCCAAAGTGGCACAGACTTACGAGGACGAGGCATCCATGACCCGACATCGAGCGTGTCGATCGACAACAAGTAAGTTCGGGCTGAAGCCTTTGGGCTAGCGAGGACTCCGATAAACCGGGCTGGCGGGCTAACGGGACTCCGGTACTCAATGCGTGACATTTCCCGAAGAACAGACCACGAGAGCGAAGAAGGACACATGCCGGCCAGCCTAAGTGTTCGGAGCGGTAGCAAGCTACCATGGCTCGATGGAGACACTAGGAGACATTTCCCGGTAAGAGAGGCTACTAAAGATAAACAACTAGATAGTCAGATCCCACACATACCAAGCATTTCAATCATACACACAATATGCTCGATATGTGCAAATACAACAAGGCATCACAACATGACTCTATGACACAAGTACTTTATTTAAAGGCTCAGAGGGCCATTCATATCATACACACAAGTACGGGTCACACGACCCACATACAAGTCATACAAGCATACAAGCCACAGCGGAAGTGTTCTTGTCTGGGTACAGACAACTAGTAAAATAAAAGAGGCTTGGGTAAGCCTAGCTATACTACATGGTCCTTCTCTTGCTTAGGATCACCACAGGCCTTAGTCTACTCATCGATGTCAGCGTCTCGAAGAACCCGTCGGAAGGGTTTGAGGCATCTTCTGAAAAATGTAAATTAAAGCAACATGAGTACAAAGGTACTCAGCAAGACTTATCGACCCTACATACATGCATATTATCAAGAAGGGTTGGTGGGGTTATTGCAGACAAGCCAGCTTTGACTCATGGCTAAGCTATCCTCTGAGACACCAACTTGAAATAGTTTTGCTTTTCGAGTCCACTACTCATCACTCCAATACACCACCGAGGATCCAACCCCGTCTTCCCTACGGAGAAGCCATCCTCGGCACTCACGCTTATCTTGAGGCTTTTAGTAGTATCCATTTACTTGTCTATGAGCTGTATAGGCAACCAAGTAGTCCTTTACATGGACGGCTATATTCGAATAGATGATGTTAACCTGCGGGGTGTACTTCTTCATACGCGCTCTCACCACTTATCGCCGTTTACGACATGTACTCGGCAACCTTCAGCGGAAGCCCAGCGTGGGTGTCGGCCACGACCTACCTAGACACCTAAGCCTCTAGTCGGGTTTATCGCCTATTTGGGTTCCATCTATGAGGAGTTCGGCGAAGTCTCGCTCACAGCCCCAAGCGATGTGAACAGGGTTCCCGAGATACCAAGCGGGCATCCGGTACACCGTGCCACGTACCTACCGCATCACAGCCCACCCCTACGGTCGGCGCTGTCCACGGCCTCGATGAGCTACAAACACGAAACTACTTGCAACTCTGGACGAAGACTAGGGTGAATAAGAAGTCGAGAGGTCCATTGGTTTGGGCCCAATGCATGGTAGTAGCTGAATCTTAAATCACACATCTGATCTCGATTAGCAGGGCGGCCTCAATGAAACAACCCACCATGTACTCCTACATGGCCTTTCATCGATACCTTTACCAAATCGTGTTCAACACCTTACTCTCGTACCGACTTGATCATTTCACTCTAGCCATCATCCCGATGAACCGGACGACACGACTCTAAGCATAGCAGGCATAGCAAGGTAGGAACAACACAATCATATGGCTCAATCAACTCCTACACATGCTAGTGGGTTTCATCTAATTCTTGTGGCAATGACAGGTCATGCGGAGAAATGGGTTCAACTACCGCAGCACACAGCCAGTTTGAATCGCGTTGTCTTAATGCAGATAAACAAGAGCAGGAGCAAGAACATGGGATTTTATCGATATGATCAAATGGTTGGTTGCTTGCTGACGGGTCGTTACGCGGTATTGCTCTTCGTCGGGGTTATCACGGTACTCCTCGGGACGAGAACACGCGCAGAGAACACCGATACACAAGCATTACCAAACAAGATGCAACAATATGATGCATGCAATGAGACATGGCAAAATGAGTGCTTTGGGCTAATGCAACTAAGATCAGATGGGTTTGAACCAATTTGAACCAAAGATTCAAAATTCAAACTCATATATGATCATTTAAAGTGCTTAAACTTGTTCTGTGATAAACAGTGGGTTAGCTTCTGTAAACATGCATGAAACCAGTACAGATGGATAGATTGGATTTTTCTGATCATTTTCATATATAATTTGTCTCATTTGGAGCTATGGTTGATTTTATATGAATTTTGAAGTTTGAAACAATTTACGGAATTTCTGTGTAAAAATAATTCGATAATTTAAATATT